>OY728134.1:1078007562-1078607562 GCA_963277665.1 Viscum album | reverse complement strand
CAAAGGTTGAATATACCTTTCCTCTGATACCAACTATAATGACCCATACTTTACATACATTGTTAATACTTCAAAATTTAAGTACACTTATTACAACATATAACAAAACCATGAAAGGACCGTATAGGTATAGTGTCTTTAGAAACTGGGAAACATAAACAACGGGTTCATAAATCATCTACAATGTCTCCCTTTTATTTTATCATATCTAGAGTCCCTTTTGGCATATCTTACTTAATATCCTTCTTCCTGGCCTGGGGAAAAGAAAACATACAAAAGGGTGAGCTCAAATGATCATTAAGGGTAAACAAAATAAATATCATTCATATCATATTTATAAGAACATAACATTTTGAAAATCGTAACCTACAAAAGAGATCATAATATCATAACATGGGATAAATCATAACAGTGAAATGTAATCCCAATAATCATTAATTAAAACAATAAACATTTTGTAATTTACACATAATCATAGGGAATCATTTCTTAGTAGTCAAGACTCATTTCAAAGACTATCTTAGCAAACAAAGTCCATTTCTGAACTGAGTTCACGCCTCGTTTCAGTCCTGTTTCACTGAACCTAATTAACCTGTCGTTCCAGCCATGTCTATATCATGAGATATAAATCTTTACCCAATTCATTGGAGGGAGATATATGTCCCACCCATCTCATAATTAAACCATTCTTATGTGTGCCACAAAATAATAAAACATACATCATAGCATAACCCATGTAATAAAAATGAGATTCTTAAACATCGTTCCATCATAACATAATCCATATAAGATAAAATGAATTCATAAAAATAATTCCATAATAACATAATCAAATCAATGTAAAAATAGGGATATAAACATAAACCTATATTATCTTAGATGGAAAATAATTTTGATAAAACACTTGAACTCCATTCTTGAAGAAAATATCCTTTCTACTTCAAAAACATTTTTCCTTTCTTAAAATTTCATACAATTTTAAAATAAAAGAAGTTTATTAAAAATAAACTTAAAAACTTGTAAAGTAATATTCATGTAAATAATGTTCTAAAATTCCATTCAGGCCGTATAAGTTAAAAAAACATTCTTCTCGTACTTTGGACGGAAAAGTCAAAAAGTACTTCGTACTAAAAACGACAAAAGATTTCATTCATATCTTTTACTAAAAACTCACCAATTGGTAAAATTGGATTTAAAAAATTGTAGTTGGATGGAAATAATATTAAATATTGAGGAAACATGGGTGTGGATGATAAATATTCCCTAGTAAATTCTGAAGTATAAACAATCTCGGATAAAATTGAGATTGTGAGATTTTCTCTTACCTTAGGTCTGATTTGCTTCATAAGTGTCTGAACCTCCTGTATAATGATTTAAATAATGTTATTTACTTATTACAGAATCCTACTTATTTTTATGATATCATATATGGTCATATTCTTAGCTTCTTATTAGTAATATTTCATTGTTACTTGTTATTTGGGTGTCTATTGCTTTTTGTTCTTATGCGTGTTTTGTCGAATAAATTCTTATTCTTATTTTAGGTTATAGATACCTCATTTCCAAAATGTTATTAGTGTAATAAATATCATATTTATTCATTCAATTCATTTATATAATCATTATTAAATGAAGATCATGTAGAACGAGTCGTATCACATCGTGGAGACGGTAGGCCGTACGTACGCACGAGCGATGATATCGTTCCCATGATCGTGGAATTTTATTGAAGTGTATGTATACTATTTAAGAATAAATATAACTTTAAAATAATAATATATAGTTATTCTTTACACCATTATACCCATCCATGTATGGTGTTGGTGGGAAACATATTACACCATGGCGTGGAGACGGTATTCCGTACGTACGCACGCGCGGTGATTTCATTTTCCGTAGGATGGATAGAAGGTGAAATATGGTTGTTTCATATTTATAATAACATATCAGTATATGATTTATACTGATGTTATTACTTCATAATGAAACAACTAAAGAAGAAGAATTATAAGAAGAAATAAAGTTGAAATAATCGGTAATGGACATTACCTCTTCTTTGAAGCGCCTCTTCTTAACCTCCTCTTAAGGCACTAAAATTGGTCTTTTAAGAAGACCAAGACCTCTAGGATATTAATAGGGGAGTGGAGAGGTAAAATTGGTAGGGTTTTGATGATCTTGAAGGCTCAAAGTTGTGTGAAGAAGAGAGGGAGGAGGTTCCCTTTTATAAGGGAGGAGAGGGGCACCTTAGGAAAAACTTGAAATATTATTTTATTATAAAGTCATATTCGGTTTTTAATAGCTCCAAACTGATTTATTTCGATTCTAAGGTGGGTATTTGTCCAAATACTCTCATCCAATAGATTTTAGACAAGTTTAGGTCACTATTGTAACCTTATCATTTAGATTTAACTCTAAGTTAAGTAATTTAACTTTTATCGTGTCTTCTTGTTTTCTTACACTATATGGTTAATAAACTTACTATAACAAGAAAAAAGAACCCCAAGTTGTTTATTATTAATATATATAACCTTATCTAAGTCATTTTTCTGAACCATAGATTTTTAGGAATAAAATAACAATTAATAATATAATTTTTATTTTAAAAACTATTTTATATCAATTTTGACACTATTTAGTAATTGATTTTTGTGAAAATAATAACAGCATGATTAGTTCGAAAAAAGTTAATTAAATAAATAATAACATGTCATATTAAACTATAAAAGTATATTAATTCATAAAAAGTCTCAAATTACATTTATCAGGGTATTTATAACATCAATTATGTTAATATTTCATTAATAAGATAATTACTACATCATCATTGTGTCATCAATAAATTAAATTATTTAATGTATAAAAATTAGAATAAAATTACCATTATGTAGGAAATATTTTTATATTTATAATGAATATTTATAGTCGAATTTATCTTATGTATAACCCTATATTAAAAATGATTTAGTTATTAAACTTTGATTTTAACTATTTTAACCCTTCTTTAAAGAAATTAATAATAAATGACCTAATCTAATCCAAGTGGACCTAAATGGACATATTTTATTCCTAAGGTTGTTTTTGGTCGAATTACACTTACCCAATAGAATTAGGACATGTTTTATGGTAATAATAATATCATTTTTACCCTTAATTACCCTATTTACTTTTAACCGTGGTAAATAAAAGTAAAAAGTTACTATTCACCAAAAAACAATTTCATCTCATTGAACCAAATTTTAGTCCTTTATATTAACCGTGTCTCTCAGATTTTTGAAATTCCACTCACAAAAGTAGTAAAATTATGTTTTATATAAATTTTCAGACTCTCCTAGGAGGTGGGTAAAAGAAGGTGAAAAGTTCAATAAAATTTTATATATCTAAAATTATTATAAAATGACTCCAATGAATTACTTTGAACATACATAGGTATTATGTATCAATTTTTACCTAAAATAAATTTAAATAAAATAAATAATTATTTAAATAAAAAGTCAGTTTTTAAATAGTAACCTAGTGTTTTCACTATTCATCAAAAATTGAAAGATTTCATAAAAATACCAAAAATTAACCCTAGGCTAATGTCAATATTCCAAATCCAAAAATAAAGTCCATTTTGAAAAATAAAATTTCAAAAAGTGGGTATTACTATTCATAACTGGTAGTTTTAAAAATATTTTAATAGCATATCGTTGTTTAGTGAAACTCGGTATTGCGTACAACGCAAGCTATCGAGGAAGGTCGTGATTGCGTGTAAAGCAAGACAAGATAGTGTTGTGTGTAGTGAAATATTCCTTTGATGATGTACATAACATAAAAACAAAATATTTCTCATAAAAATCTTGGGTGTTACACCAAAAGACCTGTGAAAAAAACTAAATAAGTATCAGATAAAAATGATAAGGAAATTAATTTTAAAATAACAGATAAAATTTTGACAAAAGAAACTAAATAAGTAGTAGGAATTCAAATTTTCATGATGTATGTATACATTCTTAACCCATTTCCCAATCACCATTATCTCAATTATAGCATTGAATTATAATGTCTTACAAGAAGAAGCATATTAAAATAGGTTACTAGCCCTATCATATTGGGCACACCATTTATCAGATTGAAGTGAAACTGATTCATACATGTTGAAAATTACTTATGAATCATTTACCTAAATTATCAGAAAAATATGAATTTTTTTCTCAATGTTGAGTATATAAATTTTGGTTTGAAATGAAATATCAATTTTAAACTAATAACATATACTTCAATTCATGATGGTCATACCATGTATCGTATTGATTTGTGGTTGATTCCTCCACATCACACCATGTATTTGTATTCTTCAATGTATTCAAAATTTGGGGTTATATAACAATATTATTGTTCGATAGCCTATAATTTATAATGAATTGCATAATAAAAAGAAAAGGTGATTAATCTTGAGTACATCATCCTCATTGAGTTCATAATAGTATTATATGAGTGTGTCATGAGTATATAATCCTTCTTTATGATCTCTATAAAAAGTAACAAAATAAGTATCAGATAAAAATGATAAGGAAATTATCTAAAAAAAGTAGATAAAATGATGATGAAATTCACTAAATAAGTGGTAATAAGTCTCCTCATTATGATTTCTATATAAAATCTGACACCATGTATTCTAAAAATTAATTTAAGAAAAAATCTACTTACTCTTATGAATATGAGGACCATCTATAGTCCTGGTAAGTACTAGAAAAATATAAATAAATAAATAAAGGATTGTTAAATATTTTAAATGAAATTGTAAATATCATTGAAAATACATATTTCTCGATTCTATTTTTTTGATGTAATATGATATCTTTCATAAATTTGAAAGTATTATAACCACAATATTGTTCATTGGTTTGTTTTGGGTACTACATAAAATTGATTAAAATAAGTAATTTTTTATATAAGTTTTAATAGTGTAATTTTATTATATATTCCCTAATAATTATTTGTTTTTAGAACAATATGTTTTTGTGCTCATGGACTATCTTCATTCCATGATTTTAAAGATATTTAAACATCTCCATATCATAATAGAATTTCAATTAGAACATAATATAAAATGTATACATTAAAGTTTATTTTTTAAATTTTTCTTGTATTGTATTAAAAATTGAGAAATGTCATCACACGTCATCATTTTGTTGGGTATCTATTCATTGAATCCTGAAAATTAATCTTTGGAGTATCTAAATTGACTGCAATTAGTAACCAATGCTACCTGAAAAAAAAAATTAATTAAGTAATGAAATGAATGAAAATATATTTGATAGAATTAAATTGTAGAGTTTTACCTCTACATCATTGGTATTACAAATATTATTCCATCTGTAAGTTTTCTTTCCAAAATTTTGGCCAATTTGTTCACAATTACACCATATCTTTGGTTCCAATGATAATATTTGTGTATAAGTGATGTGAGGACTAATGAGTCCAAGTTTTTATTGGTAGGGTTTTTTCTTAAAATGGTACTAATATATATGACTGTAAAAATTATGGATAGTATTTAGTCATAATTGGCATATTAGATAAGCTATTGGATAAAAAAAACATGAAAACACACCTCATGTATACATTTAAAACTAATAATCTAAGTCATTCATGCATGAGGATTTTATTTACATTCTCAAGACCAATATAGTCTGTAATGTCCTCTCCGTACATATGTTCTGCAAAAATCAATTGTGGTTATATCACTAATTGCTAATAGTGTATCCATATGAACCTTTAATGTTAGAAAATGACAATGTTGAATGGGATGGGTTAAGGTAATTTATGAATATATTATTTATTGGTTGGTTTATCTTTTAGATCATTTTGATTTAACCTTCCCTTGCAACCCCTTCCCTTTGTATATCTATAGAAACATTCATCAGTTCAATCCTTTTTTCAATAATTATTAAATTTGTTTCATGAATACTAAATTGTAAATGAATACATCCTTATAAAATTATAGTTTTAAAACATCTAATGATCGTTCCAATAGCTTGCATGACCGTAAGAATTTCCGTATCATCAAGTGGAATAGGTATCTCTACACTCAACTCATGTTATACATAAATCTCTACACTCACATGACTTATTGAAAGTTGTTTTTTATATAGAATATCTCCTTGGATATTTTATATGTTACCCCTCATAACAAGGCATTGGGTGGTTGTTGATAGATATAAATGATAATCATTCTTACCCTATAGAACATCAGTACATGAAAGGTATCAGTGATTGTCAAATTCACATTTCATAGAAACAATTATTACAATATTGATTAACTATTCTAAGATATCCCTCTGAGTGGAATGGATTTTCCCAAAGCATGTGGGGATTGGGGGATCTTTACATATTGGTTGTTCATGTGTTGTTTCTTCTATTTGAATCCTTCTCATAACATTTTCTAATAACACTATCTACCAATTAAGTTTTTATTCTAGAGAATATAATCATTCCTATAACTCTTCCATTTTCTTATCTTTATCCCCTTATTATATTCATTTCTCAAAATATTTTTGGGGTTACACCCTAAAAATTGAACCCCTGATGTGGAAATATTATTATGGATGCTTCAATGGAAGTGATAGTAACTAATCATCAGGTAAAAATGATGATTCTTATGTCTAAGTTGGATAAAAAAATATAGGAAAATAATTATTCATTGTTAAGTAATAAATATTTATAGAAATTTTTTATTTCATACTTATACTTGCTTACCACGCTTTTTTTTTGTTTTTATCTATTAGCATCCCATATTTATTTAAACATGCCTCCTTCCATAGAAAATGACATCAGATGGAAGTAGATTTGGATTTCAATTCATCAGTATGCATATAAACAAAGGAACATAATTATATTCTTGATTCATGTCACATAAAAGTATTATTGTAGATTTAATATATGTACCATTTTCCAAGTGAAGTGTACCCCATCATTACTTCATAGTAAGGGTACATTGGTTTTGTTACATGTTTCTCATTTTCAGAACTCAGATTCTATTTCATAAATTAACAATTCTTAATCAAATTGATTAATACACGTATTATTAAGAAATGTATTACAAGTCACAATGTACTTGAAAAAATGTTTCCTCACAAAGACCAATAAATGAATCCCACATATGTTGGTTTATCAGGTGTGCTACAAGTGTTTTTGGGTGTGGGTTTATTTTCCCTTTATCATCTTTGAGATGATAATTTGTAATAATTTTTTTTTAAATCCTCTATTAACATTTCCATTGAGAATTAATACAAATTTCTTTCAAGAGTTGTCTACTATAAGTGAACTCCATAAGGGATAATAAAGAGAAAATAAACATTTCCTTATTTAGTTTCATAGTGAAATAAATAAATTATATCATAATTTTCCACTAATCCCTTCCAAAATTAGGGCTTTAAGAGAGGAAACAACATTGTTCTATGAATCTACATTAATCGGGACTCACATTCTAGTGGTGATCCCAATATGCAAACAAAACATGGACTTTTGGGGTTAATAGGATGGACACATACCCTTCATTACTAATTGTGATTTCATTATAAACGGTTCTCCTCTATACCATTTTTTACTGATATCCACTTTTATGAAACCCAATTCATTTATTTTAACTAAACTCTTGTTATCAATCCACTTTCATTGAAAATTATCATGTGGAATATTATATAATCAAACTCCCATATTTTTTTGATTATTCCAAAGTATGACATATTCAAATAAATTAGATTTCTTCCCTTCATACAAGATACATGAATCACTTCATAAACAATTGTAACTACACTATTTTTCATGGTAATGCATTCATCATGTTCATTTTAATAGAATTATAATAATTATTTATATAAACATTATAATATAATACTGGAATACTTGTCCCTCTGGCTAGCCAATAAAGTTTTTGTGAAATTGAATCTGGATTTCCAGTTTACTTCTTAAAAATATGACATAAAATCCAACCTATAAATTATTGATTATGTGTATTTTATATCCAGGGTTTATCCCTTGATTGATTCAAATTTCTAACAATTACTTTTTTGGTTTCGAATATGGTACAACCTCTAAACTATTTCCAAAACATAATGGTGAACCTTCTCTCACTCTGTAATAGTAATTATAAAAAAATCTATTCTATAAATTCCTTCACCCACAAGATACCTAGTGTGATGAGATTATGGTATACCAATTCTTTCAATATCAGATAGGTAATCGATACATAATTTAATGGATTCCTCAACAACAAATTTCTTAGAAATACAACCTTCTCACTAACTTCGAGTTTTTATATAACCTTTCAAAATCTTCATACACCATTCAATGGGGTAAATATATCTATAATCTATAGGAACACATAGTTAAATCTATCTTACCAAGTGAACTATCCTGTGAAACATCATATTAAATAATATCGGTAGGAAGAAAAACTCAAATTCACATAATATAATAGAAATTTCCTTTTCCATAGTTTGAAATTTCCCTAGGTCTATAAATTTATTGTATATAGATTTGAAAAAGAAATATAGATTTTTTTAGTTTATGACAGAAATTATTTATCAAAATTCAATGTAAATCTATTTGTATTAAATCTTGCATTAAAACTTGAAAGTGTTGTGATTTAAGACCATTTAACTATAAACTAGTCATTTATATGATATTTATGATATTTGGTTAATAAACCTCTAGAAACTTCACATCATTAATGAATTTTAAAAACTAATATCTCCCTTTCACAGAAAGTGTGTAATTAACTGGAGGAAGAAAAATCCTTTTTTCACTCTTCACTAGTGCAAAATCTTCTCGTTTCCCTATGAAAATAATTTCCAATATAACCTTAATTCCATACATTATTTTTATGGGTTCATTTTGTAATATTCCAATGACACTATAACATGAATTTTTTACCACATGCATAACATCATGAAAATTTCTAATGTACTAAAAATTCTAGTATGATAATTCAAAAAAACAGATAACTTTTTCCAACTGGTTTTTGTAAGGTATTTTAAAAACAGTTTACCAAAAGCAGTGTCCATATATTTTACATTCTCAAATTTTTGGTCATATATTAGTGGGGGAGGTGATGTACATTATTTAAATACCCATGTAAGGAAGTCTTCCAAGATCGGTACATATGTCGTTGGGGTATAAATTTTTGATGTCCTAGAAACATGGTATTTTTTTAATTTTTCAACCTAATTAACTATTTACCTTATTAAAAAATGGGACACCCTTGAGTTCCTTTAATTATATATCCTAAAAAATGTCTATAAGTAGTAAATTCATTTATATCCCCATACAATATGGAACTCTAATTGAAATTTTCATTTTTTTAATCATCATACAACATAACATCTAAATCCTATAATAATTTAAAATCATCAATCAATGGAGCCAAACAAAAATCAATGTCATTACCTGATTGTTTTGTTCTTGATATAAATATAGATAACCTAATGTATTTTCCTTTCATGTATAACCATGGTTGAAATATATATTTTACCAATAGAACTGAGCAAGTGGTGTGAGTGTTGATTTGAAAACCAAAAGGATTCAATCCATCAATAGATAGCACAAGATGAAGGTTTATTGGATGGTTTCTAAATTCAATATACTCTTGATCAATTATATTCCATTGAGGAAATCCTTCCAGGGGATGAAGTTTCAGATCTTTATTTATTTTATCTATGTTCTAAATCAATTTTATTGTAGTATCCTCACTTATTTATAGGTTTATAAACCTTAGAATGATTGGAAAGTACCATACAACTTTCATAGGACCAGATTCATTATTTTTGTATTGAGAAGAACCACACTTTGGGAATTTTTTTCTTGATTTTACGTTCTTAGGAAATAATATATAGTCATTTGTAGAGTCATGTATTCTTTCATAGATTTCACCCATTGAATTTTTAATTCATTTTGTTTCATAAGTTCGACGAGGGAGCTTATTATATTCTGGCATCATATCATTCAAGAGAGAAAGTAGTTCAGAAAAACTAGCATCACTCCATCAATTTCCACATTTTAAATTATATAGAATCAGTATGGACCGCAATGCTATATATTTAGTATAAAAATTATAGAATGGTTTCTTTTTAAAACTCTTCATATTCTTAAACATTTTTTTAAAATCACAAATTTCATCTTCAACTGTCATTGTCATTTCCTAATACAATATTCATCATCGTCCTCGCCTATAATCACATCCTCAACGTGGTCTTAATCATTTTTCACACTTATAATCATATCATATTATCCATAAAATGAATTAGCCTAGTCAATAGCTATATTGATTTTTTCCATATGTTTATTCCAGCATTTATAATAATGATCTATTCTAAAATAAATCAAGTGTTCTTATGACTCCTCTAGAATAATTAGTCTTGAATAAAAATAGTGTAAACATGGAGATAGGATTTGAGAAGGTTCATATTCATGGTCATTTGAAAACATGATGAACTCTTTAAACTCATCCACATACTCTTTTTTCATATGATTGGCATCCATCCATTTTTTATTCAAATCCAGCCTTTTTGATTAAGTGATATTTATATTAAGAAAAATAAATAAATACACATAAATTTTGAGCTTCGAACCCATAAAAGGTAATTATAAAGGAATCATTTATGCTATATAAAATCATTGTTATAAAATAATAAGATCTGAATGATGGATATTCAGATTTTTTTTAATGGTGGAAATCATTTAATGAATGTAATATGTGATATCTATAAAGCTATAAATTATCCAATTTAATTTTAAACTATTTCAAAACATATATATTTCATATAGGATTAATTTGGAAATATCTAGTATGATTAAATAGATATAAATGATCCAAGAAATAAGTGAGAAATTGAAATCAACAAGTGGGAGGAGTTGGGGTTTATTTATTCCTTCACTTGGTATTTGGTGGTAGTGTGGTTTCAGTGATAGAATTCTTGGGATCTTATGTTGATCTTTTTTCAGATGATGAAAATTTTGATAGGGACCAATCATATGGTATTGAAAACCTAGTGTTTGAAGAAACTCTTGAATAATAAACCAGAAGTCTCAAGATGGGGTTCCCATATCCCATTCCCATTTCAAACTACTCATATTTTATCATAGGTGAATTTCAATAACCCATGCCAAGAAATTCAATTAATTAAACACAACCTGCCACTTTTGAATAATAAATTTATTAAAGAAAGGTAAAAAATATTATACAACCCAAGAGGCATAAAAACTATCACTATCAATATAAAAAATATTTAAATAATTAAATCCCCTTTTATAAAACATGGCATGAAAGTAAAACTAGTCAACTAAGGAATTGTAATTAGAAATAACTACTTGTATTTGAAAATACCATTTGGATAATCTAATTATTAAGAACAATATTTAAAACCAATTTCAAGATATATAATTTGAGTTCCTGAACTAACCTTTGACCTTACAAATGTATGCATTTATAAATATAGATACCACTCATCCCATTGCACATGTTCAAACATAATTGTGTAAAGATATGAAATAATGTATCTATATTTATATCTATGTAGACATCATTTAATTCCTTCAATCATAAGAAACAAAAAAAAACATTTCTTAATCATCTCGGTAAAGCACTGTATAAATCAACTATCATTTTCATAAACTAAAAAATCCATTGATACTACATCAAGAACCTTTAAAAAACTTCGGGTACCATTATTTTTTAGATGATGAATAACAATATCATAAAGATTAATTAGTGTTAAATACTTATCATGTAGTGTAACAGGTTGGAGTTCAAAAATAATGGTGGATTTGATCATCACAATTATCATAATTTGGAATTGATTTTGTGAGATATGTCAGCATTGGAGTAGTGACATATCTTCTATCAACATAGTCTTTCTTTGTTGGTGGTAATGTAATATGTGTTGGGTTGTGATGTAATATAAACTATTTAAGGAATGTAAGAAATTGACACCAACCATGTTCTGATTATATTGTAACTTAAATTTCTTTCGCACATGATGGTTCATTCTGCATATAACCTAGTATAAGCTCTTGACATGACCTGCAATATATTTATATCATAATACTCATTATCTAATTTTTATGGCCTTTTTAATACCAGATTCCTAAAATAAGCTTCAATGGTCTCACCTGATCTTTACTTATACATCACTCATTTAAAATGCAATCCTCTTATGCACCATCAATATCTAATGTACTGATGTGCACCCATAATCCATGTGCATAACCCATGTGTACATTCTATATCACATGTGTAAAATATATAACAAATTGGTATCCATATATATATATATAATGTTAAAAATATTAAACAATATAAAAAAACTAAAAACATATTAATTTCATAAAAAATCAAATTATTAAGAACAAACTTAAAACAAAAAATAAAGAATATAAATAAAGAATATGTGTATAAGTATCAAAATTATTGTGAAATAATTTTTATAAAGAAAAATAAATATAAAAAATTGTAACAAATCGTAAAAACAAAATTAAACCCATTTAATAAATTCTTAAAAATTATAAACAAGTCATGAGATATTAAAATGAGTGGGGTTCTTCTTCCTGGTAATTAAAGAAAATGGGTAGAATTGTTTGATTTAAATCTATGATAGTGGGAGGTATACTTGGAACTTGGAGATGATTATCATATGTGCACCACAAATATTCTTCCTACTTATCATTTGTAGTCCCCACTCTACATGATAAGTGGGAATAGTTTTTATGGTGCACAGCTAGGAGCTCCATGCAATCAGAGTGAGAAGTAATGTTGAATGAGTGAAATGAATGTAAAGGTGAGGGAGAGGGTGAACTAATAATGGCTCAATGTAAGGTATATTGGAAATATAATCAACAAGGTAGATATAGGTCAAATAATATTTCTCATGTACGTCATTCAAAATATTTGGGAAAATTAATAAAACAAAGATGTTCGAGGGGGAGAGACGGATCACAAGTGAAGATGTACCTTGGATTTTTAAGGTGTTGATTTATTCAAGAATATCAAGGGAGAGCGGTGATAGAGATTCAATTTTTTGATATCTTGTATGGTGTGAGTGAGGATAATTCTATTACTGTTTTATTTAAAGTACCATGAAGGGTTTTATCATCACTTTTAAAAAAGTGGTTATAAAGAGTGGTTTTATCAGTGTTAAAATAATGAGCGTTGAGAAAACTGATATTTATCAACACTAACATTATAGAACTGATAAAGATAACACTTTATCAGTTCTAATAAAGATCTCATAAAGACCTAATTTTAATAATATAATTAATATATTTTAATAATTTAAATGTATATAATTATAAATAAATAAAACTGCTTATAATTATCAATAAATATTTATATAATTGTAAATATATTTAAAGAAGTGTAAATAAGTATTTATAAATATAAATAAAAATAAATAAAAATACATACAAATATATAAATATAAATATTTATAAAAATATAATTATTTATATAATTTAAAATATATTAAAAAAATATAAATATTCATTAATAAATATAATAATATATATATTTATAATTCAAATTTTAAATAAATATAATTATAATTATTTTTATGTAAATATAAATATATGTATATAATTATATATATATATAATTTTTTATATTCAAATAATTATATATATATATATATATAAATATATATATATATAATATTAAATATAATAAATATATTTATTATTTAAATAAATTTATTATAATTAATAATTATTTAAATATATATATATATAATTATAATTATAAATAAATATATTTAAAAATATTTTTATATAATTATATTTATATTTATATAGCTAAATTCTGTTTTTTTATTTTCGAATAACCTGGGGTGGGAAAAAATTTAGTACAAGTATCACACTACCCAAAATACACAATTCAAAAACAAACCATCAACCATGGAATAATATTATCAACTCAAAATTCAAAACCCACACACGACATCACCTTAGGCCATGATCCACCTCAATTCGTGCACCCTACTGCCCAATCAACCCATCATCATCATCCACATTACTGACAATCAGAAACCATTGGAAGAGAACTTGTTCACCATCGTCAAACACTGAAAACCAACCTAAGGTTTTCATTGACATCACTCAGAGTGAAACACCAAGCAGCTGGCTGGAAGCCATCATGATGAACATCAAACTAGAATGAACACCAGAAAGAAGAAATAATAACCCGAATAGAACCCCAAACAATTAGAGAAGTCCATGTTGGTCACACCCCCTAGAAAATTGTCATCCACCCAAAAATAACTTCCTAAAATTTCAGTGAAAATCATTACATGAGGTCGATATGGAATTGTAGTGAAAAATAAGAAGTCGTGTCAGAGTTTGAAGCAAACTAGGCTTCCACAGTGATCCATGGTCATCGATAGGACCTATTTTTTTCTCCTTCTGAAACTCAATCCATACACCATGGCACACAAGACCATCATCATCACCCACATCGTTGGCAGGGAACTATCAGAATCCAGATAATCCACTGATTACATAGGTTGAAATCAAAACTGGAAGAAATAGAGAGGAATCCCAAGAAATACATGGATGGTGAGGAAGAAGAATGCGAGAAGGAAAAGAAACCCTAGAAAAAAATGGATGAGACAATCCGAAGGTATCTATGGATAAGAACTCCACTGACACCATCCCAATCCATCGAAGTACCTTTGAGTCTAACTAGATATGGGGTCTCACATGAATGGTTCAGCAATAAGGGTAGTGGTGGAGGCTAGATGAGGACCTCAAATCGAACAACCATACATAGAAAAAGAAGAACCAAAATGCAAGAAAGGGGAGCCCTAAAATACAAGTATAGAAGCCATCGTGATGAGAGAACACAAAGAAAGGAAAATTAGGAAATGTGAGGTGACCTCCTTGAGGAAAACAGAAAAAAGGCCAAGATTTCTAAAAGGAAACCTAGGCAAAGCTCTAAGATAGAGAGCACTCCCGGGAGAGAATGGGGACATCACCCCTTTATATTTATATAATTATACATCATTATATAATTATATATATATATATATACAAATGGATTAGTCATGGGTTTTGAAGCTAAACCCATGACTCCAAATTTATTAATGAAAGAATAATGCACAAAAATAGGATCAGGTCAAACAAGACACAAAATTCCCACATTGAAAACAGAAGGTCACTTCCTAAAAGTCCCTATAGTTCCCAAATTACTAGGATACATGCCTCTACCCTTTTAGTGTTGTCCACTCTATTATTTCTTGGCCCTTTGTGATGGCTCATTGTCTTCATCTGATGATGATTTAGAGGATTCCTCCAACATGGAGCAGATCTTGAATTTCTAAGATAAATCCTAAAAGTCAATCTCCAAGTTAGATTAAATGCCATATTCAATAGTAATTGAAAACATCTTTTGGACCATTGGATAATCACCATAACCGAATACATCTAGACACCTTGTGGAAAAAGTGACTTCAAGTTGTGAGAAAATACATTTATTTTCCTTCTTATTGAGGCCCTCAAGATCCCTTTCTCATTCCTTTTCCTCTTGAGGAATGATACTAGAGTGTTTCTCCAATGAAATGTAGCATTCCTCATATGAGGCCTTTCCTAAAAATTCATATTCATTTTTCATAAGATCATTTAATTTGGATGAATAATTCCATTCCACATTCATATGGTCGTCAACATTTCTAGTTGGATGTTTTATTTGTAAGGGGGTGGGAGATGTCTGCACCAACTCAGATTTAATCACACATACTTCGAAATTTTGAAGGATAACCAATTAGAAGCACTCTTCATCCATTAAAATCCCCATACCTTTGATCATTGGTTCTTTCATATTCATCACATGAATGGATGCCACTAAAGAAACCTACTAAGGTTGGGAAGAATTTGAGAGATTCTTATCTAATTCACTATCAGTAGGGCCACCTCCTTTGGGATAAGCCACCTTGGGATCAGAATCCATTGGAGGGGAACTTGTAGCCTCCTTAGATCCTAGTGTAAGAACTCGGTTCTTATTTTTGAGGTACGGGATTCTTATTTTCTCTTTTCCTTAAGGGTTTTTCAGAAAATAAGGAAAATGGGGGAAAATCCTCAATTTTAGAAGTACATGTCGTGTACTTTTCCACATGCCATGTACTTTTGGTCGTGTGGGATGAGTACATAGGTCGTGTGGCAATGTCGGTGATGAAGGGTGTAGGAACTGACTACACGTCGTGTAGCGGTCCTTTACACGCCGTGTAGTCATTCGGCAGGCGAATAGTAAAGCAGTGGCTAGCTATGTGACACCACACACCATGTACTCATGCATACATGTCGTGTAGTCATGTCGGCAGGTGAACAGTGCCATGCTGGTGGGAAGCCACCAGAGTAACAGTTAAAAAATGGGAAGTACATGCTGTGTACTTGGAAATACACGTCGTGTACTTTTTTTCACTTAAAATGGGTAGTAGACTCCCCTGTTCATAGAGAAGGATTAGAACGGGATGAAGGAATGGGAGAGGGAGGCTGGAGCTTTGGAGATCCGTCGAGCGCACGTCGGGAATCTGTTTTCTGCACCGTCGATCTCCTTAGAACCGCATGGGTGAGTTCTCCCTTCTCCTTTAGTAGTTCTTACCAATTATTTCCCATAGGGAAGTTATTTAAGTTTAATCATGTTTTCTTTCACCTCATATCTATGTTGTTCTAGGACGAATCGATGATCATCGTTCATGTATATCATTCATGGGTGTTAAAGGTTGGTGGCTTGGTGTTTAATTTCCAAATGTTGTGTGTTTTGTGTATCATTGAGATATGCGCCCATGAATGGGGTGTCGTATGGCTGAGGCCTTATTGAATTAAATACCTAGAATTGTATAGGTGATTAAATGTGATAATAAACTGTTGTTTGGGATCATTTCTTGGATCCAGGACCACCCTGGGGGTGCGTTCTTCTATTTATCAATTTTTCCAGGATACCCGAGGGTATTCCATTGTAATAATGTTTGTTAAATTGCCTTGAGAGGAATTGTATGTGAATTTTTAATTTACATGTTGGGCTCGGCCCGGTTACTTGTGCCTGAGGGCGGTGTTTTACTATATCATGAGGACATGACTGTATTAGCCTGAGGGCAACACTATTTTTTCACCTGAGGGTAACCTTTCGTGCCTGAGGGTTGTGACTTCTGTGCCTAAGGTTGACACTTTATATGCTTGAGGGCAATTTTTGTTATGCCTGAGGGGAATACCTGTGGGTTGGATTATACTTACCTGAGGGTAAGGTTTTGCTTGTCTGAGGATGCTAACTGCTTATTTAGAAATTCATTGTGGTGTTTTATTAATATTAAATGGTTAAATGAATAATTAAAATGGCAATATGACTGGTTAAGTTAGTTACTTTTGAGTACTGCTTAGTTTATTGCATTTACTACTGTACACTGTTGTTGCATGTTTATACAGAGTTGAGCATGGTCCTTTGGTGGGTGCCTACTGGGAATTAATTCTCACACCCTGTTTGGTTCATGCTTTTCGGCCCAAACATATTAAATTTCTACATGTGTAGATAAGGGCAAGGGTCCCTATACAGGTACTTGATTTGCTGCTGAGGAGTAGGGGAGCATGGGACCGGGCTTAGGCCCGCGATGCTACCAGATGTTTTGTTTTGCTTCATTGTACTCTGTATTGTACTGTACTTATGTGTAACATGTTCTGGCTATTTTTCTTAGAACTTGAGACATGATGCATCATATCTATATAACTGGTTAGTTATACCTACTGCAGTTGTTTTTTTCAGTTGAGTATGGTTTACTATTTCCGATGTTGTTGTATGTTTTATTTCATTCCGTTGCACTACACTTTGACAAATGAGGGCATATTTTCCCCACTATGAGACCAAGGCCCTCGCTATTAGTCGGCAGCCCATGGTGTTTGGGAAAATGCGCTTGAGGTCACGTGGAAAACCGGGTTCGGGGCACCCATCGAGTGGCACCTGGAACTGGGACGTTACAAAGTAATATCAGAGGGGTTCTTTTCTTTGACTTACTATTTGGAGCCGTAGTCAGGGATAGGACGAAAGTGGTAGTTGGTAATAAGTTATGCCCGGGCGTAGCTAACCTGTGTACAGGGAAAAGCCAATCTACCTCGATTATTTCAATTTTACTAATTTTTTAAGTTTTACAGTTGATTTGATTTCACCATTGGGTGACGCACTTGCATTGTGTTGTTTATCTTTTATTCGTGGGTTCTGTTTAGTTGCAACCTGATGAGATGAGGGTATGACATCTCATGCATCATTTAGGCACATGTTAGAAATCACATGCCATGCATAGTTCCATGCCATGTAGGTGCATTAGAAATTTCATGTTGTTCTGATAGTTGTTGTGCTAGAAAATCATGTTGTTGTGATAGATGCTTGATAAAATACCTTCTATGTGATAGGGTATTTTCTTGTGAGAGCCAGTTGATAGAATGAATGCAAAACTTTGTTTTTTGGGATTATGGTCCCCCATTTACCGGAATTTGGCAGATCATTGAATGTTTATTTTGTTATAACAAAGATAAGATGTCAAACTTTGATTCGTGGGGAGTATGGGCCCTCACAGATTGGAATTTGACACTTAGGTGTTGTTTTTCAGTATTTTCTGGGTTTCGGGGAAGTTTCTGTGACATACTGTCTGGAAACCCAGTATACACACCGTGTAGTACCTTAAACACGTCGTGTATGATCTTCTATTTGGGAAGAAAAGGAAACATTTTTAGTACACACCGTGTACCCTAAGTACACACCGTGTCGTCTCTTCCCATGTCATAGACCATGTGGGCGGGGACACGGGGAAGGGAAATTCTTGGGGAAAACACGCCGTGTAGTGTTTACCCAGAGTCCGACCGTGTAACTAACAACACGTACGGAGGAGACCATAAGCCATACACGCTGTGTCCACTATGGAACACACTGTGTAGTCTAGCCTGGGATTCGGCCGTGTAACTAACAACACTAGTCGGGGAAATCCTTTCATGTACACACCGTGTGTATTCTGGACATGTTTTGTAGTTGGAGCCATGTATCCGGCCATGTAACTAACAACATGGGTCGGCGGATCGCGTTTAGTACACACCATGTAGTCTTGTCTGAGGACAGACTGTGTGGAGTTAGCCATGTGGTTGGGAAATGGGGTGGTGTACACACCGTGTTCGAGTGTAACACGCCGTGTAGTGTCTAGTCGAGTAGTTGGTCATGCCACAAATGACACGGGCAGTTGTAAAATTACACCATACATGTCGTGTAGATTATATACATGCCATGTAGTTTTGTTCAACGGGAGTCGTGTGGCTTAGCCGTGTAGAAGGACCCGGGTAGGGAAAGAGATGTCAGGTACACGCTGTGTAGTCTTGTTTTTCAAATTTTGAATGCCTTCTTCCTCCAGTTTCCTTTTAGGGTTCCTTCGCTTCAGTATTTGATAAATCTTTATCTAAGGTGTGTGTTTGACCTTGTAGAGTCATGTCACTGAGACGACTACGCGTTGTTCACCAGGAGAGCGACAATGATTATACTCCATAGATAGTGGGTCATGGGATACTAGTGGATCCTCTAGAAGAGCCAGATGCGAGGCCAGCTATTATACCAGACATAGGCGTGGAGGCACAGTTTCGTGAAGACTTTATGTAGTTCATGCAGACCTTTTAGGGAGCATCGCTTACTGCCACATCTACGGCTGGGATGACTTGTATCTTCCTGTAGCGGCATCCGCCTACATTCTCAAGGGATGGTGGACCACAGGCTTTAGAGTCTTGGCTAGGATCGATGCAGACTATTTTCAAGCATCTTGAGATGCCTCTAGGGTGGAGGGTCAAGCTCGTGACTTATATGCTGCGTGATTCCGCCAAGAGGTGGTGGGATGTTACCACCCAGTCAGAGCATCACAGGGACATGGCGTGGGAAGATTTTCAGGAAATCTTCTATGACTTCTTCTTTCCAGAGATTCTGAGGGAAGATAGAGCTCGAGAGTTCATGAATCTACAGCATGGCGCTATGTCGGTGATGGATTATTCTGCTCATTTCACCAAGCTTTAGCATTTTGCACCCATGCTAGTGGGTGATGAGATGTTGAGAGCCAGATGCTTTGAGGATGGTCTTAGGTATGAAATCTGAGCACTGGTGAATGTTTTCAGGTTGCCTTCATTACATGATATTGTGAACCACTCCCCCTTGGTGGGGGAGGGATATTCGCCGTCTCATAGGAGGGCTACGGGATTCCTACCTTTCTCTAATCCGGAGTTTCTCCATCCGTTCCCGAGAGCTACTTTAAACCCTAAGGTTCCAGATATGTTCGATGGAGTGCCAAATCTTCAACTCTCTTCTTCCGAGTTTTCAGAATCTTCCAGCTTGTTGAATCTCACTCTTGTGGCTCGGTTCAAGCACAATCGACCTTCAGTGGATGACTTCAACCGTTTTTTCTTTGGTTCCTGGGATCTCCAGGAGCGCGCTATGGTTGGGTTACTTGATAATAAACAAATTATGATTCGATTCGAGACAGAGGCAGACCTCATCGAAGCATGGTCGAAGGCTCCTCGCAACTTCAAGGGTTATCGGTTTCTTCTTCTGCGTTGGTCTTTTGACATTCATATGAACTGTGATTCTCCTTGCATCGCGGTTTGGGTTAGTTTCCCTAAACTCCCTTTTCCGTTTCAAAATCCTTCAATTATTCGCATGCTGGGCAACATGGTAGGGAGATTCCTTTGTGCCGATAGCCGAACTGAGGCGGTCTGTCATCCTGTGAACCCCCGGGTATGTATTGAAATCGATGCATCTCGCACTCCTTTTGACTTTTTTTGGATAACAATTGAAGAAGAATATCGTTACAAGCATCAAGTTTTATACGAAGATTGGATCGAGTTTTGTGGTTCTTGTAGGAGGTAGGGCCATTCGGCGGAAGCATGTCGTCGGGGACTTAATACACATCTGAGGGGGACCAGTCGCGCTGAGCAGCCTGATCCGGTGAGCACTGCTAATGGTATGTGTTTGGAAGCAGACTTGGAGTTGCAACGGGACCAGAGTTTGATAGGAAATGATGCTGGAGGGAGGTGCTCCGAGGTGACCAGTTCGGCTTTGGAAGATAAATCTGCTGGGTCTCTTAAGGCTTCCCCTGAAAGCAAAAGGGACTCTGGAGCTTCATATGGTAAGATGCATATGAACATTTCAGACTCACTAGGTAGTGTGAGAGTTGGGAAGATCGGGGATGGAAGGGTTTTGAATGCAAGAGAGGTTGCTGACCCGGTGGGTGATAAGGATTATAGAGGCCTGGACCCATTGGATGCTCCATTTCTGTTATTGAGTAACAAGTTTGAAGGTTTATCTGATGGTATGATGACTGAGGGGCCGGAGGAGGCTGCTCATGGAGGAAAGGATGATGGTGAGGAAGACCTTGACAGACAGCCGGTGGAAGGTTTGGTAAACATAACTGTTATGGGTGGAGCGGAGGCTGTGGAGGACTACCAGGCTACTGATTTGGAGCAAGTTCCAGTTGTTATATCGGTGGAAGATAGCTGCAAGGTGACTAGAAACACAGCCCTAATGGTGGAATAAATTCAAGATGGTGGTGGCGTGGAAGAGGTGCAGGCCGCCACCATGGGGAGGCCGGCCACTGAGGAGGAATGTCTACCTTTAATGGAGAATAATACCCCAGACCAATGGAGGGGAAAAAAGGAAGGGAATCATGGTTTGTATCGAGGGCAGAAAACCAGTAAAGGAAGGGAGAAGTTTGGAGGAGAGAAGGAGAATTTGAGTGGCACTACTGGCCGTTCCTTCAGTGATGTGGTTCAAAATGGAAAGAATATTTTGACTCCAGCTGAGGGGCCTTTATCTACGACCCCAAGAAGACGACCAAGGAGAGATTACTCATTCCTTTTGTGGCCGATGCGGACCAGATCTACCTCTAAGCAGAATAGTGAGGTGAATGTGGCTTTTAATAAGGGGAGTGTGGTCAAAAGGACATCTTCGGAACAACCACTGCTTGATCAGCTTAGGAGTCGGGTTCAAAGTGAAAGCTACTGGAGATCTCCAGAATAGGAATTGGCTACGGCTACCGGAGGAGAGGAATAATGCATGGGATGCGGTGAGGAGTATGGTTATTATGATATGTAATTCTTTGTTGTTTTGATCCTTACTTTTGTGCTTATTTTGATTTGAGTTTGTGGTTGTAAACACTTGGGTACCAGGAACCCATAAACTGACTTTGGAAAATGGAAAAAAATGACTTGCAGGATATTGTGAACCAGGCGCTAATTACAGAGAGGAACCTTCGGGAAGTTAGTGGTGTGGGGCAGGGCGGTTCAGCACCAGTTTCTGGTACTATTTCTACCGGTAAGAGGAAGAGACAGATGAACTTCTCTTAGGATGGTAGTACTAGCCAGAAGATTACTTCAGGTGGCCCGGTCAGGTGCTACCAGTGTGGTAAAGAGGGGCACAAGAGACCATAGTGTCCACGTGATCCAGTGGAGTGTTGAGCTTATGGCAATATGGGTCATCTACAGTGCTTTTACAGGGCGTTTCCACCAGTAGTGAGTGAGAGGGGTTCTGTGCAGACTCCGCATGTGGGAGCAGGACCAGCACCTTCTTACCAGTTGGGGAACTGGAATATGTCTGGGCATGCAGGCAGGGATGGTGGTCTTGGTCGTGGTATCCAGACACCAGGATCTCAGAGGCAGTAGGGTGGGACAGCTCAAGGTAGCCAGGCTGTGTTGCAGGGCCACGGCACTGGGCAGGCATATGCAGTGCAATAGACCCAACAGGAGCAGAATCTCGTACCTTCTACTATCAGAGGTACTATTCTAGTAGATTCTGTCTTATCTTCAGTACTTTTTGACACGGGAGCTACACATAGTTTCATATACCCATTGTGGAGAGCCTTGGGCTCTATGTTTCTTCTTCTTCTTCTTCTGATGTTATGAAACTAGACACTCCCTTGGGAACTAGAATGACATGTGTGCGTTAGTACAAGGAGTGCCCCATTGAGTTTGGTGGGTGTCACTTTCTTTGGGACCTCTATGTCTTAGAGATGACAGCTTATGATGTCATTCTATGGATGGACTAGTTGGTTCCCTTCCGAGCCTTTGTATATTTCTATCGTCGTAGGGTGTTTTTCTCATCACCAGAGGGCGGAGTGTTTCTATACAAGGGCGAATAGGATGTTCAAGTGAGTCAGGATGGACCAGAGCATCATGGGCGTGGTGGAGTTTCATCCCAGATTTCAAGTTTATATCTGGATGATTAGGGGACTTGTCAGACGGATTTTCCTTCTGTGGTTGAGCGTTTCATGGATGTCTTCCCGAACGACTTTTCAGGTCTACCTCCGGAGCGTGAGGTGGATTTCTCTATTGATCTTGTGCCAGGAGCAGCACCAGTGTCTATTCCCCCTTATAGGATGGCTACACCAGAGTTGCAGGAGCTCAAGAGGCAGTTAGAGGAGTCACAGGCAATGGGTTTCATCCGACCCAGTGCTTCTCCTTGGGGTTCGCCGGTCCTTTTTGCGAAGAAGGAGGATGGTACCCTCAGACTCTATGTGGATTATCAAAAGCTGAACCATTTGATGGTTAAGAACCGATATCCCTTACTGAGGATAGAGGATATTTTTGATCAACTTTGAGGAGCACGAGTGTTCTCGAAGATTGACTTGAGATCAGGATATCACCAATTGCGCGTGAGACCATCAGATATACCGCTTACAGCCTTCAGGAGTAGGTATGGTCTATATGAGTACTTGGTTATGTCGTTTGGACTCACGAATGCGCCAACAGTTTTCATGGATCAGATGAATCATGTGTTCCATCCGTATCTTGATTCTTTTGTGGTAGTATTCGTGGACGACATTTTGGTGTACTCTCACACTCGACACGACCATGCCACCCATCTTGAGATCGTATTGAGTACACTTAGAGAGCATCGGCTATATTCTAATCTCTCAAAGTGCCACTTTGGGATGGACCAGATTCACTTCCTGGGTCATATCATCTCAGAGGAAGGAGTTGCAGTAGACCCATAGAAGGTGAGAGAAGTAGTTTCCTAGGAGAATCCTAAGAACATGTTTGAGATACAGAGTTTCTTGGGGCTAGATAGTTACTACAGATTCTTCATACAGGACTTCTCCTGCTTAGTATCACTATTGATGGGTTTGACTAAGAGGAGTGTGAAGTTCGTTTGGTCAGAAGCTTGCGAGACAGCCTTTCAGGACCTGAAAGGAAGGTTGACATCAGAACCAATCCTGATACTCCTAGAGCAGAGAAAGAGCTATAAATTTTACTATGATGCATCAAGTATTGGGATAGGAGATGTGTTGATGCAGGGCGATTGGGTTGTTGTGTACAGTTCTCGGCAGTTGAGGCCACATGAGAAGAATTACCTGACGCATGATCTCTAGTTGGCTGATGTTGTTCATGCGATGCGTTGTTGGAGGCATTATCTCTTGGGAGATCATTTTTTGGTTTTCACCGACCACAAGAGACTCAAGTATATATTTACTCAGCGTGACTTGAACCTGAGACAGAGAAGGTGGGTCGAGTACCTACAGTCCTTCGATTTTGAGCTTGCCTATACACCAGGTAAAGGTAACGTAGTTGCTGATGTACCAAGCAGGAAGACTCGCATACAGGTAGTGCGGGAGGCCAATGGTGCTTATGGCTTTGTTCTCTGAGATGCATTTGGAGGTGCACAACATTTAGGAGAAAACTTATCTTTCATATTTAGCTGTGACTTCTACCCTCCTGGATAGAGTGGGGATGAGACAGCTATCTGATTCAGAAGGCCTAGTTCTACGGGAGTCGGTGGAAAGTGAGGACCCTCCTCCTGGTTGGATGATAAGAAATGATGAGATTATGCATTTCCATGGATGAGTATGGGTTCAATGGGATATACGCGAGGAGCTGATGTGGGAGTTTCATGCTTCAGCTTGGGCAGTTCATCCCGGGTTTACCAAGATGTATCGTGACTTGAAACGTCAGTACTGGTGGTTGGGTAAGAAGAGAGAGATAGCTAGTTTTGTTACGAGGTGTTCCACCTGTAATCAGGTGAAGGCAGAGCATCAGAGACCAGCTGGACTATTACAACAGTTACCCATCCCGGAGTGGAAATGGGATGATGTCAAAATGGACTTCGTGACTGGATTGCCGAGGTCACCTCGAGGCAATGATGTCGTCTGGGTTGTTGTGGACAGACTCATGAAGGTAGCTCACTTTTTGTCGATCAAGGAGACCTTCAGGGTTGACGAGATTGGAAGGTTGTATATCCGAGAGATCTTACGTCTTCATGGGGTCCCTCATTCTATTGTTTCAGATAGGTATGCCTGTTTTACATCTCGTTTCTGGAAGAGTTTACAGAGGGCACTGGGCACAGAGGTGCTTCTGAGCACAGCATACCACCCTCAGACAGATGGTCAGTCAGAGCGTACGATACAAGTTCTAGAGGAAATGTTGCGTGCATGCGTCCTAGACTTTGGGGGCTCTTGGGAGAAGCATATACCCCTAGTCGAGTTTTCCTACAATAATGGTTTTTAGGAAACTATCGAGATGTCACCTTAAGAGGATTTATATGGTAGTCCATGCTGATCACCTTTGTGCTAGTTAGAGACAGGTGAGGCAACTTTACTAGGACCACGTCTTGTACAGGAGACTTCTGAGCAGGTCCAGTTGATTCAAAAACAGATGGCTACCGCACAGTCTCGTCAGAAATCTTATGCTGATCACCGTAGATGACCCTTGGAGTTCGTGGTTGGGGATCAGGTTTTCTTGCATGTTTTTTCGAGGCTGGGACACAGATAGATCAGGAGACAGGGTAAACTTTCATCGAGGTATGTGGGGCCGTTTGAGATTCTAGAGAGGGTCAGGCCGGTTGCCTATCGGTTTCAGTTACCAAAATGGTATCGGGTCATACACGACGTCTTCTATGTATCTCAGTTGGGCCGCTATCATTCAAACTCATCTCACATCTTTCATCCATAGGAGGTTGATCTTTAGGTTGATGCGTCCTTTGAGGAGCATCCGATTCAAATCGTTGATAGGATCACGAAGGTTTTTCGAGGCCGGTCAGTTCCTCTCGTACGGGTGCTATGGCAGCATGATTGATTGCAGGATGAAACCTGGGAGTGGGAGACTGATGTACATGCTCAGTGGTCGGAGTTATTCATGGATATGTCTTCACCGCCCTTGTAAGGGAAATTCTAGGATGAATTGCTTTAAGGGGGGAAGTTTGTAAGAACCCAGTTCTTACTTTTGAGGTACGGGCTTCTTCTTTTATCTTTTCCTTAAGTTTTTTTCAGAAAATAAGTAAAATGGGGAAAAATCCTAAATTTTAGAAGTACACGTCATGTACTTTTCCCCACGCTGTGTACTTTTGGCCATATGGGATGGGTACACGGGTCGTGTGGCAATGTCGGCGATGAAGGGTGTAGGAACCGACTACATGCCATGTAGTGGTCCTTTACATGCCGTGTAGTCATTCGGTAGGCGAATAGTAAGGTGGTGGCCAGCTGTGTAACAACACACACCATGTACTCATGCAGACACGACGTATAGTC
Organism: Viscum album; assembly: GCA_963277665.1. NCBI lineage: Eukaryota > Viridiplantae > Streptophyta > Magnoliopsida > Santalales > Viscaceae > Viscum > Viscum album. The sequence continues at coordinate 1,078,581,013 of OY728134.1, read as the reverse complement.
ATGTCGGCAGGTGAATAGTGCCACGCTGGCAGGAAGCTGCCGGAGGAACAGTTATAAAATGGGAAGTACACGCCGTGTACTTGGAAATACACGCCGTGTACTTTGTTTTTTTCACTTAAAATGGGCATTAGCCTCCCCTGTTCATAGGGAAAGCTTAGAACGGGAAGAAGGAATGGGAGAGGGAGTCTGTAGCTTTGGAGATCTGCCAAGCGCATGTCGGGAATCTGTTTTCGGCACCGTCAATCTCCCTGGAACCGCACGGGTGAGTTATCCCTTCTCCTGGAGTACTTCTTACCAATTCTTTCCCATAGGGAAGTTATTTCAGTTTAGGTGTGTTTTCTTTCACCTCAGATCTACGTCATTCTAGGATGAATTGGGGATCGTCATTCATGTATATCGTTTGTGGGTGTTAAAGGTAGGTGGCTTGGTGTTTAATTTCCAACTGTTGTGCGTTTTGTGTACCGTTGAGATACGCACCCATGAATGGGGTGTCGTATGGATGAGGTCTTGTTGAATTAAATACCTAGAATTGTATAGGTGATTAAATGTGATAATAAAATGCTGTTTGGGACCGTTTCTTGGATCCAGGACCACCCTGGGGGTGCGTTCCTCTGTTTAGCCGTTTGGCCAGGATACCTGAGGGTATGCCATTGTAATAATGTTTGTTAAATTTCATTGAGATGAATTTTATGTGAATTGTTTATTTACATGTTGGGCTTGGACCGGTTACTTATGCCTGAGGGTGGTGTTTTACTATAGCCTGAGGGCATGACTTTATTATCCTGAGGACAACGCTCTTTTTTCGCCTAAGGGAAACCTTTTGTGCCTAAGGGCTTTGACTTCTGGGCCTGATGGTGACACTTCGTATGCCTGAGGGAAATTTCTATTACGCCTGAGGGCAATACCTGCGGGTTGGATTCTTCTTACCTGAGGGTAAGGTTTTTCTTGTCTGAGGATGTTGACTGCTTATTTAGAAATTCACTGTAGTGTTTTCTTAATATTAAATGGTTAAATGAATAATTAAAATGGCAATATAACTGGTTAAGTTAGTTACTTTTGAGTACTAATTAGTTTATTTAATTTACTACTGCACACTGTTGTTGCATGTTTACACACAGTTGATCATGGGCCTTTTGGTGGGTGCCTACTGGGAATTATTTCTCACACCCTGTTTGGGTCATGCTTTTCAGCCCAAATAGATTACATTTCTACAGGTTTGGATAAGGGCAAGGGTCCCTATATAGGTACTTGATTTTCTACTGAGGAGTAGGGGAGCATGGGATCGGGCTTAGGCTCGCGATGCTACGAGCTGTTTTGTTTTACTTCATTGTACTCTGTATTGTATTGTACTGTTGTGTAACATGTTATGGATGTTTTTCTTAGAACTTGAGACATGATGAATCATATCTATATAACTGGTTAGTTATACCTACTACATTTGTTTGTTTCAGTTGAGTATGGTTTACTATTTCCATTATTGATGTATGTTTTATTTTATTCCACAGCGCTACACTTTGACAAATGAGGGCATAGTTTCCCCACTATCAGACCTTGGCCCTCCCTGCTAGTCGGCAGCCTTTGGCGTTTGGGGAAATGTGCTTGAGGTCACGTGGTGAACCGGGTTTAGGGCACCCGTTGAGTGACACCAGGAACTGGGACATTACACCTAGCACATTTGTTCAAGAATAAGTAGAGTAATCGTGAATTAGCAACAACCATTATTGTCTCACCAGTGGTGGATTACTCCCCAAAGTAGCAGCATGTTCTCTGAAAATTAAAGATGCATGTACACCCACCTTATAACCAATATTCCCACCACCCCGAGCCTCTTGAGTGTTTTATTTAAATTTGGAAGGAATTTCATCATATGTTCTCTACTTTCCCTTTCATGCCCTTGAAGAAACTATTTTCTCTAGCATAATCTATTGATCATCCAACTCTTAGGCAGAGTCTTCATCAATGGGTTGATTATCCACTACCTCCTCATCAACACCCACACAGTGATCTTCTAGATTTTAACTCACCATACACCCTATAGTTATATATTTTTATCAATATATAAATATATTAATTGTTGAATTATATTTATTATAATTTTATAACCATTTAAATATATATAATTATAATTATAAATAAATATATTTATAATTATTTGTATATAATTATAAATATATTTATATAATATTTTATATTTATATAAATATATATATATATAATTATATATATTTAGAACATTAGAAATATATTTATTAATATATAAATATATATAATTATAAATATAATAAATATATTTATTATTTAAATATATTTATTATAAGTTTATAATTATTTAAATATTTAAAAATTTATTTATAATTATAAATAAAAATATTTCAAAATATTTATATATAATTATAAATGTATTTATATAATTATATATATTTATATATATATTTATTAATATTTTAAAATATAAAATTATTAATATAATAAATACATTTATTATTTAAATATATTTATTATAATTTTATACCCAAATGGGATAACCATGGATTTGGAATCCAAACCCATGACCCCAAAATTTATTAGTAAAATGAAAACATATAAGGAAACAAAGAGGCAACTCAACAAGGAATAGAATGCCCACAACAGAATTCACAAAGAAAAAAATCAATTCCAATCATTATAAACCCAAAATTCCTTGGATAACGTCCTCTGCCATTTGGTTGTCGACCTCTCCTCCATGTCTTGACCCTTTGCAGGGCCTCACATTCTTCATCTGGTGATGATTTAGATGAACCTTTTGGGGTGGAAAAGATACTGAATTTTTGAGATAAATCCCAAAAATTCATTTTTGGATTAGATCGGAGTCCTTCTTCAATGTTTATGGATAACAAATTCTACACTACCACATAGTCATTGAAACCATATACTTTTAGCTCCATTATTGAGAAATTACTTCAAGTTGTGGGAAATACCATTATGATGCTTCCTTGATGAGGCCTTCAATGGGCCTTTCACCTTCCCAGTCTTCTGGAGTTATGATACTAGAAATTTTTATATGTACAATCTTGAATTCCTCATCTGAGCTTCTTCTAAATGAGATATACACATTTTCATTAAATTGGTAAAATTGGGTGGATGAGACCATCCCAGATTCTTTGAACCATCATTACTCATGCATGTGTTAATTGGATGCTCAACCTGCAAGGGGAAAACCTGCACAGACACATTAACTGGGTCAGCTCCAAACTTGTAAGCTTCTATAATCCTTTCACTATTTTTCAAATTAATTGGGGTCCCACATAGAGGGGATCCCACAATATCTTTTTTTTTAATATTTCCATTAGGAAATCTTTTGGATCTAAAGTGATCACCTACTTCTAGTCATACCCTTCAATTTGAATGGTTGAATGCATAGTTGGAGGAGCCTTGGTCTTTTGAGGCATGACCAACTGAAATTCCTCATCATCCACCACATTAGATTTCTCCTTTCATTTATCATAAATAAGAAATTCATGCCTCATTTCAAGGTCAAATTCCTCTTGAAGAGAAGCCTCATAATCAAACTGGTCCTCCTCCTTATCTCCAGTAATGTCGGCCTATGATGCCTTTGGGTCTACAAATGTAACACAATACTCCCCCCCCCCCCAGTCAGTCCATAAGCAGACACACTGGGAACCTTGTTTCCAACACTAGTGTCAACCATCATCTTCGCCTTAATGTCCTGGAAAACAACTTCAATAATTCCCTATGATGGAGAGCTATTTTAAGACACATTGACCATAACTTTTCAGGGACTCACACCATAGAGGGACTTTCTCATCGTAGTAGGAGCTCCTATGCAAGATCCCCCTACCCCCCTGTTGACCACATCAGCAAAGGATGTACTCTCTATATCATGGGAATTAATAGCTGGGGCATTTCCATCCTAAGGCTTAAATATCTTCCTTCCCATTTTAGGACCAGGATTCCCCACCAAAAATCTTCATTGACTGGCCAGTTAATCTTAAATTGATAAAAAAAACATTGCCTTATTTCATGCAACGAGAACATTTCATGCTCTTGCGACATTGCATAAGATAATGCCTAATACATAAGAAATTACTATAAAAATCATGTAGCCACTCCGAATGAATTGATAGTTCCATCTTGAATTTTCCTACAACCAAGAAAAAAAATTCAAAAAGATCATGATACAGATAAATCTCTACCAATATCCTAGAAAAATGGTCATACCATGATCATTTGTTCACCTTGTCGATTTTGATCAGAGTCCCCACTCCAGAAGCGACTTCCCATAGGATCGATGAATGCTAGAAGAACCAACTTAGGTCCCAAATTATAATCAAATCACGAGTAGAATATCTCTTTTATGAAAGAATATTAGATAGAGGATCTCATTATTGAATGATAATAAATTAGTTTTTAATATAAATCAGGTAGAAACTCCAAGAAAAAAAACATGATCTCCTTTGAAGGGAACAAAATGTGATATACACCCTTACAAATTGAGATCAGTCACCAATCACCAAATCCCCAACAGAGATAGAGACATTTCCTCAGATCCTTAAGCTTCCAAGGGGAATCCTTCTAACAAAATGAGATCTCTGAATGAAGGGAAATCTTCCACTCCTCAATATAGTCTTCAAAAATCCCATTTTTCTCTTCCATGAAGGCAATCAAACCATTCTTGGTAATATTTTCAAGCATTAAACTTGTTTTTTTCAAGCATTAAACTTTGTATCATCAAAATTATATAAAAAATCATTTAAATATATTAATTATATAAATTTCTAATATATTTTAAATGTTAAAACTTAATAAAAAATGAATAAATATCAATCATATAAATTACAAACATATTGAAAATAATACATGTATAGTAAATAAGTATTTATGTAAATAAATATTAAAAAATGATTAAATCTCAATAAATATAAAAAACAATACATATGATAAATGAATAAATAATATTAAATTAAAGAAATTTAAAAAAATAATAAATATAATTTAAAAGACAAAACTATTTTAAAAAAAATTAATTCATATAAGATTAACTACATAAATTGTAAACACATACAAAAATGAAGGAATATTAAAAAATTCATTTAAATAACTTAATTGTATAAATTTCAAACATTATGAAAATATTAAATCTTAATAAATAAAATTTAATAAATACTAATCATATAATTTTAAAACATATTAAACATAATACTTAGTAAAATATAAATAGGTACAAAAATGAATAAATTCCCAAAAAAATATTTTAAAAATGAAAACAAATATTCATTAAATATGAAAAATGTACACAACATACATATGCATGCACACATGTTATATATATATATATATACACATGAAATATACATGTACACATATATATACACATACATGTACAACATATGTATGTACACATACACAAAACACACACACACAACATAATGCATACACATTTATGCACATAGGCAATGATATAAATATATAAGTTCAAATATCACATATTAATAAAAAATCATTTATATTTATATAATATTTTGAATTAATAAAATATATATATTAATATATAACATTTATATTAATTATATTCACGCATTTAAAATTAGTCTATATAAATAAACATTAATTTTTGTATATAAATATGATAATTTTATATATCTTAATAATATCTTTTGTAAAATGTTTTTATTAGCACTATGAAAAGTAAAGATAATGATGCACCTTTATCATTGCTAAAGAACTCACTAATAAATGGTATTATTTTATGATCATATTTTAATTATGAAAAAGTTTCCATTATCATCTCTTTAACCTAGCACTGGTAATAGTTACCCTTTAATCAGTGATTTATGTTTATTGTTGTTAAAAGATAACACTGTATAAAGCGTGATCTAAGGTAGTGATTGTATGTTGGTCTATGTGCACCATCCATGGTTCAAGTTACTATTTATCACTTTCTTTAAATTTTACTATGTTGATTCATGCTTCTTTCCAATGCAAAACACTAAAAAGGAGTGGGAGGCTAACGGTACTAGCAAGCTACTGTATGAAAGGGATGGGATACCATATAGATGTGTTGTCTGTTGTAGCGTTGCAGTGGGGATTTTTTCCAAGAGAATTTTCATGAGATACTAGCTCATTACACTCAGTGGGAGATCTATTCCACTTGATCACTACCAAAATTCATGGTAGGTAGTTTTTCAAATTCCCAGTAGGTTTAGTTGGATCCATAGTAACTAGAAAAGGGTTTCATGTTAGGTAGTTCAATATAAAACCATGGTGTTGGGTGATTAAAGCTTTATGTTTTTTTGATACCAAACACACGATAGGTTTAGTTGGATCCACGATAAGTATAAAAGGGTTTCATGGTAGGTAGTTCAATATAAAACCTTCATGTATTAAGGTGATTAAATCATTATGTTATGTTGATACTATACATATGGTAGGTTGATTAAATGGGCAGCCTAAAAACATGTAAAATGCTAGAAATCATATTATTCGGCTCATTTTTAGATAAAATAAACAGAAACGTTATTTATAGATCAAGAAGAATAATTATTAAAAAAATTTGAGATAATTATAATGAATAAAATAACACATAATTCTTATATATGTGGATCATGATATGATTGAAAAATAGTGAAATATATGATCTAAAAACTATAGAAAAAATGATAAAATTTATAGATATGTGGTAAATATCTTAGGTATTTAAATAAAATTTTTATAATTCTAGGTAGTATATTTAAATTTATAAAAACTAATTATCTTTATAACCTAAAAAAATTTGCGTGATTATAATGTGTATCACGAGAGATATCTATGAAATACGGTGAAAAATATATTCTTTAAATTTTAAACATTCAAAATTTTTGCATAATTTTTGGTGATTTTTAGACCACTTAATAAATAAATTTTTACTTACACATACTCTAATTAAATGTAAAAAAATGTGTTAGATATCCAACATAAAAAGTTTTGTGCAGCTCCAATCTATAATACTCTTTTTATAATAGAATAACTAAAGAAAACTTTGAAACTCTATAAATAGAATATTATTATTAAAACTAAAATAATTCAATATGTTCAGATCAAAATTCCATTATCCTAGATATTGATTTATACATTGATTTAGTCAAATAAAAGTAATATAAACTTGTTATATCTCATATTAAATTTTATGTACAAAAATTCTATCACTATAACCAGAGATATAATTAAAATACAAATAGGTATTAAAAAATAATTTTCACATAAAATAATGAGTGGGTTTTTTAATATCCAAAAAATATAATATTAATATTGTTTGTAATGAAAAAATACATGCATTCATATGCATAAAAAATATCCCAATTATTTATTACAAAACTGAAAAGGTAAGGAAAAAAATTATCCCCTTCTTTGTAAATAAATAAAAAAGATAACTACAAACTATATTTAAGAAGATATTCTCATAACAACTCAGTATCACATTTTCTACTTCAAGAATATGAAAATATTAAATAGTATATTAACTCTAAGAATATAGGGAATAAAAACATACACTCCCACTAAACACATGCAATATGAAAAGAACTATAAAGAACATGCCAGAAATAGTAAATAAATGGTATTTCTCCCCCTGAAAGGAATAAAACATTTGGAAAAAGATCTCCCTAGATAAAATTGTTACTACATATAAAAAAATTAAAACTCCATGTATCTCGATGAAATGAAACTTTATTTAGAGAGTATCCACCATTATATTAAACTATAAAGCACATGTGTCATAGTCTTGTAAAAAATCAACACAACCACTTTTTTGTAACCATGCTATTTTTGGGTCCAATTGAGTTTTTAGCAAAACAATTTGGTACCCAGGAAGAATTAAAACATTTATTGTACAGTAAATGAGAAGATAAATTCTAATAGATAGAAACACTAGTAATAAAAAGTGATTGAGTGGACATGATAAAACATTCATCAACATAATATCCTTTCAGATGAAATTTGAAACATGTGACTGTTGAAATCTTCCTTGTAGAACTCTTTATAAAAGTGTTCTGGTACATATTAGGAATTTGATGGTTATAACCAAAACCAAATTTTTCTCTATTTTAATTTATTATAGCTACCATATTATCATAATTCTCTCTTCCTTGAATATAGGTAGATATCATTTTTTTAATTCATAATTTTCTTTTCAGATTAAAATTTCTTTCTTAATAATCTCAAGATCATTACAAGCTTTATCATTTGTAGATGAAGCGAGATTTCTTAAATTGTTGTTTTCCTTTTCATTCTTAGAAATAAAATTTTCCATAATCTTAATTTTCTCAATTTTTTTATCAAACTCAAGAATATAATTTTTCATTTTTTTCATTTTCCAAAATATGATATTTCCTTTTTTTTAGAATCTTTCTTATGATACATAGTCAAATTTCATATATTTTACCAAGATTTTCAATTTACACTTGAAGTTAATAACATAAATTACATAATTATTTAAATTTATAATTTTCATGATCATAATTAGAAGAGGATCTAGAAATAGAATCATAATTATGAGAATTACTAACCTTATTTTTTTCTTCCATTAAACACAAACCAGTAGGATTTACCATATCATTAAAATTATATATTACCTAAGGATATTTTCCCATCAGATCATTGTTACTAGTTTCTTTTTCACTTCCAGATTCATCATTGGAGTATGATTCTTTAGCAAAACTCCAACTAGAATGGTAATCATGTTTTATTTCCTTTATAACTGACTTACTGAATATTCCATTTTTATTCAATTTTCAATGAGTTGCTTTAAGGAGAGCGGTAACCATGTATAATCAAGCCATAAAGAATTAAAAATTCTAATTTCAAAAGATAGCGAGGAACATAGAACCTGAGAACCAATGGGCCATGGGCCAACCTGCATTGAGATTTGAAAAACTAAATACACATTGCCATCGTCACCTTCATATCGTCAACAAATCATCGTAATAATTATCACTCTTGGAAACACCACTGTTGTCATTGCCACCCCATCATCTCCAGTTGGAACAAATTAAACACAGAAGACCCGATCAAAAAAATCAACATCATCAATGCTAATAACCCTCATCATCTTTGTGATCTGACACTGATAACTAGAACCCCTTCATTGACATCAAAAGAACAACCACCAACATAAGGGTAAACCAATCCAATATGCAGCAGAAGAACAGTTGGCCACTGAAAAACACATCCCAAAACCTTTTTATTACCACCTCTCCAAATCTGACTGGTATTCGAGAAAAAGAACATAAGTTCAGGGAAGAGTAGGAGAAATTGAGGGAAAAGGTTGTCAACAACATCGAAAACCTCCTTTTCTACCTCTGCTGATACCACCCCGTAGAACAGTTAATAGAAAAAAAACCTATATTTAAATTTCCAACATCTAAAAGGTTGAAGCGTATCCTAGAATGAATCCATAAAAGGATGATTTTCTCAATACATATAATTCTGATCGAACCGCACATCCCAAATAGAGAAGTTAATTCCAATTTTAGTTTTTTACAATTTTTCAATTCATTGATGAGTGAATTTTAAATTCCTATAATTGTCAGAAGTAGTTTTACAAGAAGATATATGACTGTACAAACTTATACTAAGAGATAAATAAAGGTAATTCATCACTTTTTATTTTAAAACCTATATTACAAAATAATTTCTAGTTGAAGTTTCAAGTTTGACTTAAGGTATTGTATAATGTTCTATCCATGATGGTCCAATATTCAATACCAATATTTTTCAAAATTACCTTCATTTTTTCATTCCAATATCTGTAATCACTTCCATTGAAATGAGGAAATCTCAACGGATTCAATAATTCAATCTCCTGAGTTTCTATCAGTGAAATATATATTAATTTAGTCTTGTTAAGGACTAGGATGCAAGTTAGATAAAATAATCACAAAAATATAAACAATGTTAAAAAATAAATTTAAGGAAAACTAAGAAGAATAGAATATTCCTAAATTGGTATCCCTTAGATACCAAGTGATGGTATTAGAAAAAAATAAAAGCAGAGAAAATTTATCCTTATGTAAGGTACATCCCTAATAAAAATTGGTAATTCTCATAGGGGAATGGTAGATGGTTTCTAGGGCAATGAATAAACTATATTTTTTTTAAAGAAATATATTAATTATCTAAATTGTTAAATAAACTATATTAATTTTTTTAAATAAATATATTAATTATCTAAATTAATTAGAAAAGTTAAATATTATAGTTAATTAGTAGTGGAATAAAATAAAAAATGAACATAAGTATTTTTATATTGGGTCATTCAAGATTGGACCTAGTCTAGTCTTATACCTCTCTACTCTGTGATAGATATGTTATGAACTACCTAATTTTTAAAGGTGAATCATAACCTAAATATAGAATCGTTTTATACAAAGTGGAGGGATTTCCATGATGCATAGAATTTTGAATGGGGAGTCACAATCCAAATATAAAATTGAATTTAGACTATGAGACTCAAAACCTAAATGATAATGACTTCAGATATAAGGAGTCACAAACCTCATATCTAGAATTTAAAATCCAAGAGTCGCAACTTGAAGGAAGAAAATGATTTTTTATGAAAAATTATAAATAGAAAGTAGAGTGTACAAGGAATATAGAAATAATTATTACAGACTCAAGAAAATAGAATGAAGTAGAAGATAGAAAAAATAAAGATTCGGTACTAGTTCTTGAGAAAGGTATCAGATAATCTTGTCAAGGATGTAATAGTCATAGACATTTTCATTCATCTTGAGAGACTATCCAGTAGGTGACAAGTTGAACACATAGGATATCAATGTTCAACATCGTGCTTTGGTTCTCAAAAGTTTATGTACTCGTAACTTATCTTGGTATGATACATTGAATTATATATCAAGTCCTTTAAATAGAATATGTAAATACTAAGAAACCAATATACATCATGGTAAAGTAATTCAAATTCAAAATAAAAAATTATTCAAGAGAGAGAAAATTATTATCCTGAATAATCATAACAATAATTATTTGCATTCAAAAATTAAAAACTGATTCTAACCAATTTGAATTACCTATTAAATAAGTCATTTAGACTCCATAATAACTGGTAAAAATCATAATTTTCATGAGAATTTTGACTATAAAATTCAAATTTATAATACATTCAAATTTAATAATAAAAACCTATTTATACTACATTAAATACCACCAAATAAGTTTGAATAATTTTTTCCTCGCAGGATATTAATTATGAAATATGTAACACCATGAAATCAATTAAAAATATAAAAACATAAATATTTGAAATATATATTGTATGAGTATATGTGAATAAATAGTAAATTAAATAATATATTAATATTAATTAAAATATTTTTAAAATACATCACATAGATTATATATAATATATATTAATTTTAAAAAACAATAAATCCCTGAAAATAATTAATATAAGTATGAAATTATTGATAATATAAAAAATAATTATAAAAATGAATGCATAAAAATACAGTTTAAAGAAAAAATAATTAAAGGAAAGAATTGATTGTGCATGGTTGGTTGAAGTGTTATTGTAATCACCAATGTGTGGTCACCATGATGACATGCAATATATATACTAACCATGAATTCACATTCAGTATACTGACTTTGAATAATTAAAGTGTCATAACTATACATACTGTGTCATGCAGTATCTTCAATAAGAGTCACACATCTCATCTGTATACTTTATTTCATCTGAATCCTTGAGTGTGGTTTCATGTCGGTTTGTATGCACCATTTTTGGATCAAGTTACTATTTTTCATCTTCTTTAACACCTACTAAGTTGCTTCACACTACTTTCTACGACACAATGGTCGACAGAAGGAGTGGAAGGCTACTGATTTTGTTGAGCTTCTTCATGAAAGATTCAAGATTCCATATGGATGTTATATGTGTTTTTGTGTTTCTACAAGTATTTTTCCAATAAATGCAATATAAGATATTGTCTCCTTACACTTGGAGAGATATTTTTTCCACACAGCCACTACCATAATGCACGGTATGTAGTTTTATAAAGTTATAGAAGGATTATTTGGATTCATGGTAAATAGAGAAGGGATTCATGGTAGGTAGGTTACTGTATATCCTTCAAGTGATGATGTGATTAAATATTTATGGTAAGTTGATACCAAACACATAGTAGTTTGATTAAATGGGAAACATGAAAACCAATAAATTGTTAGAAATCATAGACATTAGATAATTTATAAAAAAATAGAAAATTTATAGATAGGTCGAGAAGACATAATTGTAAATTATTTTTATTTTTTTCCAATGAATTAAATAATTCATAAAAACAATATCTATAGAACAAGATATGATTGAAAAATAATTAAATACATGATCTGAAAACCATGGGGATAATTCAGAAAAGTTTTAAACGTTTGGTCAATAACTTAGGTATCTAAACATCATTTTCATAATTAAAAGTAGTTTATGAAATTTATAAAAATTAATTATATTTATATCCCAACAAAAAGTGTGTTATTTCAATGTGTATCACAAGTGATATCAATGAAATATAGAGGAAAATGTATTCTATAAATTTTAAACTTTTAAAAATGTTGCATAAAATTTGGTGATTTTTTAGACAATTTATTTAATAAATTCATACTTCCACTAAGTCCAATGAAATGTAAAAAAATGTTTTATTTATCCAATATAAAAATTTGTGTGAAGATATGCTCTATATAACACGCATTATAATAGAATAACTAAAGAAAACACTAAAACTATATAAATAGAATATTATAATTGAAACCAAAAGCATAAAATATGTTAATATCAAAATGATAAAATCCTATAGATTGATTTAGACTTTGACTTAGTTGAATAAAAGTTAGAAAAAACATGTTATCTTTGACATGAAATTGTATCTAAAAAATCCAATCAATTTAACTCAATATATAATAAAAATACAAAGTGGTAGTAAACACTAATCTTCATGTAAAATAATGAGAGGGTTTTGTAATATTCAAAAATGTAAAATATTAATATTGTTTGTAATAAAAAAAACAGAAAATACATTCAAGAACATGCACAACAACTATAAGAACCACCTCTCTAATACAAGGTCTATAGGATACAATCAACTCTAACAACTTTCAAGGTATCAAGGGATAGATTATGTTATCACAACCGTTGAGGTGGACCATGACAATAAAGTGGTGATGGGTACACTAGTTATTCATTCAAAAATTTCAAAATTAATTTTTGATTCTATTTATATTCATTATTTTTTATCGCATATTTTTATTAGAATTATTCAAACACCGCCATAAATCATGGATGTATAGTTTTTGGTGAAAATGGAAAATGGTGAAATTATTTTATCCCGTGTATATAACTCCTCTCCTATCAAAATATGTTTCTGGAACTTCCTAGAGAACCTTTTGATACTCTATTTAATGGAATTTGATGCATTATGGGTATGGATTATATTTCATTATATTGATACAACATAAATTTCTGAGAGAAGGAAATTACCCTTCGTATCATGAATCATCCTCTGATTTTATACATGTGTAAGGAGGTGAATGAATCTTATTTGGTATCATCATTGTATAAATGGATATTATTTCCCTACAAGAAAGTGTATATATCTCATATTATTGAGACTAAGGAAAAGATCATAATTGATTACATTCCCATTTTGGGGGAATATGTTGATGCGTTTCCCAAAGAATTTCCTAATTATCATCCTAGATGGGAGGCTTAATTCTCAATCGATATTATACCTAAGGTATTTCCAATATCCAAGACTCCTTATAGAATGTCCATTTTTAAACTTTAGGAACTATAGATAAATATAAAGGATAATTTAGATAAAGTGATTATATGACCATGTACTTCACTACGGGGCATATCAGTCCTCTTCTTCAAGAATAAAGATGGATCAATGTGCCTTTACATAAATTATCATGTGATTAATAAGATCATGATAAATAAATTGTATCCTATTACAGGAATTGATGACTTATTCAATCAACTACAAATATCCTAATACTTCTACAAATTGGATCATTGTTTAGGTTATTATCAAGTAAATTTAAAGATATAGGATATCCCCAAGACCTCTATTTGTACATGGTATGGGCACTATGAGTTCATAGTGATTCCATTTGGGCTCAATAATGATCCATAAATATTCATGGACCTAATGAATAGAGTCTGTAGAGATCATATCAAAAAAAAATTGGTAGTATTTATATATGATATTCTAATCTAATCCCAAACCAAGGAGGATAATGAAGATAATTTCAGTATTGTGCTAAATTATTTTCCAAAGGAGAATATTTATTAAAAGTATAGCAAATGTGATTTCTAGTTTAAGGATGTATAATTCTTAGGGGATGTTATTATAAGAAATAGGACATTTTTAGAACCATATAAGATAGAGTAAATTTAAGGATAGATGATACTAACATCTGTGATGGTTATCCATAGTTTTATTGGGCTAGATGTATATTATCGATGATTTTTGAGAAATTTGTTATGATTATCAAACCCATTAACTAATATGACTCAAAAGGGTGTCAATTTTTTTTAGAATGTTTAATTTTAAGTTATATTCATGGATTTAAAAATAGGATTATCACTACACCTATACTTACACTACCCACAAGTGGGGAAATCTTTGTGGTATATAATGATGCTTCAAATAAGGGCTTGGGTTGTGTACTGATGCATAATTAAAAAGTGGTAGCATATGCCTTAAGACTGTAGAAAGTTAAAGAAAAAAACTATCCAAGGCATGATCTATAGTTGGATATAGTGATGTTTTAATTGGAAATCTGGAATAATTATCTCTATGGTTATAAGTTTGAAATATATACTTATCATAAGAGACTCAAGTATATATTCAAATAGAAAAACTAGAATATGAAACAGTTAAGATGGTTAGATATTATTAAGGAATATGATTTATCAATACACTTTTATCCTAGGAAAAAAATAAATTTTAAGATTATCTATGTACAAAGGATCTAAAACCTTAACACTAATGGGAATTGGAAAGGATCTGATCTTCTTAGACTTAAAAAATATTAACATGGGAATCATGAATGAAGGAACAACACCAATACTTTCAAAAATGATTGATTATCCATACCTTCTAGAGAATTTAAAGGATTCTCAAAGATATGATGTGGATACTTAGAAGAATATGGAGGCTATATGGAAATGGACATCCATGGAGTTTAAAATTAAGGAAGAAAGAGTTATAAAATCTGTGTCAAGACCATGTGTACCATCAAATCATGAGTTAAAAAAAATTATTGGATGATTCAAAAAACTCAACCTTCACCATCCATATAGGGAGCATGAATATGTTTTCAGATTTTTAGGAGTACTATTGGTGGAACAATATGAAGAAGGATATCTCATAATATACATCAAGTTGTGTTGTATGTCAAAAAAGTAAAGGTTAAAAGGAAAATGTCTAAGGGGGTGCTGCAAACATTTCTCATACCTACATGGAAACGGGAAAACAAAACTATGGATTTTTTCACTAGTCTTACGAATACATCAAGGGAAAATAATTCTATTTTAGTTGTGGTGGATTGTATTATAATGAATACTCACTTCATTTAAATTCAATAAGTCTTTTAACTTGCTCAACATGCAATGATATGAATCAGAGAAGTGGTGAGGCTACATTGAACACCACTATTGATTTTATCTTATTGAGATCCAAGATTTACAAACATGTTTTGGAAGATTATCCAGCATTATATAAATGTTTATTTCAACTTTATTAAGGCTTATCACCCCTAAAATGATGGAAAATATGACCGAAATATTGAGACACTAGATGAAATGTTGAGAGCATTCTCGATGGAATTCAAAGGAGGATGGGTTCAACATCTTTCTCTGGCCGATTTATCATAAAATAATAGTTTCCACTTAATTATACAAATGGATACCTATAAATACATTCATGGTAAGATATGTAAAACACATGCATGCTAGGATGAAGTTGGTGAATGCAAATTACTAGGTCCTAAAATGGTCAATGAAATAATGGAATGGTCAAGATCATTCAATAGCACATTATGGATACTCAGATTTGATAAAAGAGCTATGGTGAAAATAATTGATAAGGAATAGAGTTTGAGGTTGGAGAGAAGGTATTCATCTAAAAATATCCATGGAATAAATTCATTAAATTTCAGAAGAAGGTTAAGTTATTTCCAAGGTACATTGGCCCCCTTGAGGGTCTCAATCGAATGAGAGCAATGTAATATCAACTGGAACTCCCACCAACCTTGTGTAAAGTAGATGTTTTATTTCACGTATCCCATTTAATAAAGTACATATCAGATCCCTCACATGTACTTAATTTATATGTGGTGATATTTTAAAATTATCTTTCATATAAGGAGTAGCTAGTGAATATTCCAGATCATAGAGATAAAATTCTATGAAATAATAAAATATACCTAGTCAAAATGCTAGGAAGATCCATGAGTTTCTTAAAGTGACATGAGAACCAGAGGAGGTGATGAAACAAAAATACCCTCATTTTTTAGTTTGTGAAAATAAAATTTCATGGGATAAATTTCTAAATGGGGGAATAATATAACGACATGACATTTTATTAGTGAAATTCCCTTTATGATAGAATTAAATTTCTTATTATGTAATGTGGTTATAGAAAAAATATGCACTTCTTTGGTTATATCCTCTTAGATTTAAAATACTATTAATAATCATAACCTTTGATAGTGTATCCATTATATAAGATCACATGATTAGTATAAATTAAGAGTTTTGATAAATTTCTATTGATATAGAAAAAAGAATTGATGGCCTTGACTGGTAGGATCATACCCTGTGAAGCCCATTTATCAGAGATTTTTAGGGAGATAGAATCTCAATGATTTTTCCTTGACTAAGCCCAAGACAAGATCCAAAAAATAAAGCACAATATAAACCATTCATGGGATAATCTCAACATCATCGAGATCATGACCCAAACCATGTTCGATGATTCAACCTAAGAAAATATCATCGTCGCACACCTTACCCATAGAGTGATCGTTGGTCTAATAAAGGGCTATGTATATCAACCCTCTCAATATAAATATGTACATTTTACTTTCAAAAAAATATTTATTATAATTATTTCTTATTGTTTATACTTTATAAATTATTAAATAATGAGTTTTATAAAATTTAGATTTTGATACGATAATACATAAATTATATTTTATGTAATATATAGTTTTAATCAAGACACTTTTTTTGATTAATTCAAGATTTTTTTGAAATTAATGATATTTTAATTGAATAATATTATTCAATATTATATATTAAATATAAATGGTAATATAATTTTATGAAGTGAAAATGTAATTTTTATAAGGGTTAGAAAACTGTTATTGTAAAAAAACCCATCATTTATCAATAACCAAATATTTTTATTTAAAGGTATAATTTCTCATACTTATAAAATTATTGTTATAAAATAAATTTTTTTTTATTCAGAAAGTTTTAATTATCCAATAGTTAGTTTTTTATAATTTTCCATGACAGTATAATTTTCAGGTAAAAATTAAATACGGTATAAATATACAGTATGGATTATGACATCATAATGACATAAATATGATGTAATATATAACATATAAGGTATCCAATAAAAAATATATATTCCCCTTTTAAAATATTTTGTTTATGTGATTATTAATTTTATAATTCTTTATGAATCTTTCAAAACCTATATATAATTTTAGGGTTTTAAAATCATTTACTTATAAACACGACTCACTTCAACATCACCAGTGGTAATATTTTAATGAGTTAGATTCTTGTAATTATAAAATATTTAAAATCTCTAGAATTTTATAGAAATCATGGGAAAAAATAATGTAAAGTTTTTTTATTTTAATTACTTTATTGTATAGAGTCCAAAACCAAATTTTTAAAAATAATAAAGAACTCACCACTCTTATCCTATATAAACCCACAAAGGATCCCATTTATTTTCACTAGAAATCCATGAATCATGTCCCTAATCTTCCAATTACTCTATATATCCCACAAAAGGTTCCCAAAAACTCTCAAGAAGCTCCTCCCAAGATTTTGGAATCACCCTTTCAAGGTAAGGGACCTCTCTCTCTTCTTTTCCATTCAAGAACCTTATTTTTTATGCCTTTGACTTCTAATTACTAAGGTTGGGATATATTTTTCCCAAATTAATCATATAGTAATTTTGATGCTAAAATTATTAGAGAACCATTTCTATCTCTCATAAAACCATTTTATGAAACTTTAAGTATTGTCGTTTTGCTACCAAAATCTCATTTCGATTTTTCAGGCCAAACGATTATGTTGTGAATATCCCCCACCCCCCCCCACCCATTTACACTAAAGGTTATTGACATAGATATGAATATTATTCATTTAATGGTTAATTCCATGTATGTAGCCCACACTCCCGGATCATGGGGTTAAAATTGATGAAATTCATTCTTATGTTATATGATCTATGTGGCACACTTATGCATGTACATGATATGATTGTGAATGAGTGCACCCAGATAGCGCTCCAATACATTGAGTAATGTTTTAGCCTAATGATATTCCATTAATGGTTCATGATAGGTTATTCTAAGTTCAATATGTTATTATATCTCAGTGGTTCACCTTGACTTATGCTTATGATTTCATGTTTAATGTTGTTTCACATTCCAATGTTTCATTTATGCTATCATGTTATACCATTCCTCATTGCTCTTAATTATGATAATCATATCTTATGTTACATTAATATACCTCTAAAATTACATGTATAACTTTACCCTATAAAATTATATTTTTATTCTCCTACTAGGATTTATAGATCACCCCTTTCATAATAATGTCTCCAAGTTATCCCATGCAGTTTTAAAAGCTATGGAATTTTAGAATCATGTTAAGAACATTTTCAATAAAGTAATTGTATCCCTATTTTATGATGTTATGTTATGTACCTAATATAATAGTGAAACTATTCCTCTTAATCTTCTGGGATGAATTAAGTGAAACTTTATGTATTAAATCATGAATTAATGTGTATTAAAGATAAGGGTTGTCATAATTGGTATCAAAGGAAGGTTTAGTTATTTTTGGGATTATGATTAGAAAAAACTATTGAAAGGATTTGATATAAGGTTAAATATTTAAAACCTCCACTAAATTTTGGTAAATTATAAAGTGGTTTCCAATAAAATACATCTCTTTCTTGATATTACAAGTGGATGTGGCTCTGGAACAGATGTTCCTAGTAGTAACAACCTCGAAAACACTATTTTGAGTAAGCCTTGATTGGGAAATAGTGAATGACAATAGGTATTTCTATAAAACTAGTTTGAAACTCTTAGGGGATATTCTTTTCTAAATTCACAAGCTCATTATGAACCATTATTAAGGGAACAAAAAATCCCATTAGATTATATATTAGGAAAAAGATCATGGATAACATATATTGAAACCTAAAAATTCATAAATTAAGAAATATATGTCATTTATGAGTTTTTCCATTAATTATAATGGTTTCCTATTTATGTATTTGATTGTTTTAAATACTCATCCATATTTTTCTCTATATTCTAGTCAATGGGTCAAAATAGGAGAAACATGAACCAAAACCAATGTGAGGGGAAATGTGATGACTTCCCAAACAAGATTCCCAACCCGATAGGATTGAAAATTGAATACTTCATGATGAAACTTTCTCAATTAACTCATGTTCTGAATTGAAATAAGAATCGGGAGGAACATCCAAATCCCCTTAAAAAAGAACAAGGTGAAATTTAGAACTTTTTATGATAAAGACCTCCAAATTTATATGGATTATGTGATACATTAATAATAAATCAATAGATCAACTCGATTTTGAAAATATTCTCCATCATTCAATGCTATGAGAAAGAGAAGGTTGTACAAGATGTTTATCATATGGAGGGATAAGCTGATCAATGGTAGAAGTTGAAAAAAAATACGATGCATGAGGAAGATATCAAATTGATAGAGTATAATGAATTCTATAAAATGTTTTTCAACAATTATTTTACTCACACTATATGACATAAAATGGAGATGGATTTCTTTACCCTAAAAAAAATGACAAATCCTTCATGGTTTGTAAGTAAAACTTCATGAGACTTTCACGATACAACTCTATATTTTTCATCACTATTGAATGAAAAGTTGACTACTACTTGGGTGGGATGAATCCCACTCTATGAAAATACAAAGATATTCATAACTTTGATAGCTATGAGGATATTTTCTGATGTGACCTCAAAGTAGAAATGGAGGTCAGTGAATCTCAAGGTTTCCTTAGGGATAATAAGTGGAATGATGATTTCAATTCAGGCAGTTTGATGGAGAAATCTAATGGTGGAATGAAGGTACAACATCCCACTTGTCAAAATTTTGGGAAGAATTATCTTGGAAATTTTCTAAGGGGTGAGGAAATGAATTAAGTGCATAATGTAAAAGCACCTACCTAGAAATTTCCAATGAGATAAACCCACCAATGTAATGGAAGGGAGAAATACTATAGTCAACCCTCGGCCTATTGCCAAATTTTTCAACTATAAGTAACAATGACACTATTGTTAGGACTATAAGGGTAATGGAAGATGGTATAGAGGGGGGTGAATATAAAAAATTAAATAAATGTAATGAAATATATTAATTATCTAAATTAATTATGAAAGTTAAATTTTAATGTTATTTTGAAGAAAAATAAAATAAAAATGAACATAAGGATTTTTATACTAGTTTAGTGGAAATTGGACTTAATACAATCTTATACCTCTCTACTCAGTGAGTAATGAATTGTGTACTACCTAATTTTTAATGGTGAATCATAACCTGATTACAGAATACTTTTCTATAAAGTGGAGGGATAACCATGATGCATTGAGTTTTGTATAGGGGGTAAAAACCCAAATGATACATACACATTAGACTATGGGAATCACAACCCAAATGTTATTAACTTTAGATATTGGGATACACAACCCTCAAATCCGGACTTTATAACCTTGGAGTCCCACTCAGAAGAAAGAATATTCTTTTGTATGTAAAAGCATAAACACAAAAAAGAGTGCATATTAAATATAGGAAGAAGTGTTTAAAACTTATTTAACCATGATGAAGTAGAATATATAATGAATAAAGAACACTTAATTGTTCTTGAGAAAGGTGTCTGATCATATCATCAAGTCAGTAGTAGTCATTGACATTTTCATTCAGCTTGCGAGGCTGTCATGTGGATAAAAATTCAATCACACAAGAAATCAATGTTCATTGTTGATCTTTGGTTCTCAAAAGGTTACTAAATTCATGGTTCATCTTGGTATCTTACTTTGAATTTTATCTTGTGGTCTTCAAAGAGGATATGTAAATACTAACAAACCAATATCCAGTTGGGCAAAGAAATTAAAATTTAAATTACAAAAATATTCCAGAGAGAGAAAATTATCATCCAGAATAATCATAAAAATAATTTTTTTAATTAAAATAAATTAAAACGTTTTCAAACCAATTTGAATTATCCATTAAATAATTATTATTGTTACTATAATAGTTTTTCATAACAAATCCATAAATATTTTTAGAATTTTGACTATTAAATTCAAATTTCAAATAAATTAAAATTTAATATTTTGCATAAATAATAAAAATATAATTATAAAACATTAAATAGCACAAAAGAAGTTTGAATAATTTAGTAATCACTAGATATTAATTTAAAAATCAATAAGACCAAAAATTCAATTAAAATATAAAAACATAAATATCTAAAATATATTTTTTATAACTATAAGTGAATAAAGAGTAAGTTAAATAATATATTAAGACTAATTAGATATTTTTAAAACACTTTGCATGGATTATATATAATATATATTAATTTTAGGAAAAAAAATAAATCACATAAAATAATTCATATAAGTAAGTAGTTAATGATAATATCAAAAATAAAAAAATAGAGCATGTGTAAAAAATAGTTTTAAGAAAAAAAGTAATGGAATCAACTGACCGTGTGTAGTTGGTTAAAGTGTTCTTGTAGTCACTAACATGTGGCCACCATACTTACATACAGTAAGTATTAACCATGAATGCATTTTTGGTATACTAATTGTGAATTATTAAAGTGTGGTAACCATACTTACCATGTCATGAAGTATATTCAATGAGAGTCACACATCTCATTTTCATACTTCATGTATTTATAATTTTTGAGTGAAAATCACTACTATAGAATTGGATTTTAAAAGTGAAATAAAAATCCTTTATCAGCACTAAAAAAGCATTATTGATCAAAGTTCCATTAAAATTCGATCATGTTTATCAGTGCTAGAAAATTTCTACTAATGGGGGGCCTTTATCATCACTAAAAGATTGATAATAAATGTTTTCCATTATAATGGATACTATATAATTAATAAAGGTGTTCCTTTATTAGGGATAGTTTAGAAGTGATAAATGTCATACTGCTGCAGCGTGCTGTTAAAATTATAGCACCCTCTAGAAACAAATACACCTATATATGGTAAATTAATAATTTAATTAATATAAAAATTACATCCCAAATACAAAAAAAACACTATATTTTATACATTTAAAACATTATTTTTTACAATTACACTAGCCCATATTATCACAAACATTCAAAAACATCAATAGTTTCATTGTCTTTAGCACCTGACCCCCTTCGAAAAAGTCGGATCATGGTATCAGTTTCCAAAAAACACCTCAACTAGAGAGAAAGAATCCACATAAATAAGAAAACAATTATTTTGTTATTAATACTATAAAGAAATAAATTAAACAATAATATGAAACAATACCTTAATAAAATATCATTTTTAAATAAAATGACAGAAAATGAGTCATACTGGTCACACCATTCATCAAATTGATGTGAGTATGATTCCTACACATCGAAAATAAATTATGAATTGTTTTGCTAAATTATAATGATAATATATTTTTTTTTCTCATATTTGAGTATGTCACGTTTCTTTTTTACTAAAATGTCAATATAAATTGAAAACACACACTTTGAGTCATAACAGTCACATAATGTGTCAGTTTGATGTGAGACTAATTCCTACACATCAAATATGACCTATAAATAATTTTCCAAAGTATTGAGAAAAAATAAAGGTGGTTTTCTTGGTTTTTGGAAAGTGATACATGTTTTGAACAAAATTTTCTATTTTAACCGAATAATAGAAACTTTGAGTCATACTGAGCATACCATGTATTTTTTTGAGGTGAGGTTAATTTTTACATGTCAAAAATGACTTATGGAACATTTTCCTAATGTATCAAAACAATATTAATGTGTTTTATTATTTTTGAGCATGTGCTGTGTGTTTTTAACTAAAATTCCAATTTTAAATAAAACTACACACTTAGATTCATACCAGTCACACCACACATAGGATTGACATAAAACTGATTCATACATGTCACAAATGACATAATGATCATTTTTATAACTTATCAAGATGAACCAAATTCATTATATTAGTTTTGAGTATGTCACGTTTCTTTTTTACTAAAAAATGAATTTAAACTAAAAACATGCACTTTGAGTCATATCGGTCACATCATGTGTCAATTTGACATGATATTTATTTCTATATTTCAAATTACTTATGAATAATTTTTCTAAAGTATCAAGACATTCATATTTTGTTTTCTAAATTTTTAGTGAGTGACACGATTTGAACTAAATTGTCAATTTTAAAAGACAATATAGACTTTGATTTGTAATGGTAACACCATGTATCAAATTGAGGTGCAACTGATTCCTATATATCAAATATGACCAATGGATCATTTTAATAATGTATCAAAAATATGTGAATGATTTTTATCTATTTTGATTATGTGAAATATGTTTAGAACTAAAATGTCAATTTTAAATAATAAGACACAGATGGAGTAAAACTTATCACACCATGCATCAAATTGAAATGTGACTGATTCCTACAAAAAATTGACTTATGGATCATTTTAATAATGTATCAAAATAATATGAATGAATTTTATCAGTAGTAAGTATTTGACATTTGTTTTGAGCTAAAATTTCACTTTAAAAAATAAGAACTTTGAGTCATACCGGTCGCACCGTGCGTCAGATTGAGATACATATGATTCCAACATGTCACAAATTATTTGTGGATATTTTTAATAAAGTATCAAAATTGACTGAATTTGTTTTATCATTTTTGAGTATCTCTTATCTCTTTTTTACTAAAATGTCAATTTAAACTGAAAACACAAATTTTGAGTAGTACTGGTCACATCCTGTGTCATTTTCACAAGGGATTGATTCCTACAAATCATAAAATGGATTATAAGTTGTTTTAATAAATTATCATGATAATACGAGTGTGATTTCATGGTTTTTAGTGAGTGACACATGTTTTGAACTAAATTGTCAATTTTAAATAGATAAGTGGAACTTTGACTCCTACCAGACACACCATGTATTATATTGAGGTGAAAATGATTCCTACACATCATAAATTATTTATGGATAATTTCCTAAATTCTCAACACAATCCAAATACTCTTTCTCTATTTTGAGTACATGAAGTTTGTTTTGATGTAAAATGTAAATTTTAAATCGAAAATAATCACTTTGAGTCATATCAGATGCACCATGTTTTCGATTGATGTACGGTTGATTCCTATATATGAAAAATGAATTATTTATCATTTTCCTAAAATATCAAAGTAATAGGAATGTTTTTTCATGGTTTTGAGTGTGTGATGTGTGTTTTGAAAAAAAATGTAAATTATAAAATAAAACCCTACACTTTGACTCACACTGAGAACACTTTGTATCAGATTGAGGTGAAGCTTATTGAAGTTTAATTGATTCCTACAATTTTCAAGACAACGTTCATGAAAAATATTTTAGGAAGTAAAAATTTTCAATTCAACAGTTGAAAAATACCTTTATAGTGCATCCTTATGATTCACATCATGTTCAATAATTATGCAGTTTCCGCTTCCAATAGAAATGAACATGTTCTCTTTTTTTTGTCTTTTTTCAGATAGTTTAATGAAAATTATGAATTCCAAAAAGATCTATGAACAAAAAATAAGTATCATATAAAAATTATAAGTAAATTAACTTTAAAATAGTAGATAAACTGATGAATAAAGTAACTAAATAAGAATATAGAACTCTCATTTTCATGATGTGTGTATACATTCTTAACCCATTTCTTGATCACCATTATCTCAATTATAGCCTCTAAATCTAATCTCTCACAAGAATGAGCAACTTAAAACATGTTACTAGCTCTGTCTTACCAAGTACACCATGTATTGAATTGATGTGCGATAGATTCATTCACATCACAAATGACTTATGAATCATATTCTTAAAGTATTAAAAAAAATATGATTTTTTTCTCAATTTTGAGTATGTAACATGTTTTTTGAACTAAAATGTCAATTTTAAACTAATAACATAAACTTCAAGTCATACTAGGAATAACATGTATTAGAATGAATTTCTATTGATTCCTACACATCACACCATGCCTTTTTATTCTTCAATTCATTCAAAATTCAAGGTTATCTAATTATAGTTTTTTTTGGTAACCCCTAATGTTGAATGAATTGCATAATAAAAAATAAAAAAGCATCATCATCATTGTATCATCCTTGTTGAGTGCATAGTCATCGTACATGAGTGCATCATGATTGTATCATCCTTCTTCATGATCTTTTTAAAAATTAACAAAATAAGTATCATATACAAATGATAAGGAAAATAACTAAAAGAGTAGATGAGATGATAATAAAATTCACTAAATAATTAGTAATAAGTCACCTATTTGTTATTTCTATATACAGTATGACACCATGTATTCTTCCCATTCATTTAAAAACAAATCTATTTCCTCTTATAAATATGAGGACTGTCAACTTTTATAGTAAGTACTGGTAAAATATAAATAAATAAAGTATTAGTAAATATTTTAAATTATATTTTAATTATCATTGGAAAAACCTCTTTAGGGGTGCTTTTTTTATAGAATATGATATTTTTCATAAATTCTCAACAATAATAAACACAATCTTTGTAATTAGTTTATTATAGGTACTACAGAAAAATTGATAAAAATAAGTAATTTGTTTTGAAATAAATATTAATAGTGTAATTTTATTATATATACCCTAACACTCATCCATTTATAGAATTCCATTGGATTTTTTTCTCATGTACTATCCTCATTCCATGATTTTGAAAATATTTAAACACCACCCTATCATAACATAATTTTTGTTAAAACATAATATAAAATGTATAACTTGAATTTTATTTATAAAATGTTGCATGGAGTGTATTAAAAATTGATAAAACTCATCAAGTGTGGTTGTTTTTTTGGGTATCCATTCATTGAATCTAGAAAATAAATCTTTGGTGTATCCAAATTGAATGAAATGAGTAACCATTGACACATCAAACAAAAAGGAATAATTAATGAAATGGATAAAAATATATTTTATATGATTAAATTTTATAGTTCTAGAACTATATCATTGGTATTTATAATATTCTAATGTCTGTAAGTTTTGTTTCAAACTTTATGTCTAGTTTTTTATCTATTACTACATATTTCTTTGGTTCCAATGAGAATAATTGTGTAGAAGTGATGTGAGGACTAATGAGTCCAAATTTATTTTCATAGGTTTTTCCCTTCTAATATTATTGATATATATGAATGAAAAAAATATGAATAGTATTTATTCATAAATCACATAGTAGATCATATATTAGACAAACAAATCATGAAAACATACCTCATGTGTACATTTACATTAATGACTTCAAGACATTCATGATTGAGGATATAATTTACATTATCAAGAACAATATTATCTATAATGACATCTCCATACATCTGTTCTTCAAATCAATTGTGTTTGTATCACTTCTTGCTAACATTGTATCTGTATGAACCATTAATGTTAGTTAATGTGGATGTTAAACGAATAAGATTAAGGTACTGTGTGAATATATTTTTGATTGATCAGCTTATCTTTTAGATCATTTTTATTTAACCTTCCAGTTCACCCCATTTATTTGTCTGTTTTTAATAACATTCATCGATTTTGTAATTTATTTCATTGATTGTTAGAGGTTTTACAAGAAAAATAAAATTTAAATTAATATGTTCTTTTCGAAATGTATTTTTACAAGATCTAACAACCATCCTATGAATATTCCAATATCTTTCTCAAACATATAAATTTTGATATCATTAACTGGAACAGGTAGATTAGTGCTCGGCTTGTGAGATACGTGAATCCCCACTCTCAGATGACCTACTGGAATTTGTTTTTTATATAGAATATCTCCTCAGATATTGTACACGGTACCCCTCATATCAAGTAAATGGGAGGGTGTTTATAGATATAAATCATATTCATTTTTACCCTATATAGTATCAGAATAGGAAAGGTATCAGTGTCTTCTTGATTCACATTTCAAGAAAACAATTATTGCAATATTTATTGCCTCTTCTAACACAACCCTTTGAGGGGAATGACATTACTCAAAGATATTGGGGGTATCTTCACATTGTGGTTTTTCTTGTGTTATTTATTCACATTGATTCATTCCAATTACATTTTCTAAACACTCTGGCTACCAATTATGTTGTTATTCTAGAGCATCTAATCATGCCTTAAACTCTTCATGTCTATCCAAATGATTGTATGTTGTTTATAAAGGATATAAAATAACTTAAAAATTTACCAACATGTGGTTCCTCTCGATAAAATAAAGGTAAATTGGGTGTTATGAAAGTTTTATGGTACTTTCCAATCATTCCAAGTATTAGGAACCTTTAAATAAGTGAGGATACTCCATGATAATTAGCATAGAATTCAAATATAATAATTAATAATGGTAAACTTAATTACTTGTAAGACTCTCCTTAGTGGAAGATAATTGATCTTGAGTATCCTGAATTTTGAAACTAGCTAAGAAACCTTCATCTTGTGCTATATAGAAATGGTGTCAAGCCTATTGGTTTTCAAAGAAAAACTCACAGTACATGGTCTGTTATGTTGGTAAATTATAACACTACATCATGGTTATTCATTAAATGATAACACGTTATGTTATCTCAACTTATATCAAGACCAAAAAAACTGGGTAATGACATTGATGTTTATTTGTTTCTATTGATCCAGTATTTGAAATTATTGTAAGATTTGTGTGTTAGGTTGTATAATGATTATAGAAATGAATATTTCATATTGAGATCCATGTTATATAGGGTGATATATGTATTTCCTACTTATATAAATTTTTCATGATATATAATTAAAATAATTCAAAGGTGTCCCATTTGTGAAAAAGGAAAATAGTCAATTTGGTTGAAAATTCATCAAAGAATGTGTTTTTCAGTCATCACATATTTCTACCCCAATTACATAAGTAATCATCTTAGAAACATCATTTTATCAGATCACAACCTTACTATAACCATTCCTCTCTAGATCCCTCCCAAGGTTCCACCAAGCTCTTAAGAAGTTACTCCAAGCTTATGGAATCACCCCCTCAAGGTAAGGGTCCTATATCTCTTCTTTTACATTCAATAACCTTGTTTATTTTATTCATTTTATTTCCAATTCCTAATGTTGGGATATGTCTTTCGCACATCACTCATACTTTATTTTTTATTTTAAACTAATGGGATACCCCTTTCGATCTCATTAATCCATTTTATGAAAATTTATCTACTATCATTATACTGTTAAAATTCTACTATGATTTTTCATGACAAATGATTTAGTTGTGTATATCCATCCCAATTTCAACTAAATGGTATTAATCTATATTTACCAATCCTTCAATGTTTGGGGACTTACAGGTATTTAACCCACACTCTTTGATAATGGGATTAAAATTTATGAAATACATTATCATATTATATGAACCATGTGGAACAGTAATGTATTTACATGATATGATTATGAATGGGTGATCCCAGATAGTACTCCAATGAATTGGGTAATGTTTTAGTCTCTTGAGATTCCATGTATATTTAATATGATTTTATCCTAAGAACAGTATTTTTTTGATGGGGGTTAACATTTAATTATGCTTATGATGTCATATTTAATTTTTTTTCACATTCCCATGTATCCTTTATGCTATCATTTTATACCATTCCTTATCAAGTCTTATGTTATATTGATATATCTCTTGACTCACATTTATTTACTTACCATATTCCATGATTTTTTTTATTCCCTTTATAGGCTTTATATCTCACCACTTTATTATGAATGTCTCTAGTTTATCCCATGTAGTTTTAAAAGATATGTAATTTTAGTAGCATGCTAAGGAAGATTTAAATAAATTCATTCTTTCCCTATTTTATGATCTTATGTTATGTAGCTAACTTCTCAAAGAGACCAGTCCTCTCGATCTTCTAGGATGTAATAATTGAACCTTGATTTAATAAATCATGAATTAATTTGTATTAAAAAAAGGGGTTTTCATAATGAATGAGGATGATATCTTTAAAATTACCATTATATGAATGTATGGTAACTTCAAGTCCATGATCATTTCATTTGATCATACAAATACACCATTTTTCTCAAGGGGTTGATGAAATCCATGTTTCTAGAGTTCTCGGATCAGTTCGTCATCATATTCATCAATTATATCTTGATCTATTCGAATTCATGGGAGGGGAATGTGTAGAATCTTAGAGAAATATTTTAGGTCCTTCAACACCACCATCTCTATGGAAATTTTTCTAAGTGTATGTTCTAGACATGAGGGTGAATTTTCTAATACATTTTACATCTAAGCAGGGTGTGGTAGTGGACCCATCAAATATTGAGATAGTTGTTTCATTGGAAGAACCAAATAATGTAGCAGAGATTAATAACTTCCATGGTTTTACTCGATATTATTAGAGGTTTTTTTTTATTTATCTCTGGTTATAGATCTATTAAGATCCTTGACAAGGAATAACCACACATTTGAATCATATTATCAGTGTTCAGAAGCATTTTATTATCTAAAAGAGATGTTGATTAGTGCACTAGTGCTTATGCTACCAGAGGAGGGTGTGATGTTTGATGGATTTTGTGATGTGTCTCATCTGGTATTGGTATAAATGTTGATGCAGTAGATAGTGGTGATCACTTATGGGTATATTCAATTATGTTCCCATGAGTATAAAAATTCCACCCATGATCTAAAGTTAGCGGTAGTTGTGTTTGTGCTAAGTTGTGGTGGAACTAACTCATCTATGAGGGCCTTGTGGTTTTATTATTCCATAAGATCATGAAATATATTTTATCCTAGGTATATTTGATCCTATGCTAGAATATGTGGATGGATCTTCCTCAAGATTGTTATTTTAATATCTCTTACACCCCAAAAATGGGAATTATTTTATTGACATGTTGAGTCAAAAGTCCTGATGTGATGTGGCTTTAGAGTTTACAGATGTTTGGAAAGGATTAGAGAAGCTTATTGTGATTCATTTTTACATGGATGAGTGAAATGGTTAGGGTTGTCTTTATGAGATTAAAGTGGACTCATATTTTATGAATTAGGTGTAGGAGTCTCATTGGGGAGAATCATATACATAATTTATGTGTGACTGTGTTGGCCATAGTGTTGCTCTAGAGGGATAATCAAAGAATGAACATAAGTATATATTCTTCTGAGGAATTATGTTTGTTTCGTAGGTGGTGTTCATAGGATTTCTTGATGAGTTTCATAACTCACCTCTAGCAGTACATCCTAGTGTGAATAAGATGTATTTTGGATCAAGTATATAGCTTTGGTGGTTGGGGATGAAACATTTAGTGGTAGATTTTGTGTTGAGGTGTCTAGTTCATCCAAAGGTGGAATAGGAGAACCATGTTCCTTGAGGTTAATTTCTATCCTTATGTGTTATTTAGTGAAAATGGAATGACATGTCAATTGATTTAATTAGTATTTTACATCGATCTCAAGTATGATGTGATGTATTTTGGGTGATAGTGAACCGAATGAGGAAGAAAAGTCGGTTTTTAATGATTCGTGATTCGAGTGTTATGGTTGTTTTTTTGAGGAGGCATGTGGATGATGTGGTTGTGATTCACAATATACTCAAGTCCATAATCTCTGATTGGGATCCTGATTTTTTCACATGAGTCTGGTAAAAATTACATTATTCTTTTGGATCTCAGTTTCTCCTTGGAATTACTTTCAATATCATAGGGATGGACTGATGGAGTTGACCATCTAAATGTTGGAGGACATGTTACGATTCTGTGTCTTGGACTTTGGTAGAATATGGGTAAGGAACCTTCTACTGGATGAGTTTTCATAGAATGATATTTATCACTCATCCATTTTCATGTCTCTATTTAATGAAATTAATGGGAGGTTGTGTCATTATATACTGTGTTGTATAGTTGTTAGGTTATCTATAGTTCTTGGTCCTGATGTGTTCAAAACATAACTAAGAATATCTAGTTACTCTAAGAGTGGGTGAAGGTATTTAAGGACCATTAGAATTATTATGTTGATCATAGGTAGAGGTCCCTTTTTTGGAGTTTTAGACATTATGTTCTTGAGAGTCGTCCTTTTATGTGTGAAGAAAAGGCTTGGTAGGGGGAGTAAGCTTTCACCCTAGATTTTTGGGAATTTTGAGGTGTTGGGTCATGTTTTCCCAGGGGCACATCAGTTGGAACTTTTACCATTACAAGAAGAGAACCATGATGCCTTACACTTTTCCCATATTCATTGTTATCTTCATGATGACTCTCATATCATAAACTGGGTCGATTTGGATATCAAGGGAAATGTGATATTCATAGAGTTGTAAGTAGAGAACTATTATTTTCAAGATAAGGTGTTTTTTGGATGAATAATTTCCTTAGTTTTCATGTTATGAAGGCATGGTGTCTTAGAGGAGAGTACATGGTAGTGGGAGAAGTAGATGCATGCCTAGTACCTAGAATTGTTTTGATCATTACTTTGTCATATTATTCTTGATGATGTGATGTTTTAGTCTTTATATTTTATGAGATATTATCTGACAATGATGATTTTATGTGTGATAAAGAATAATGAATATGAATAGGGTAAAATATGATTCCTAATCATGATTCAATATACAATGACACCTTTAAAACCATTCGTGTGAATCAGTACTTCCCAAAAAAGATAATATCATGATATGGAAGATGGAATTCCATGATTTTTATGCCCAGTTCAGTATTGTGTGTTGGTTATGTCAGTTTCTGGCTTGGGCTATGTGGATATTTATATGGGTTTACGTATTCTTATGTATAAAATTGGTGGCTTGTGGTAGGTTCTGAAATATGTGTGTTATTTAGGGTGATATATGATTATGTGGTTGTGTGGTGTGTTTTCGGATACTTTGGTTTAGTTTTTTTGGTTGGTGGCAATGTTGATGTGTAACAAGAACCCTGAGAGGTCTCACGATGGATGGTTGTTCAGACCATTTCCTTTCTTTCCAGGTTTGGTTTTGATTCTCTTGTTTGATGATCATTTTAGAGGTATCTAATTTAATGGTATGTTCCATTATGAATTGTTAAATTTCTGGTTTAGTGATTGCAGGTGTTCAGAGGTGGCTTGAGGAGGGTTCTAAGGAGTTTGGTTCTGTAGTGGTTCAACAATAAGAATTCCCAATGTGATAGTGGTATTCATGTCATTAGTTAGTGTTTAACGGTATTTAAGTCCAACAGTTCATGGTTTGTATGTGGGGGAGGTTTGTTTTGTGAAATGAGTTTATGACATGAAATCATAATTCATGACATGAGTTTACTCAGGTGGAAGCGCCAAAAATTTAAGTAAAAACTGATAATTTGGAAAAGAACAATGGATTATATAGGTTTCAAAACATGTATTTCATGAACACCATGTAATTCAAGATGTGAATATAGAATTCAAACCATCACTAAGGTGAGATACAACCTATTTATAAATCTATCGTTCAGCCAGACTCACTCTTTCCCCTCTCATTTCTCTCAACTTTTGGGTGAACCCTAGTTACCTTAGAATGATTTTCCAGCCCCTTTTCCCCTTATTTATTCCTTATATTCCAGTGGTTGATCTATAGTGATCCATTGTGATTTCTACTCCCTTTCCCTATTTTTCCCTTTCATTTATCCCTCAAAGATTCATACAGTGATTTTGTTTTGTTTTGATGTGAGATTGGGCTATGTTTTTTATGATCTCTTGATGTGATTCTAGTTGATCCAATGTTTCCAAGTGTGGTTTTGGTTTTCAGGTTGTTTATTATTTTCCCTATGGTGTGCATCTAATTGGAAAGGATTATTTGAGTTTACGAATCTTCATTTTTTCCATATTTATGTGCTACATATGTCTATTTCATGGTTTTTCCTTCCAATGGGTGGATAGAGAGGGTCCTGTTAATAAAGATAATAAATAGGTATAATCTAAAATTGATGTGGATGCTGTGAAATCACTTGTTTTTCAAATTTTATGTAATTATGGATTAGTTTATTCATGTTTTTTCCATTTCTAAAAATCACAAATATTGGGAGACTTACTTGGGATATATATGATATGTTATTATACTCTTATTGTGTTGTTGTTTGATTGTACCCTAATTAAATGGACAAGAAATTATATATGTATAATGAAATTTTATCCCAAGTAAAGTTGGTTTGTGTTAGAATACCCATGCTAAATAATAATGTAAATTAATGTAAGCCCTTTAATAAATTGTTGGATTCAGGATGTGTTTTTGTTTTATATGGTAGTTCTTTTTTTGTTTCTTTGTGTAGTGTAAGATGTTTTGTGGTAATGATGGTGACCAGTTGGGTTGTGAAATATACGGGGTAGTGATTTGGTGTTTTTATTTCATGGGATACGATGTATCCATATGTGTGATGGTTGTAGTATGTGGTGGTTGTTGTTGTACGACGGTTTTTTTTGTGTCGTTATTGTAATGTGTTGTAGTGGTGATGTGTGGTGGATGACATATGTGACTATTTTTGTTATATGGCTTGGTCAATGTGGTGTTTTGGTGGAATTTGATGTGAGATGGGTGAGTTTTTGAGTGGTGTTGTTGTGTTAGTTTTCTAGTTTTCCTTGGAATAAATTGAGATGCTAAAGTGAAATCTGAATTAACAAGAATTGGGATGGAAATTAATGTGTGTTGTTTGGCCTAAATGAATTGAACGATAAAATAATGGGTTTTGTAAGTGTGAATGTAATCAATTAGTAAATAAAATTTTGTGGAATCTTGATAAATCTGAAAAGTTTTGAAACCTATAATTGGGTGTGGGAATGTGTGGATTTTTTGGGTGGTAATGTGGTTTGATGTATATAGTGGTGGGAGTATTTTTTAAGGTTGATCTTTGGTGTAGTGATAGTGTCATGGAGAATTCTAGAGTATTTTTTTTGAACCTATTAGTTAGGTATTAAGTGAATTATATATAACATGTATTTAATGTTATTTCTATATTGACCCCCGCCTATATTGAATAACCTTACCAATTACCAAAGTTTTTTTGTGGGTTTTTTCCAACATTTAGGATTGTGTGGATGCAAATGGCTACCTAGCCGTCTTCCTCGCTCTTTCTTTAGTAGTGATTATACAAGTTGGTCTTGGAGATTACCCATTAATGATGTGATGAGATATGTGGTGGGGATCATGCATGGTAGGATGAGGGCATGAGGTTGATGTTCTTCATGTCCATGATACCCTACTACACTAGTTACATGATGATATGTGGTGTGATGGACCAAGTATCTTCAAGATATATGAGATGTTATATCCCATGTGTCTTTTGAGAGATGTTATGTAATGGATCATGTTTCTTTAGGTGATATGTGATGATAGTATAACTTATGCAAGCACTAGATGCTAGATTGTATGAGGGTGGGTGGGTTGGGATGCATTTCAACCCACATCAGAGATGGATGGATATGTGATGTGATATTAATGTATGTAATGGGATAAAAATGCATTCTTCATTAGGTATTGAGAGTGGAAAATCATTAGGGAGGTGGCAACAGGGTGTCTTGTTTTGTTTTTTTCATGATACATTGATACTATATTAGATGTGTGACTTGGTGAGTGAGACAAGGTGGGGCTAGGATTTTTTATTTGACCTATTCAAGTGCTTATTGGTTTTTCTTTTTATTCATTGGTGTATTAGATTTCTATTTTCACATGTTCACT
Organism: Viscum album; assembly: GCA_963277665.1. Lineage (NCBI taxonomy): Eukaryota > Viridiplantae > Streptophyta > Magnoliopsida > Santalales > Viscaceae > Viscum > Viscum album. Next base: position 1,078,545,736 of record OY728134.1, on the reverse strand, counting down.
TGAGACCTTCGATGTGATCCTAAAGAGTATAAATGATCTTCTCACCCTATATATATAAATTTTTTTTCAGGTCTCTCGGAGAACATTGGGGATTTATATGGATATTACTTTCTTGGGATGGATCCACTATTGAGTCGCCGCTATATAACTTGTATTTTGGTATATTTGGATACTATTATTGTATTTTTTTCACTTATTCATTTGTTGTGGATTGGTTTTGGGTTTATATTTATATAATGTGTTGGATTTTCTTGGTACATTTTAATCCTATATCAGACCCTACATTATATTAGAGAGTAATTCCATCCATATGAGATATTTTTATTCCCTTGGTGCATGACACACATGTCGTAACATGTGAAAATTTGAAAATTTATTAACCTACTAACTAGTGTAGAATCAGTGGAAGGGTAAAACCACAGAGATATGTGCATAGACACTAGTAATATCTTTTATAAAAATTCTTAGGTAGATGATTTTTAAAAGTGATTAATAACTAAATCTTCCAAAATCTAAACAAATATTTAAAAATGACTATTTAAATTTAACTAAAACTATTTAATAGAAATAAATTAGGGGATGAATTAGGTAGATATGGATGTGTCAGATTCATGATGTTTGTTCAGGTGCATGAAATTCCAATTATTTAATTTTCACATCTAAATATTTATTTATTCAATTATAACTGAATCAAAATTTAATCAAAATATTATCAGATCTCATTCTCTGATGTTAGACAGTAATCTAATTTTCAAACAAATCAGCCATCATTTTATTCTTTGGCCTGACAAATAATGTGTGCATCATTGTAAAACTGAATCACTTATTGTAATACCACAACTCATTTATCACAAAGTTGAAGTATCTATATACATCGGGTTCACTCACATGATATTACTTATTAGGTATCACTCACACAAGTTTTAAGGGTAGCGCACACAAAATATTAGTTTTTCAATTAATATAATTATTTATTTGGATTTCACTAATGTGTAATTTAAAATTCCCTCATGTTTTCAATTGACATCCGGAAAAATATATTCTCCAATGATCTCTCGCCCGTGATTAATTATTATTTATTATAAGAATGGGAACCAAAGAATCTATGTTGGGCCCAAATGACAATAAATTCAATCATAGATATAATTAATTAATTAAACATCCAAATAATATTAAATTATTGGAAACCAAATATGGAATCAAAATAGGGCATGAAATTATTTTCATGACTTGTCCCCTAGGGCCTGTGTTGTGACTCCCCCAAACCCGCCTCCTAAAGGCCAGGGGTAGGAGACTAGCATTGAAGGAATCAACCTGCAAGTGGGAGGAATTTTCCTGAGTACCTATGTATACGCACACACAACCACATCTCAAAACCGGAAGGAATAATAAGAATTCCACTAAAACCCACTGAGTACAAGTACAACTGAAAGTAAAATGGGCCAGAATACAAACCCAACTAAAGAAAACTGAAAACTGGAAAGTACAAGTAAAACTCTGTAAGTTTTCTCATGAAACCCCCATCTGACAGGAAAGTGTCAAGTAGCTATCAGAAGCCATATAATTATGTCACTTCTTTCTAGTCTCGTTGGGTACCACCGGGTCCTAGGCCACCAAGTCCTCTATCAAGGCATCAATCGTCTACACCAGACACAACACGTCCAGGCAAAGCCCATGCAGGGGTGAGTAAAAAAATACTCACTAGGGACTTCGAAACACAAAGGAAACACCACAAAGCAATCCACAAAAAAAAATGAAGCATTATCATGAAACAAGATAGATCAAACCAGGTATAATTCTATATTAGTGAAAGTAGGACCATCAGTCATACCATCGAACACCTCGGCTTCAAGAGAACTCCTCTTGTATGAGTATAGTGGGTCTATCGGGGCACACATAAGCCGCTACCCATTAACCATGGACTATTGTGGAACTCATCCCTGATGAGTATCATGGGTATGTTGAGTCACATAGAGTCGCTCCCCACCGTGGGCCTGCTGGGTCACACAGATCCACTTCCCACCTTGACCATATTGAGGTACTTCTCCCCATCATGTACTGTGGGTCTGTAGAGTCACACAGAGTTTCTCTCCACCATGGTCCTTTTAGGTCACACATAACCGCTTCCCACTAGGCCATATCTGATCCACATAGGGTTTCTTGTCAGCAGTCTTCAGGTCTCATCCAACCACATGGTTTCCGCACATAGCATGCTTGATTTCATAAGAACCGCTCCCCAATCCATTATTCCAATTTCAAATTCCATTAAAGTCTCATTAGATTATTACAAAATATCTTCCTCATCGTGAGGGTACCAATTCTGCAAACGGCTCATCAATCGGATGCTTGGTTTGAAAGATACAGGCGTTTTAGTAAATAGGGGGTCAGTGTCCCATGGACCAACTGGGTAGTCAACCACCACGGTCGATTGTCACACGGTAGCTGGAGCTGCCTTGGAATTCGATCATGTCCAAGCAACCACGGACGCGCAGAAGGTCCACTGATCATGGATCATGGTCGACCTTCATGGTCAATTGTGGCCCAGTCCGGTTTCTAGGGTCTGACCAAACCCATTGGGGTCAACCCGACCCGGTTCGAGTCTGACTCAGTTTGTTGGGCTGTTGGGACCAGCTCGGCCTAATGGTGTGGGTCCGACCCACTACCGTAGATCCGGCCTACTGAGAGGGGGTCTAACCTACTAAGAGGGGGGTATGGACCGCTAATATTGGGTCTGACCCATCTCCTGCCTAGTCTGCCAGAGGTGGACCAGTTTTACCACCAGGGCGGGATGTGGCTGGAAGCTGCGTTTGGCTCCCCTGACCTATAGGTCGTCTACGGGGCCAACTTCTCTGCTACAGTCGGTTGATCGCAGCCATTCCACATGCGATGCAGCACAGTGCTGCGTCTGTCCGCCGCCAGCATGGAGGCCAACAACTCCTCCCGCTATGCTAAAAACCAAGCTGGCCACGGCTTCCTTCTCTGGTGTGTCATCATGGCGCGCCGCCACAGGTCGTTGGTGGGTCATTCCGCAGACCACCGATTCCACACCAGTGGTCCGTTCTTCATGCCGCTTGTGCCTATAGCATCCAGGGAATGTCATCTTCTCTGTGATGCCCTCGAATCCACCTTGCCACCAACTTGGAAATTCGGTTAGGAAGAAAGCACAAGTGGAGGGGCTCAGACCTTGTTCACGTTGGATTATGCCCTATGCGTTAGATTTTTAAAATGGGGGAGACTTGAGATTTTATTTGTAATAGATAATATTCAATCCTGGTGTAAAAAAACATCAATAACGACACGCTCCTGCAAGAACGCACAATTCGCAGATCAAACAGTTCATGGGTTGATCCACGTTTTTCATTTAGAATAAAGAATGGGGAAAAAATTAAACAATTTAAACCCCTACCTTAATTGACGTTCATTTTCATAGTGTTTCGTTCTCAAGGGTTCAAGAGGTCGAAGGCTTTCATCATTCATTGGTCGCATTCTTCGAGAAGCGTCGACATTGTGGATGTTCCATCGACGTTCATCATTTGTCATTAGAGATAGTTCTTGGGGTAAGTTCATCAGACAATTTCCACGATTTAATTCTTTTTTCTCCAATGTTTTAACATATTAAAAAGAAAAAAAGCCGCAATTTTTCTGTTACATTGAATCTTTGTGTCGTTATGTTGTTTCATTTATGAAATAACATACATGATACGCTACATTTAATGTGTTGTTACGTTGCATATTTACGAGTCATTACTGATCCTAATTTAATGCACATCAATATCTCATCATTGTTGCACCATAGTTCTACCATTTCACCGCTCGTTGGTTAAGAAAAGAAATAAAATAACTTTAAGTTATTTTTTTCTAAGCGTCTGAAAATTAACTTTTCTGTTTGATCTATGTCTGTCGAAGTTAGGTCCTTTCTAGGAGAATCCTAGCATTTTGAGTTCAATGGTTCCCTTAGATTTTGGATTCAAGTATCATTTTAAAAGTTAGAAAAACTTGATTGCACATTTATTTAAATGAACTTAAAAAAGTTTGAAATTCTATTCCATGCTCATCGGGCCTCGGAATCTTGTTCCATCAAAACAATTTATCTCGAAATAATTCTATATAATTTTAAAAAAAATTACATGGAAATTCTAGGACATTACAATTACCTTCACGTTCATCAAAACTCCGACACCATGAAATTTATCCAGTCATTATGTAGACACGACATGAAAAATAAATGAATGAATTTACTATGTTCATATGGAAGTGAGGAGCACCGAATGTGGAGGAGGGAGGAGGCATGTTGCACAGAGAGGGAGGTGGATCTAGTTGTGTTTGGTGGATGGCAGAGGTGTGCGGCCTGGTGCAATGTGAGGGAGGTCAGGTTGGCTATACTACACGCATAGATTGTGTGCTGCTGAGGAATAGAGACGGAGCAGGGGGTCACCGACAGAAGGTGGAGGTGCCTGGTTGGTCGTTGCAGGATGTGAGGACCACTGCTGGTGCATCTAGTTTTCCCTGGTGGATGATGGTTGTGCCTGCAAGTTTCCGGTGTGGGAGATGAAGCAGAGGAGATAATAGGTCTGGTAGTTGGTGTGGTATCCTACAGGAGAGGATAAGGGAAGACTTTTTATTGGTGTGGTGTTTCTGTTAGATCAGAGGCAGCGTGAATGGATGGATGATTTTTATAAATGGGTTTTTTTTAATTTTTTTAAAAAAAAGGGGTAGGATTACCAATATTTTTAAAAATGGGTCTCAAGATATGTGAACCTCATTCATGCATCTTTAGAATGGAGAGATGCGTGAATGGGGTTCACACATCCTAAACAGTCGTGATAAAAGATGTGTGAACCCTGTTCACGCATCTCCCATCACCAGGAAGCGTGAACGGTGCAGGTTTTGAGCGCAGCAAAAGCATGGTTGGTACGGAAACCAACTTTTATTTTTACCATGATCAATTATTATTCCTGGATAAATACGACGATGAACTCCAGTCTCTAAATAATAGAATCAACGATTTAGATAAAGAATTAAGAGGCCCGAAACATTTAGAGAGGATCTTGCAAATCATATTTATAATTAATTTCATTAATTTCATAAAGAAAAATAATACCAAGATCTTTGGTATTTTTCTTCATTGATGATGTTGATCGTCCGGAATGACCCTTACGTATTATCTCATTGTTCTTGTAAAGATCCAAACTATAATCCCTCTAGTGGTGATCCACACATGCTCTGATGGCCTCCAATCGACACCATTCCTTCTCTGGGTGCTAGCGCGGCGAAGCGAGTATCTTGTGTCGGTTGTTCTTGATCGCTTTTTCTTCAGCCTTGAAAAACGTCTCCCGTTATTGAGAGGGGTGGGAAGAGGATTCGATAGAGAAATTGTTTAGCTCAACAAATCTCAATTCATTGGGTGTACGATTTGGTTTTGTGTGGTTTTTGGCGCAATAGGCGTACTTGTCTATTTATATGCATGGAACTTCAGTAACAATATTTAATTGCATAACAGCAATTAAATGAATTCATGAACTTAGAGAAAATACAAGCTCATAATAATAATACTGTGTCATTATTTATGGTGAACCAACTTGCACAAAATGGAATTATAAATAAAATTTTGTGTCACAAAATAATAGCAGTGTCATTATTATTTTAACTTGTTCCAACTAGTTAAAAAATTATTTACCATCTTGAAAATAATTATTTTACCATGCGACCGGCCTTGGTCCGCTCGAACTCCACTTCCATTTATTCAACACCCAAATAAATAAATAAATAATTTATTTTGTTAAATAAATATTTTATTTACAAACTAGTAAATAAATATTTATTAAATGTTCAATAAAATAAATATATTTAATTTAATTTATGCGATCATTTTAACTTATATAAAATTATTCTACAATCTTGAGAATAATATTTATATCATTAATTAAATTCTAATAGAATTTAACCAAGACTACCAAAAACACTTAGTGTATGACCCTCTAGGATTCTTTCTCTTTGACATTAGGCGGGCTTGCCTAATGCCCAAGAGTACTATCTAGAAACGGGTCAAGGCACCCAAGATAAAGAACATAATGTTGCAACAATGAAATCCACATACAAACTCTCACTATGTAATATAATCCATATGTATCAATATCTCATCAAGAAGGTTTCAGGATAGTGTCGTCAATTTTTATGATTGATACATTGTTCTTTGACTACCTGAAATAAGCTCATCGTTACACCATGTCCATGGAATTTCACGTGACGGTTCTATTTCAATCAAAGGGTCAAGATATCAAATTCCATAAATGGAAGGGAAAAATCCTTCCTCGACTTATCCATTAATAACATGCCATTCGTGAGTCACCCAACGTACCCTATTTCCTGCCAACTGTCTATGTGACAGTTTTTGTCAGTAAATAAAAGTGTCCAAGTCGTGACACATATTAATGATAATACTAAAGTATAGGTATCATTACACATTCTTGCAGATAGAAATATCTGATGACACCAAAACATGTGGAATTCCTACTGGTGGGTCTATTCTCATAATATCTTGTCTTGGAGATTACCAAGTGAAAACTTCATGAGAGGAAGTCTCATCTGCTTATGAGTACTCACATCTGAAATTCTACATGATATGTGTCCCATTATAGTATGTCATCCAACCGTAGAACTATATTTAAGAATATTGTTAAATCATTTCAAGGTTCTCATCATAGCGGGGAACTACGATGACCTTATCAATGCAAAAAATATTGTAGGACATTATTACATCGTAGTCATGCAGAACAATAAACAATATGTAATAAGATGTTTAATATTTAAATACATTAAATTTACATGTAATCAAAGTACAACTAGTTGGTTCTAGGACACTAACTCTTACAAACTCCCACTTGGACTAGAGATAACTGCCTACGACTTTCAGTCCGCTAGACCTCACATGGTGATCATGTTTCTGCTGAGTCAAGGATTTCGTCAAGGGGTCTTCCATGTTTTCTTTCATGGAAATATTTCTCATTTCAACTTCACCTCTCTGAGAAAAATCCCTCAAGAGATGATACTTCTGAAGTATGTGCTTCTTCCGTTGACATGACCTTGGCTCTTTTGTGAGATCCACTGTTGCAGTATTATCACAATACAGTGTGACGGGATCTTTACTGCTAGGTATCACATCCATCTCTTGGACAAAGCTTTGCATCCAAACTGCTTCTTTATCTGCCACAAAATCTGCGATATAATCAGACTCTACTGTATAATCTGCGACCACACTCTTATTTGAGATCTTACAGCTCACTACCCCTCCATTCAAAGTGAATATGTATCATGTTTGTGACTTAATGTCATCTTGATCAGTTATAAACTGGAATCTATATATCCTTTGATGAATAGTTCCTCATATCCTCCAAAAACTAGGAACATATCCTTAGTACGCCTCAGATACTTTATGATAGTCTTGACTGTCATCCAATGGTGGTCACCTGGGTCAGCTTGATATCTTCCAACCGAACTCAATGTGTAGGATACATCCAAACTAGTACATAACATGGCATACATGACTGACCTAATTGCTGATGTGTATGGAGTATTTTCCATTATCTTTCTTTTCCCATGTGTCTGGGGACACATTTTCTTGGAAAGATGAATGCCATGTGATGTTAGTGACAATATCCTCTTGGATTGTTCTATATTGAATCTCTTTAGTATCTTATCAATGTATGTACTTTGACTTAGGCCCAACAATCTCTTGTAACTATCATGATGGATCTTGATCCCAAGAATATATGTTGCCTCGTCCAAGTACTTCATGTATAACCATTGATTCAACCATGCCTTAAAAAACTGTAAGACTGGTATCTCATTTCCAATAAGTAATATGTCATCAAAATATACTATTAGGAAATCGACTTCACTCCCACTAAACTATTTTTAGACACAAGGATCATATTAATTCTTGATAAAACCAAATTACTTTATGGATTCATCAAAATGAATTTTCCATAACCTGGAATCTTTTTTTAATCCATAAATGGATTTCTGCAACTTGCATATCTTATTGGAATCATTTGGTGTCATAAACCCTTCAGGTTGTGTCATGTAGACATCTTCCTGAAGGTTCCTGTTAAGGAAGGTTGTTTTGAAATCCATTTTCCAAATATCATGGTCATGGTAAGCAGCAATGGCCAATATAATTCTGATGTATTTTAGCATTGAAGCTGGTGAAAATGTTTCATCGTAGTCTATGCCTTGATGCTATTTGAGCCCTTTTGAAACCAGTCATTCCTTATAGGTGCTGAATTTTCCTCCCATGTCCATCTTCTTCTTGAATACCCATTTACAACCAAAAGGCTTTACATTAACTAGAAGATCTACCAAAATCTAGACTTGGTTTTGTTAAATGGAATCCATATCAGAATTCATGGCTTCTTGCCACTTGGCAACATCTGTGTCACTTACTACTTCCTTGTTGGTTAGGGGATCATTATTATCAACTAATAATGAGTCACCATCATTGGTAACTATAAAACCATACCATTCTGGTTCTTTAACCTCTCTTGTACTCATATGCATCTCTTGTGTCTCTGGAACTGTTCTTTCTTCCACAGGGCTTTGTGGAATCTGTTCCTGTACCAACTCTTGTGTAACTTGAGCCTCAACTACATCAAAGTTTATCCCACTCTCATTATACCTTTTGGAGATGTTCTCTCTATCAAGGAATATGTTGTGTCTTTATACTATAACCTTTTTGTATGATGGGTTGTATTGGTAATATCCCCTTGTTTCCTCGGGGTATCCTATAAGTGTACACTTTGAGCCTCAGGATGAAAGTTTTTTACCTGAAGAGGCCTTAACAAATGTATCACTTCCCCACACATGTAAATTTGATAATATGGATTTCTTTTCACTCCAAAACTCATATGAAATACCATTTATCGATTTATTTGGTACTTGGTTTAGTATGTGTGACACTATTTGAAATGCATATCCCAAAAAGGATAATGGAAGACTCGCATGAATCATCATTGATCTCACCATGTCCAACAGGGTGTGGTTCCTCATTTCTCTCACACCATTCTACTGGGGCGTGTATAGTGGAGTGAGTTGGGATATGATCCCAAACTCCCATAAGTAATCAATGAATTCTTGATTAAGATATTCTCCACCTCAGTCTGAGCGGATTTTCTTAATCTTATTATCAAGCTGATTCTAAACTTCATTCTTGTATTCTTTGAACTTATCAAAAGAATCCGACTTATACCTCATTAAGTAGATATATCCATATCTACTAAAATAATCAGTAAAAGTTATGAAGTATGAGTACCCTACCCTTGCTTTAACTAGAAATGGTCCACACACATCGGTATGAACCAATTCAAGAATTTATTTAGCCCTTTCACCTTTCCCATTAAATGGGGATTTGGTCATTTTACCTTGTAAACATGCATGACATACACCAATTGGTTTTAGTTCGAAAGAATATAAATATCCATCTTGATGTAACTTTGACAAGCGTTTTCCATTTACATGACCTAGTGGGTGATGCCAAGGTTAGGTGTGGTATGATTCATGTGAAGTATCTTTTTTATTGATTTCCATTACTTGGTTTGTGTGATCCAACACTTAAAGACTATTGTATAAATGTGCCCTACCAAAACAAATGCTATCTTTGTAAGAGTAGCAACATTCATTTCCAAACTTGAAAACAAAATCATATGTATATAAGATAGATACAGAAACAATGTTTTTAGTAATAGACGACACATAATAACAAACCTTTAACACCGAGATCATCCTAGTTGGCAATGTGAGGTAGTAGTCCCCGATAGCTACAGCAGCAAGTCTGGCTCCATTGGCTGCTCATAGATCTTCCTCCCCTTGGTCAATCTTCCTAAATCTACTTGTATCATATATTTGGATACATATGTAAGCACCGCAAGTTTTATCTAATACCCAATTTGTAGAAACAGATAGATTTCATTTGATAAAAAATGCACCTAAAGCTTCCCCTTGCTTCTTAGGCTGGGTACAGTTATTCTTCTAGTGGCCATTCTTACCACATGTGAAACAAACAGCCTCTTGTTCCCTTGATTCCCCTTTGATATTCCTTTTCTTGGAAGGTCATGAAGAAGCTTTGGGCTTAAATATCTTTTCCTTCCCTTTCCTTTAATTCACCATAAGGACAGAAGACTTTTTGCGCTTCATATCTTTGACCACTTGGTGAATGAGGATAAGAAGATCAAATAGAGACTTCTTAATGTTGTTCATATTGAAATTGTCAAACAAGTTAGAGAAGCTTTGAGGTAGTGATGCAAGAATGAGATTAGTGCCCAGTTCTTCAGGGAGTTTAAACCCTAGAACTTACAGGCGCTCAATGTAGCCAATGATCTTGAATACATGAGGCCCAGCTGGGGAACCTTCTCTAATATTAATCTGAAATAGTGCCTTAGATATATCAAACCTTTTTTTCCTTTCTCTCTTGTGGTAAAGACCACGGAGGTGCTCGAGCATGCTATAAGAACCCATGTTTTCATGAGACTTCATGAGCACACTATACATTGATGATAGCATCAAACATTGAACGCCGACCATGTCGTTCATATGTTTCTCATATAATAGGAAATCCCCATCACTTATCTCTTCTAAAGGAGGATTAGGTAATGCTGACTCCAACACGTAAGACTTCTGTTCATAGCGTATGATAAACCAAAGGTGTCTAAACCATTCCTAGAAGTTACTTCGATGAGGATGTTGTCTTTATCCATAATTGATCATTGGGATAGTGTGGTTGATGAGTTTTTCATTTTTATTCTACAATTAAAAGAGCATATCATTAGTAATTTCTCGATTACATTTTATAAGAAATAATAAATTTTTTAAGTCTCCTGGTATTTTATCAAGTCCCAATGGCCCTCACCATTGAACTTAGAATGTCTAGTTGCCATGATATTCTAGTGGAAAGGATCCATATTCCCCTTCACATAACCCCAAAAAGGGTTGGTCAAGCTATTAGAATGTATTTAGGTAGGTAGGTCATTTCCAACTGTGGGTTTGCGGTTCCTTGATCTATTGAGTGGACTCCACAATCCTGAAATCATGACTTTGGATTTCCTCAACTCTAACCTCTAATATTACACCAAGTCTAGAAAGGGATACTCCTCGATGCAATATGGTTAAGTCAACCCAAAACCTTTCATAAGGGATTCCTGTATAAAAGTTAGTGTCCCAACAAGGGTTGGTCAAACACATAGTTATATTGAGTTTTTTCATTAATCAAGTAATGGAAGGCTTGGTCTGACATAATATTTTAATTGAGGGATTTTTATCTCTTATGCGTGAATTGATTATTATCATTATCACATTCTTGTTAATATTAAGTGGAACTTACTTAAGTGATTAACCATGTCTTGATAATATTTACACATAAGTCTGGTTTATTTTAGTTCTATCTTGCAAACTTGTTTAATTCATTAATTATGTGATCGTGACAACACATCCATAATGATAAACCATGAAACTGAAAGAAATAAAATAAATAGAATGATCAATAGCTTTTCTAATGGTTATTTTATCTAGCAGTTGATAAACTAACCCTGACCTAGGAGAGAAACATCTTGAACATTTTGGGTTCATGTTTACAACTTTCCACCTCTCCACCTCTGTATCTCCAGGGATTGGTTTTGTATCAGCTCTATCTTGAACCGTGTATACTAGATTGGGAGTTTCATCCATTACATATGCCTTTTTTAACTCACATGCAAGTGAGGGGTAAAACGGGGTTTTACATAAAATAATCCTTGGGCATGCAGACCCTACATATTAATGAGGAGAGATGGCTCGCAAGCCAAAAAAATTAATTTAAGTAAATTAATTAAAAGAAACCATCCACATACAAAGGTCTTAGTCTAACTCATGTTCATTCATACATGAAATGATGTTTACGCATAAATTAAACTAGCATTCAATTATTTAATCATTCTTGTTTAATATAAATCATGCTCGAATCAATTAATTATCATCTTTAATTAATAAATCCTTTTATATTAAACATTTTTTCTGAATTTCCTTAAGATTCTCACCCATCATAATTTTAAACAAATAAATTCATTTAAAATTATCTTTGTACATAACTTTTACCTTGGAGTCAACCCGGTGAATTCCTATTCATAACTACCCAATGAGTAGAAATAAACATTAAGAAGATGTTAAATTAAACACAAATATATAAAACACATATCACGTGTTTTTCCTTAGATTTATGCCCACACGATGGTAAACGTCTCAAGGTTTTGTATAATATAATAATAAATTCTAATAAATATGTGTAATTTGGATGAGTACATGGCGTGTAGTTCCAAATATACAGCATGTACTATTTTTCACCATCCATCTAAAGTACACGCCCAGGGAAACAGCGTGTGAGTATACTTTGTAAATCATCGAAGTACACAGAATGTTCAATGGGACACACGCCATGTAGTATCCACGTTACACAGTTTACATCCGGGCAATCCATGTATGGGGTACACGGTATAACCCTAACCTAAAGGGACAAAACATCATGTCTAGTGGACTACATTGTGTGTAGTCCGAAAACTATGTGTCACATGTTCCTAGTCAACACACGGAGTCATTTAATACTTAGAAAGACTCCAAAACATGGATTGATTTGGCGGACTGGTCTGATTCATTGAATCTTGACAACATAGCATGTACTGCCGAATACATGTTATGTGTTCTGGTGTTGTATGAACAGGAAGCTTTGGCACCTCCGAATGAGATACTTTATTTTATTTTAATCAAAATTAAAAGAAAATATTGTTTCTATAAGGTGAATAAGAAATTAAAGAGGACGAATGGATCTCAAGATTTAGATTTGCAGAATGATTAATGTGAATTGAAACAACTAAATTATTAAATGCGTAATTCATCAACGAAATATTTAAATAATTATAAACTATGATGTAACTACTCTGATACCACTTAAAGGTTCCAGGCGTAGCAGAAGTGTGGTTAGGAAGGAACCCAAATTTGATTTTTACCATGATCAATGATTATTCTGGGATCAATACGATGATGAACACCAGTCTCCACAGAATAGAATCAAAGATTCAGATAAAGAAGGAAGAGGCCTGAAACCTTTAGAGAGGATCTTGCACATCATGTTTATAATTAATTTAATTAATTTCATAAAAAAAATACCTAGATCTTTGGTATTTTTCTTCGTTGATGATGTTGATCATCCGGAATGACCCTTCTGGATTATCTCATTGAGATTGTAAGGATCCAAACTAGAACCCCTCTAGCGGTGATCCACACATGCTCTGATTTCCTCCGATCGACACAGCTCATTCTTCGGATGCTAGCGTGATGAATTGAGTGTCTTGTGTCGGTCGTTCTTGATCGCTTGTTTTTCGGACTTGAATAACGTCTCATGTTCTTGAGAGGGGTGGGAAGAGAATTCTAGAGATAAATTTTTTATCTCATCAATTCTCAATTCACTAGGTGTACAATTCGGTGTCGTGTGGTTTCATGCATAATTGGCATACTTGTCTATTTATATGCATGGAACTTTAGTTACAATATTTAATTACATAACAGTAATTAAATAAATTCATGAACTTAGAGAAAATCCATGCTCATAATAATAATACCACTTCATTATTTATGGTGTGCCAACTTGCACAAAACAAAATTATAAATAAAATTCTGCGTTACAAAATAATAGTAGCGTCATTATTATTTTAACTTATTCCAACTAGTTAAATAATTATTTACCGTATTGCAAATAATTATGTTACCGCAGGACCGGCCTTGGTCTGCTCGAACTCCACTTCCATTTATTGAACACCCGAATAAATTAATAAATAATTTATTATCTTAAATAAATATTTTATTTACAAACTTGTAAATAAATATTTATTAAATTTTCAATAAAATAAATATATTTTATTTAATTTATGAGATCATTTTAACTTGAATAAAATTATTCCACGGTCTTTAGAATAATGTTTATTTCATTAATTAAATTCAAAAATAATTTAACCGAGACCACCACAAACACTTAGTGTGTGACCCTCTAAGATTATTTCTCATTGGCATTAGGTGCACTTGCCTCAAGTCCAAGAGTATTGTCTAGCAACGGTTCAAGGAACCCAAGAGAAAGAACGTAATGTCACAACAACGACATCCACATATGAATGCTCACTTTGTAATATAATCTCTTTGTCGCAATATCTCATTAAGCAGGTTTCATGATAGTGTCATCAACTTTTATGCTTGATATGTCATTTTTTGACAACCTGAAATAAACTCATCGTTACACCATGGCCATGGAATTTTGCATGACGGTTCTATTTCAATCAAAGAGCCGATATATCAACTTCCATAAATGGAAGGGACAAATCCTTCCTCGACTTATCCATTAATAACATGCCACTTGTGACGCACCCAATGTACCCTACTTCCCACCAACTGTCTGCGTGACGGTTTTCATCATTAAATCAAAGTGCGCGAGTCATGACATGTATTAATGATAATCATAAAGTCTAAGGATCATTACAAACTCTTAGAGATAGAAATATTTGATGACACCAAAACATGTGGAATTCTTACTGGTGGGTCTGTTCTCATAATCTCATGTCTTGGAGATTACCAAGTGTGAAATTAATGAGAGGAAGTCTCATCTATTAACGAGTACTCACACCTGACAGTCTCCATGCTATGTGTCCCATCATAGTATGTCATCCAACCGTAGAAATATATTTAAGAATATTGTTATATCATTTCAAGGTTCTCATCATAGTGGGGAACTGTCATGACCTTATCAATATAACAAATATTCTAGGACATTATTACATCATAGTCATGTAGAATAATGAAAAATATGTAATAAGATGTTTAATATTTAAATACATTAAATTTAGATGTAATCAAAGTAAAACTAGTTAGTTCTAGGACACCAACTCTTACAAACTCCCACTTGGACTAGAACCAACTTCCTATGACTTTCAGTCCGATAGACCTCACATGGTGATCATGTTTTTACTGAGTCAAGGACTTAGTCAAGGGGTCCGCCATTTTGTCTTCCGTGGAAATACTATTCACTACAACTTCACCTCTCTGAGAAAAATCCCTTAAGAGATGATACTTCTGAAGTCTGTGTTTTGTCCACTGATGTGACCTTAGCTCTTTTGTGAGAGCCACCGATACAGTATTATCACAGTATAGTGTGATGGGATATTTACTACTAGGTATCACATTCAACTCTTGGATGAAGCTTCATATCCAAACTGCTTCTTTAGATTCCTTAGAAGCTATGATATACTTAGACTCTACTATAGAATCTACGACCATACTCTAATTTGACCTCTTCCAGCTCACTACACCTCCATTAAAAGTGAATATGTATCATGTTTGTGACTTCATGTCATCTTGATCAGTCTGTAAACTAGCATCTACATATCCCCTGATGACTAGTTCATCATCTCCTCCATAAACCAGGAACATATCCTTTGTATGCCTCAGATAATTTAGGATAGTCTTGACTGTCATCCAATAGTGGTCACCTAGGTCATCTTGATATCTACCTACCATACTCAATGCGTAGGTGACATCCAGCCTAGTACATAGCATGGCATATAGGACTAACCCAATCACTGATGCGTATGGAGTCCTTTCCATTATCTTTCTTTCCTCATGTGTTTGTTGACACATTTTTTTGAAAATATGAATTCCATGTGATTCTGGCAATAATCCCCTATTGGATTGTTCCATACTGAATCTCTTCAGTATCTTATCAATTTGTGTACTTTGACTTAGGCACAAAAATCTTTGGATCTATCACAGTGGATCTTGATCCTAAGAATATATGTTGTCTCTCCCAAGTCCTTCATGGAGAAGCATTGATTCAACCATGCCTTAATAGACTATAGGGTTGGTATCTCGTTTCTAATAAGTAATATGTCATCAACATATACTATTAATAAAATGATTGCACTCCCACCAAACCATTTGTAGACACAAGTCTCACATTCATTCTTGATAAAACCAAATTTCATTATGGCTTCATCAAAAAAAATGTACCATGACCTAGATAGATTATTTGATCCATAAATGGATTTATGCAACATGCATACCTTATTGGAATCCTTTGGAGTCATAAACACTTTAGGTTGTGTCATGTAGACATCTTACCGGTGGTTCTCATTAAGGAAGTCTGTTTTGACATCCATTTTCCAAATCTCATAGTCATGGTAAGCGGTAATGGACAATAGAATTCTGATGGATTTTATTATTGAAACTTGTGAAAGGGTTTCATTGTAGTCAATGCCTTGATGTTGTTTAAAACCTTTTGCAACCAGTTGTGCCTTATAGGTGCTTACTTGTCCTTCCATGTCCAGTTTCTTATTGAATACCCATTTGTAATCAGCAGTATTTACATTAACTTGAGGATCTACCAAAACCTAGACTTGGTTTTGGTACATGGAATCCACTTCATAATTCATGGCTTCTTTCCACTTGGAAACATCTTTGCCACTTACTGCTTCCTTTTAGGTTAAAGGATCATTATTATCAACTAATAATGAGTCAACATCCTCAGTAACTAGAAAATCATATCATTCCAGTTCTCTAACCTCTCTTGTACTCCTACGCATCTCTTGTGTCTCTTGAACAGTTCTTTCTTCCATGGGGATTTTTGGAATCTGTTCCTGTACCAACTCTTGTGTACCTTGAGCCTCAACATCATAAAAGTCTATCTAACTATTACTGTCTCTTTTTGATATGTTCTCCCTCTCAAGGAATATGGTGTTTCTTTCAACTATAACCTTTTTGGATGAGGGATTGTATAGGTAATATCCCCTTGTTTCCTTGGGGTATCCTATAAAGGTCCACTTTGTGCCTCAGGGTGCAAGTTTGTTACCTGTGGAGGCCTTAACAAACGCATCACTTCCCCACACTTGTAAATTTGATAATATGACTTTCTTTTCACTCAAAAACTCATATGAAATATCATTTATTGATTTAGTTAGTACTTGGTTTAGTATGTGTGCCATTGTTTGTAACGCATATCTCCAAAAGGATAATGGAAGACTCACATGACTCATAATTGATCTCAATATGTTCAACAGGGTGTGGTTCCTCCTTTCTCTCACACTATTCCACTAGGTCATGTATGGAGGAGTGAGTTGGGATATGATCCCAAACTCCCATAAGTAATAAATGAATTCTTGATTACGATATTTTCCACCTCAGTCTGAGTGGAGTTTCTTAATCTTCTTACCAAGCTGATTCTCAACTTCATTCATGTATTCTCTGAATTTATCAAAAGAATCTAACTTATACCTCATTAAGTAGATATATCCATATCTACTAAAATCATTAGTAAAAGTTATGAAGTATGAGTACCCTCCCTTTTCTACAACTAGAAATGGTCCACACACATCGGTATGAACCAATTCAAGAAGTTATTTAGCCCTTTCACCCTTCACACTAAATGGGGCTTTGGTCATTTTTCCTTGTAAAAATGCATGACATACACCAAGTGGGTTTAGTTCAAAAGAATATAAATATCCATCTTGATGTAAATTTGACAAGCGTTTCTCATTTACATGAACTAGTAGGTGATTCCAAAGTTGTGTTTGGTATGAGTCATGTGAAGTATCTTTGTTATTGATTGCCATTACTTGGTTTGTGTAATCCAACATGTAAATACCATTGTGTAAATGTTCCCTAACAAAACAAATTCTATCTTTGTAAAAGAAGAAAAATTCATTTCCAAACTTGCAAAAAAATCCATTTTTATCTAATATGGATATAGAAATAATGTTTTTAGTAACAGACGACACATAATAACAACCCTTTAACACCAAGATCATCCCAGTTGGCAATGTGGGGTGGTAGTCCCCGATAGCTACAGTAGTAAGTCTGGCTCTATTGGTTACTTGTATATCTACCTCCCCTTGATCAATCTTCCTAAATCTACTTGGTTCCTGTATTTGGATACATATGTGAGCACAACAAGCTTTATCTAATACCTAATTTGTAGAAACAGATAGATTGCATTTAATAACAAATTCACCTAAAGCATCCTCTTGCTTCTTAGGCTGGGTTCAATTCTTATTCCAGTGGCCCTTCTTGCCACATGAGAAACAAACAGCCTCTTGTTCCATTGCCTCCCCTTTGATCTTCCTTTTCATGGAAGGTCGTGAAGAATTTGTGGGGTTAAAGCTCTTCACCTTCCCTTTACTCTTATTCACCATAAGGACAGAAGGCTTTTCACACTTCATATATTTGTCCACTTGGCGAATGAGTATAAGAAGATCAGATAGAGATTTCTCAATGTTGTTCATATTGAAATTGACAACAAATTTAGAGAAGATCTGAGGAAGTGATGTGAGAATGAGATCAGTTCCCAGTTCTTTGGAGAGTTTAAACCCTAGATCTTCCAGGCGCTCAATGTATCCAATGATCTTGACTATATGAGGCCCACCTGGGGAACCTTCTCCAAGCTTACTCTGAAATAGTGCCTTGGAGATCTCAAATCATTCCTATCTTTCTCTCTCCCAGTAAAGACCATGGAGGTGCACAAGAATTCTATAAGCATCCATGTTTTCATGAGACTTCATGAGATCACTATACATTGATGATAGCATCAAAAATTTAACGTCTACCTCATCGTTCATATATTTCTCATATACTAAGAAATACTCATTACTCACCTATTTGGTAGGAGGATCAGGTAATGCTGACTCCAGCACATAATACTTCCGTTCATGGTGTAGGATAACCCAATGGTGTCTAAACTATTCCTAGAAGTTACTACCAGTGAGGATGTTGTCTTTATCCAGAATTGATTTCAGGGATAGTGTGGTTGATGAGTTTTTCATTTTTATTCTACAATTAAAATAGCAGATCATTAGTACTTTCTTGATTAAATTTTATAAGAAATAATACATTTTATTAAGTCTCTAAGTATTTTATCAAGTCCCAATGGTCCTCACCATTGAAATCGGAATGTGTAGCTGCCATGACATTCTAGTGGAAAGGATCCATATTCCCCTTTGCATAACCCCAACAAGGGTTGTTTATTCTATTATAAGGTATTTTTGTAATTAGGTCATTACCAACTGTGGGCTTGCAGCTCCTTAATCTATTGAGTGTACTCCCTAATCCTGAAATCATGACTTTGGATTTTCTCAACTCTTGCCTCCAATATTACACCAAGTCTATCAAGGGATACTCCTCTTGATGTAATATGGTTAAGTCAGACCGAATCCTTTAATAAGGGCTTCCTGTATAAAAGTGAGTGTCCCAAGGTTTGTTCAAACACATAGTTTTATTGAGTTTTGCCTTTAATCAAGTAAGGGAAGGCTTGGTCTAAATTAATATTTTATTTGAGGGATTTTTATCTCTTATGCATAAATTTCTTATTATAATTATCACATGATTGTTAATATTAAGTGGAACTTACTTAAGTGATTAACCATGTCTTGATAATATTTACGCATAAGTTTGGTTCATTTTAGTTCTATCTTGCATGATTGTTTAATTCATTAATTATGTGATCGTGACAACACATCCATAATGATAAACCATGAAACTAACATAAATAAAATAAAGATAATGATCATGAGATTTTATAATGGTTAGTTTATCTAGTGGTTGATAAACTAACCCTGGCCTAGGGGAGAAACATTTTTAACCTTTTGGGTTTGTGTTTATAGGTTTACACCTCTTCACCTCTGTATCTCCTGGGATTTGTTTCGTATCGGCTCTAGCTTGAACCGCCTCCACTAGCTTGGGATTTCCATCCATTACATATGAATTTTTTTAACTCACATGAAGGTGAGGGTTAAAAAGGGGTTTTACATAAAAGAAAACTTGGGCATGCATGCCCTAAAAATTAATGAGGAGAGATGGCTCACATGCCAAAAAATTTAATTTAAATAAATAAATTAAAAGAAACCATCCACATACGAAGGTCTTGGTCTAGCTCAATATCATCCATAAATGCAATGATGTTTACACATAAATAAAACTAGCATCCAATTCCTTAATCATTCTTGTTTAAGATAAATCACTCTCGAATCAATTAATTATTATCTTTAATTAATCAATCCTTTTATCTTAAACTCTTTTTCTGAATTTCCTTGAGATTCTCTTCCATCATAATTTTAAACAAATAAATTCATTTAAAATTATCTTTGTACGTAACTTGCACCTTGGAGGTAACCTGGTGAATTCCTATTCATAACTACCCAATGAGTAGAAATAAACATTACAAAGATGTTAAATTAAACACATATATATAAAACACCTATCACGTGTTGTGCCTTAGATTTACGCTCACACGATGGTACACATCTCAAGGGTTTGTAAAATATATTAATAGATTTTAATAATTATATATAATTTGGATGATCACACAGCATGTAGTTCTAACTATACGGCATGTACTATTTTTCACCATCCATCTAAAGTACATGCCTGGGGAAATGGCGTGTCAGTGTACTTCGGAAATCTTCAGAGTACACGACATGTTCAGTGGGCCACACGCCATGTAGTATCCACGTTACATGGTTTCTAGTTGGGAAATCCATGTATGGGTTATACAGTCCAACCCTAACCTGAAGGGACTACACGTCCTGTCCAGTGGACTACACAGTGTGTAATTCAGAAACCGTGTGCCACTTGTTCCTGGTCAACACACGGAGTCATTTAAGACTTAGAAAGACTCCAAAACAAGGCTTGTTTTGGTGAACCAATCTAGTGAATTGAATCTTGAATACATGGCATGTAATACCTAATACACATCATTTGTTCTGGTTTTGTATGACTAGGAAGCTTTGGCACCTCCGGATGAGATCCTCTATTTTATTTTAATCAAAATTAAAAGAAAAGATCATTTCTGTAAGGTGAACGAGAAACAAAAGTGGAGGAATGGATCTCGATATTCATATTTGCAGACCAATTAACTTTAATTGAAACAAATAAATTATTAAATGTGTAAGTCATCAAAAAAATATTTAAATAATTATAAACTATGAAGTAACCTCTCTGATACCACTTGAAGTTTCCAGGTGCAGTGCAAGCGTGTTTGGGAGGAAACCCAACTTTGATTTTTACGATGATCAATGATTATTTCGGGATCAATATGATGATGAATACTAGTATCCATGGAATAGAATCAAAATTTTAGATAAATAAGTAAGAGGCATGATACCTTTAGAGGATCTTGCACATCATGTTTATAATTAATTTAATTAATTTCATAAAGAAAAATAATACCTGGATCTTTGGTATTTTTCTTCATTGATGATTTTGATTGTTCGAAATGACCCTTTAGGATTATCTCATTGAGATTGTAAGGATCCAAATTAGAATCCCTCTAGTGGTAATCTACATGTGCTCTGATGGCCTCTGATCGACACCGATCGTTCTTCGGGTGCTAGCGTGGTGAAGCAAGTGTCTTGTGTCAGTCATTCTTGATCGCTTGTTCTTTGTTCTTGAAGAACGTATCTCATTCTTGAGAGGGGTGGGAAGAGGATTCGAGAGAAAAATTCTTTATCTCAACGATTCTCAATTCACCGGGTGTACGATTCAGGGTCGTGTGGTTTCTGGCACAATAGGCGTACTTGTCTATTTATATGCATGGAACTTCAGTTACAATATTTAATTACATAACAGCAATTAAATACATTCATGAACTTTGAGAAAATATATGCTCATAATATTAATACCACATCATTATTTATGGTGCACCAACTTGCGAAAAATGGAATTATAAATAAAATTATGTGTCACAAAATAATAGCAGCATAATTATTATTTTAACTTGTGCAAACTTGTTAAATAATTATTTACCATCTTGAAAATAATTATTTTACCACTGGACCAGCCTTGGTTTTCTCAAACTCCACTTCTATTTATTGAACACCCGAATAAATAAATAAATAATCTATTCTCTTAAATAAATATTTTTTTTACAAACTAGTAAATAAATATTTATTAAATGTTCAATAAAATAAATATATTTTATTTAATTTATGCGATCATTTTAACTTGAATAAAATTATTCCACGGTTCTGAGAATAATATTCATTTCATTAATTAAATTCAAATAGAATTTAACTGAGATCACTAAAAAAATTTAGTGTTTGACCCTCTAGGATTCTTTCTCTTTGACATTAGGCGGGCTTGCCTAAAGTCCAAGAGTACTGTTTAGCAACGGGTCAAGGAACCTAAGAGAAAGAATGTAATGTCGCAACAACGACATCTATATACGAACGCTCACTATGTAATATAATCCCTTTGTCCTAATATCTCATCAAGTAGGTTTCATGATAGTGTCTTCAACTTTTATGCTTGATACGTCGTTCTTTGACTAGCTGAAATAAACTCATCGTTACACCATGGCCATGGAATTTCATGCGACGGTTCTATTTCAATCAAAGGGTTGAGATATCAACTTCCATAAATGGAAGAGACAAAATCCTTCCTTGACTTATCCATTAATAACATGCCACTCATGATGCACCCAACGTACCCTACTTCCCACTAACTGTTTGTGTGATGGTTTTTGTCAGTAAATCAAAGTACGCGAGTCATGACATATATTAATGATAATCTTAAAGTCTAAGGATCATTACACACGCTCGCAGATAGAAATATCTGATGACACCAAAACATGCGGAATTCCTACTAGCAGGTCTATTCTCATAATCTTCTCTCTTGTAGATTACCAAGTGCGAACTTCATGAGAAGAATTCTCATCTGCTTTCGAGTACTCACACCGGACGGTTTTCATGCTATGTGTCCCATCATAGTATGTCATCCAACCGTAGAACTATATTTAAGAATATTGTTATAGCATTTCAAGGTTCTCATCATAGAGGGGAACTTACATGACCTTATCAATGCAACAAATACTCTAGGACATTATTACATGATAGTTATGCAGAACAATGAACAATATGTAATAAGATATTTAATATTTAAATACATTAAATTTCCATGTAATCAAAGTTCAACCAGTTGGTTCTAGGACACAAACTCTTACAAATGGGGTTTACGCATCCTTTGTAAACTTTATGAAGGACGCATGAACCCCGTTCATGCATCCTACAGAATGTTTGAATTTTTTTGTATTTAAAAAAAATTGTCTATATAATATATATATATATATATAACCAAAAAATCAGAAAATTTATCTGCTATTTAATATCCAGCAGTACTTCCATTATAGTAGTTTGGATTCTGACAGAGACCCTCACCCAGAGCTCTATTTTATAAGAGGGCTTACCCTGGAAATCATTCTGCATTTCTGATGTGGGATCCAGGTTCTCCCTTTCCTGTGTAGAACATTCTGCAATTCTGATGTGGGATTTTGTTTCAAATACCAGTCTTTTAAAGACTATAAAATACAAAATATGAAACCAATATAAATGAAACTTAAAACATGGATTAAAAAAATAAGAAATATTTGAAAATAAAAAGAATTTCATAAAAAAATGTTGATGAATAATAATTTATAAGCTTTCAAAATCACCAACTTGAATCTTATAAATGTTTCAAGTACGTGTCTTTTAAAGACTATAAAATACAAACTATAAGACCAATATGAATGAAACTTAAAATATTGATTAAACATATAAGAAATATTTGAAAATAAAAAGAATTTCGTAGAAAATGTTGATGAAAATAATTTATAAGCTTTCAAAATCACCAACTTGAACCTTAAAAATGTTTCATGTGGCTTTAAAAGCCTATAAAATAATAACTATAAGACCAATATAAATGAAAATTAAAACATGGATTAAACATATAAGAAATAGTTAATAATTAATTAGTTTATTAGTAATATAATTATTAATTATATAATTATTATTAAATTAGTAATATCATTATTAATTATATAATAATTAATTAGTAATACAATTATTAATTATATAATAATTAATTAGTAATTTAATTATTAATTATATAATAATTAATTAGTTAATTTGTAATATAATTATTAATTATATAATTAATAATTAACTAATTATTTATTATATAATTAATAATTATATTACTAATTAACTAATCAATTATTATATATTTAGTAATTAATAATAAAAATTAAAAAAATATAATGAATAATTATAAATAATTATTATTTTAATAATGAACTAATTAATTATTATATAATTAATAATTACTAATTATAATTGGTAATTATGTTACTAATTATAATTAATAATTATATTACTAGTTAACTAATTAATTAGTATATAATTAATAATTAATAATTATATTATTAATTATATTATTAATTAATTATTGTATAATTAATACTTATATTACTAATTAACTAATTAATTATTATATAATGTTATTATTAATTAACTAATTAATTATTGTATATCGGTAATTAATAATTATATTACTAATTGACTAATTAATTATTATATAATTAATAATTACTAATTGTAATTAATAATCATATTACTAATTGCAATTAATAATTATATTACTACTTAACTAATTAATTATTATATAATTAATAATTATTTTACTAATTAACAAATTAATTATTATATATTTAATAATTAATAACTAATAATTAATAACTAATAATTAATAACTAATAATTATAATGAATAATTATAATGAATAATTATAATGAATAATTATAATTAATAATTATAATTAATAATTATATTACTAAATAATTAATTAATTATTTTATAATTAACAATTATTTTACAAATTAACTAATTAGTTATTATATAATAAATAATAAATAATTATAATTAATAATTATATTACTAATTAACTAATTAATTATTATATAATTAATAATTAATAATTATAATGAATAATTAATAATTATATTACTAATTAACTAATTAATTACTAGTTAATAATTATATTACTAATTAACTAATTAATTATTATATAATTATATTACTTGTTAACTAATTAATTATTTATTTTAGTAATTAATAATTAATAATTAATAATTATATTAATTATTAACTAATTAATGATTATATTACTAATTAACTAATTAATTATTAACTATTTCTTATATGTTTAATCCATGTTTTAATATTCATTTATATTGGTCTTATAGTTTGTATTTTATAGTCTTTCAAAGACATGTACTTGAAACAGATTCTCACATCGGAAATGCAGAATGTTCTTTGCCGGAAAGGGAGAACCTGAATCCCACATCAGAAATGTAGAATGATTTCCAAGGAAAACTCTCTTATATAAGAGATCTCTGGGTGAGGGTCTCTGTCAGAATCCAGACTGCTGTAAGGGCAGTACTGCTGGATATTAAATAGAAGATAAATTATGCTAAAAAATTGTTTTATTTATATATATATATATTATATATATATATAAACAAAAAAATTAAAAAAAATAGTACAAAAAACATAAAAATTAAAAGTTTATGTACGATGCGTGAACCTCATTCACACATCCTTCATCAACTTCGCAAAGGATGTGTGAACGGGGTTCACACATCTTTCCATGCGCCTAAGATGCATGAACCTCATTCACGCATCTTCCTGGAATCAGGGATGCGTGAATGGGGTTCACGCATCTTGGGACCCATTTTAAAAATACTCATAAACCTATCCCATTTTGCAATTTTTTATTCAAAAACCCATTTTTTTAAAATACCCTGAATGGATTGTGGAGGAGCGGCAGTTCTTTTGTAGCATGGAGGAGAGCTCATCCCCTGATGGTGATCAGTTGCAGTGAGAGAAGGCTACATATGAGGTGATCCGCCTGGTCGTGGTGTGGAGGAGGTGTCCCATGAGCAGGCTTGGGCGCATAGCGGAGGAGGTATGGTGATGGTTTGTTGCCGCCTATACTCCTTTTGATGAGGTGCAACACCATGGTGGTGTTGCAGCAAGAGGGAGGGATGTTGCGTACAGGGATGGATGCAGCGGCGCTGTATAGGAGATAGAGAAGGAGGTGACTGCCTCCGATTATGGTTTCAACCCCCACGTCTATAGATGATGAAGATGTAGACTCCCACTTATGATGTGATCTGCCTGGATGAAAAACGGAAAAAAAGTTAATGAAATTCAATTAAATTGCTATTAATAATAAATTTCAGATTAAATTATATAATTATAATAAAAAATATACAAGTAGTAAACATTTGGTCAACTTAACAAATTATAATTATATAGACATACAAACTCATAATAAAATTAAATAAGAAAAAACCTAAAGTTAGAATTAATTAAATTAAATTAACTATACATAAAATAATAATACAACTAATATAAATTAGAAAAACAAATAATAAAATACTAAATCCTAGTTATAATGCAAATATTAATATTAAATAATATAAAAAATATATACAAATATAATGAAAAAAATTAAGGTTACAGGTTAATTAAGATTAAGTTAATTATATAATTATACATATAATAATAATAGCACCAATAATAATAAAAATACTAAAACTATTAATAGAATAATAATTAAAAAAAATATTAAACTAATTAAATATAAATAAGAAATTATTAAGAAAATGTTATATAGGTGAAAGTATATAAATACTTATGCACATGTAATTAAATTAAAAAATTAAAATAATATTACTGCTATTAAATATTAATATAATAAAAAAATAAACTAAAAATAAAGATACTAATTTAATAATACTACAAATATATAAAAGAATAAAATAAAATACTAGTATAGATAATTAAAATATATATATACTAATAAAAAATAATAAACTAATAATAAAACTAATATTAGGGGAACTAAAAAAAATTATAAAGTGTTAAATATATTATATAAAATTAATATAAATTAATAAAAAAGTAAATTACAAAAAATAGTATATAAATTAACTAAAAATTATCCAAATATCTAAAATACTAAAAAAACTAAAAAATCAACCTAAAAACGCTAAAAGCGGTTATGAAAATAACTAAAACTAAATTATAAAATTATAAAAATTCAAGAAAAATCTATGTACATCAACTCCCCTACACTTAAACTTTTTCACTCCTGAGAAAAACAACAAAAAATAATACATAAGGGGGCTCTATATAAACAAGATAAATATAATCCCAAGTTCAAAAATTCTCAATCCCTTCTTACCCACAAAATATCATGTTTCATTAAAAATTTCAACTTCCAAAATAGTTTCCCTTCCACTAGAATTCTTTTCAAAAAAAAGTACCTACACTCATGCATCATGTGACCTACCTCACCATCACTCTCATCATTCAAACAATTTATTGACAATGCTTTGCTCAATTCTCAAAGACAAACTTGCTTATCATAGGTTTTCCATTAATTTCACATCTCTACTAGTGGAAATAAATATAATAAATTAATCTTGAGGACTTCACATTAGGTTCAAATGTCTCTAAGGCTGCGGGATGGTGGGTCATAGAAAAAATTATGATAGTATTTTTTGGAAAAAAGGAGGGTTGAAGCTTGAAATAAATACTGGTTAAGTGTCAATCTGAATATCTCCCTCAAACTCTCGCTCCCCCTCACTTAAAAAATCGTTTTTCCCAAATCATATGAAAATACAATGCCCCTTTTTTTGTGTTTTCTATTTATTTTTTTAGGAGAAAACTCACTCAAATTAGATGGGAAGGAAAACTAGTGAGTAACAATCCCCAAACCCTATGAAATAAATATCAGAAAAAATCCAAAATAAAGATAAATAAGTAGCACATACATTGTAGCATCTCATGAAAGTGGTTCATATAGAAAACTCTATAGCTCTTTGAGTAATGATTCATTAGTTTAAAATTTATCCCCACAAGAAAGGGTTACCATGTAATGACCACACAAGTACTCATTGTTGGAACCAAAAAGAATCTACATTATCATATCAAAATTCATGTAATTAATGTGCCTACTATGAAATATAACACATATAATCATGACTAGATAATGTTGATCCATGTGAATCAAATTCCTTACTATCCCTCGAACAACCCTTGCCATGAATAATTCTCTACCTCATTCTTAGATTGAAAATTATCTTGCAAAAATTCAAGAATTGGGTGAGGAAGTGTATCAGCTGTGGGCTCATCCTAAAAAGTATTCTTCAAGGTTTCTAAGGGCTACACGGTGTAGGAAATGAAGGGGTGGCTCATTGGGTCAAAGAGGCTAAATATCTAAACAGATGTCTTAGTAATTTTAGTGAAACTTTCAAAATACATTTCACTTTCACATAAAAACATGGAAAGTTCCAGAAGACATAACATGGTTGAGATTCCCTTGAGAAAAAACAAAACATGATATGATGGGAAAATGGTCTAGAATCCTCATGGTTTTAGAAATATATCGTTGGATAGTATAAATGAACATGAGTGAAAATATGTGACTCAAAAATAAATGATTTTTGGGGAAACATTTTTAAATAATGGACTGATATCAATAATCATTTAAATCAAGGTATAAAAAATCAAAGATTTTCAAATAGGAATCATGTGCTCAAACTGTCTAGGGAGACAAGTGGTATACCACCTACTATGTTACGACAAAAATAAAGTTATTTTCATGTGGGTTCAATATTGAAAGGAATGTTAGTGTTTTTTTCAATTTTCATTTTTTTAGTTTACATGATTTTTTCGGAAGCATAAAATTTAACAGAAAATAAAACACTTCCCTATGTAGGTACAGATAGACACAAAAAGGGTTCCTCTATCCGATAAAGCTCTAGAAATGATGTAACTGTAAAATCTACAAATGAATAGAACATACCCACATTATATACAAGAAGTCACACCATAATAAAAATAATGTGGATGATAAAAACATGTATGATGAATTTATATTCTTCATAGTGTCATGTGAAAAAAAATCACGATAAATGCATTCCATTTTATTACTTAAAAACTAAATGCAGTGAAAATAAAAAAACAAATGATGGGTTTCCTTCCATTTAGCACTAATTTTACTTTTTATTTAGCCATATGTTGATGAAACTCTACCAGGATCAAATAGAAATGTATACCATGAATTTTCTTCTTTATCAGTGGGAGTGTGGAATCAATTCATTGAAAGAGAAATTATCCTGGAAGCTTCACAATATCTCAACATAAAAATTTCAGAAAAATTGATGGGTAGAATTAAATGAAATCATCCAAGCACATAAAAGAAATAATATACCTTATATGAAGAAAGACTCACCAAATAGGTGAATTTTCTAAAAAGGGAGTCATTATGAAGATCATTAACATTATAATTTTGAATTTCCATAGGAAAATAAAGTCCCTGACCATAATCTTTTAGTGGTAGTCTTAGATCCATCATATCCTTGAATGTAGTATATGGGTTGGTTATGTATCCCAATTTATTTTTACCACCAACCACTAGCACAACTAAATATACTAGTTTCTAGTTTAATTCATGCTTGATGCATGGAGCAAGCTAATTAGGCTCAATTGGAGTATGTGACTTCATTATGTCAAAAGTGGCATCTTCTTCAAAAGTTTCTTCTATAATTCCCTCGTTATATTTCTTCTTTGGCACATGTTTCTCCATGAACTTAGGATCCTCCAGGAAATCCCATTATTTCATTATTTTTAGAAAATTATGAGTGTTCTCCACCACCAATGCTAACTAATTTTTTGACTCTTGAAATGTTTAATATGTATCCATTTTGAAAAAAAATATACTCACAAAAATTTGTAGAAAGAGGTGATTTAATGTCATTTGAATCGACATCCTCTAGTGTGTTACAATTAATGTTTTCTTGGCTCAATTCTTACTCTGTCATGTTAGATAAGTGTCATAGTTCAATATTATCTTCATCCACAAAAGTTATAATATGATAGATATTGAATACATCCTTTTTCACTTTGGGATGGATGGGTTGTGAACTCACAAAATAAGGACATGAAATCAAATTTTTAGAGGGTTCATTATGTTCAACAGGGTGGAAGACTAAACTCTAATATTCTTGAAATGTGATTAGATTAGAATAATTAAATTCTAATGGAGAGGATTCATCGATGGTATGATAAGAAGGAAGATCAATCTCATTATTAGAATTAGGAAATGGATGTTGTTAAAATGGAACCTATACTGAACTCTCCTCAAAAATATTGTTCTAAATTAGATCATCAAGGTATTGAGATAGGTAGTTTTATAAGATAATTAATTTGATTTTCTAAATTATTTAATTTATTTTCAAAAACTTTTTTTGAGGAAAGAAACATTTCATTATGTTCATCTTGATGTTAAAATATTCAATTAGTCTCAGTGATAGCATAAAAAAACATGTTCCCAAATACCAAATCATTTGTCTCTCATGAATTATCAAGTTAAAAAATGTCAAGAATAAATTTACTTTAAAAATGATTGAATGGTTAGAAAGAACTTGAAGTATAATGTGGTGAAGGGTTCTCACATGGATCGGGACATGGACATGAATAAAAATTATTATAATAAAAAGGATTACCTAGAGAGCTCATGTGTGGTGAATCATTTTACGTCATACCTGAGTTATGTCTCTGTAGGTTGGGTATTGATTATAGTTTCATGGTGCTGACCACACCATTCAAAAATTTTGGGTGTCTTGAATTTTCCTACAATGCCAAAAAAATACCCAGAGTAGTAAATTTATTTTTTTAAAATTTTTGACCTAAATCACTCTTTTATGGACTTCTTAATGATACTATTCTCCCTGAAAATGGCACCAAAAAATTAGCATGCATGTTTTAACTCATGAAAATTTGAAAATTTATTAGTCTATTAACTATTGTATAAGCGGTGATCAGGGTCGAATTATAGAGATAATGTGCATAGAAACTAGGAATATCCTTTTATAAAAATGTCCTGGAAGATGAGCTTTAAAATTGATTAACAACTAAAACTTCCAATAACTAAACTATTTAAAAAATACTATTTAAATTTAACTAAAAATATCTAAGTGAACTAAATTGATGGAGGAAGTAGGAAGAGATGGAAGTGTCATATTCGTGACATCCGTTCTAATGCATGCAATGTGAATTATTTAATTTCCACATCTGAATATTTATTTATTCAATTATCACTGAATCCAAATTTATTCAAAATACTATTAGGTATTGTTCTATAAGGTTAAATACTATTCTGATTTTCAAAAAAATAATCCATCATTTCATTCTCTGTCCTGATGAATAATTTGTGCATCATTGTAGAACTGAATCACTTGGTGAAATGCCAAAATCCATTCCTCACTAAGTTTAAGTATCTATCTGCATCAATTTCATTCACCTGAGATTACTTATTAGGCATCACTCACATAAGTTTGAAGTGGATCACACAAAAAAAATTAATTTTCCAATTAATATAATTATTTATTCAAAATTCACTCGTGTTCGATTTACAATTATCCCACGTGCATGATCAACTTTCAAAAAAATAAATTTTTCAATGATCTTCCACCCATAATTACTTATTAGGTATCATACGAACATGCACCAAAGCATGTCTGCACTACCCAAATGATAATTAATTCAAACACAAATATAATTAATTAATTTAAAATATTAATAATATAAAATTATTGATAATAAAATATGGAATCGAAACTAGGAATGCAATTATCATCACGTTCATTAAAACTCTAACACCCTGAAATTTGGCCATCCATCGCGCAGACAAGACATGAAAAATAAATAAATGAATTCAAATTATTCGTTTCGACATGAGGACCACATCAAGATGTTGTAATTAATCACAGAATAATAACCACCACTTCGCTGATTTCCATAATGTCGAACTGAACCATCACGCTGCCAAAAAAATGATCAGATCTGCACTCACTATTGCCATACAATGTTGATCATTGAAAGCAAGGTAAATCCACTGTATGTGAAGACATTGTAGGAAACATTAAAATTACCAATAATTATTCATTTTCGGTTTGGGCAGTGCACTGGTGGAGGAGGGTGGAAGCGTATTTCAAAGATTGGGAGGCGGTTGTGGTTGTACATATAGGAGAGGTGTGAGGCCTATTGAATCATGATGGAGTTTGGGTATGCTATGATATGTGCGCTACTGGTGTACAGTTGAGGAAACGGGTGGAGCAGGGGGTCACTATAAGATGGTGGAAGTGGGTTTTTTGGTCATTGTAGGAGGTGAAAAAAAACACTGGTGTGCCTAGTTTTCCCTAGTGAATGGTAGTCGTGCCTACTGGTTCTCAGCATGTGAGATGTAGCAGAGGATATCCGAGGTTCGGCGGCTGGCATGGTAGCCTGCAGGCGAGGTGGAGGGTAGTCGCTGCTTGGTGTTTCAGCCCCAGTGTTCATAGATAGTGAAGAGGGAGGCTCCCTCTTTTGATGTGATCTACCTAGATGAAAAACTATAAAGGAATTAATGAAATTCAATTAAATTAATATTAATAATAAATTTTATATTAAGATAAATAATTATAATAAAAATATATTCAATTAGCCCACTAACAAAATTATAATTATACATACATACATACACATAATAAAATTAAATAAGACAAAACCTAAATTTAACATTAATTAAATTAAAAGAACTATACATAAAATAGTAATACTAAAAATATAAATTATAAAAACAAATAATAAAATAATATATCATAGTTATAATACTAATATTAATATTAAATAACATAAAAAATATATAAATATATAATTAGAAAAACTAAGGTTGCAAGTTAATTAAGATTAAGTTAATTATATAATTATACACATAATAATAATAGTACCAATAATAATAAAAATATTAAAAATAATAATAGAAATAGAATTAAATAAATAAATATTAAACTAATTAAATATAAACAAAAAATAATTGAGATAATGTTATATGGGTGAAAGTATATAAATATTTATGCACATGTAATTAAATTAAATTATGAAAATAATATTGCTACTATTAAATATTAATATAATAAAAAATAAACTAAAAATAAAGATACTACTTTAAATAATACTACAAATATATAAAATAATAAAATAAAGTACTAATTTTGACAATTAAAATATATATATATATATACAAATGAAAATAACTAAGCTAATAATTAAACTAATATTAGAGTAATTAAAAATAATAATAAAGTGTTAAATAAAATATATAAAATTAATATAAATTGATAAAAAACTAAATTAAAAAAATAGTATATAAAATCACTAATAATTATCAAAATATCTAAAATACAAAAAAAACAAAAAAATTGATCTAAAAACGCTAAAAGATGGTAGATAAATGGTTAAAACTAAATTATAAAAATACAAAAATATAAGTGAAATCCATGTAAATCAGTGATTGTCACCAACTTGGGGCCTACTGGTGGTGATACATGAGGAAATTATCTCTCTTCCTTCATTAACATCCTGGGGGATACCTTTGGAGAGAGGAGGTGTGAAAAGGTATATTCTTCTTCAGAACTTCTATATTCTTCACTATTGAATATTTCATCATTCACTTTTTTATGAAGAAGTTGTTATCACCAACATCACTAAAGTTATCATCCTCTTCTCCACTATCATCATATTCCTCAAACATAGAAAAATAGTTTTGACTGTTATATTTAGAGAAATTATTCTCTATTTCCCTAGGTTAGTATTTCGATTTTTCTTCTTTATTTTTAAATGATTGTATTGAATTTCTATCATCTTTATCACTTTATTTTTCATCCATTTGATGTGGACAATTTACAACAAAATGTCTAATAGATCTGCAGCCAAAATATTTTAGCGGTAACTTACCTTTGAAATTTTATGTACCTATTTTCATATTTTTAGAAAAAATACATAAATTTATCAATTTTCTTAACAACCACATATTTTGTATCAAAGTCGCAAACTAATTCTTATTCGATAAATTTCTTAGATTTTCCTTTCTTATGAGCTTTGAAAGAAATTTCTTGATCATCCTTTTCTTTATTCTTCTTAAATTTTTCTCCTATCATTTAATAAGTTATGATATTCCTATATAGATAATATAGAGAAATAGTTTTAGGATCTTTATCTTCCAATAATGAAAGTTTTTCATCAAATTTATCTAGAATAATTCATACGATCTTTTTAACAATTTTTGAATCCTCCAAATTCTCACCAAGACATATTATGGCAATAAAAAATCCATTCACCCTTGTAATGAAATCACCAGTTGAATCATAATCACCTACCTTCAGATCTTCATACTTTGACCTCTAGATTTGTAAAACCACCTTCTTAAATTTTTTATTTCTTTCATAAATGTTTTTAAACATATCCCTGATGCTTCTCATAAATTCAAACATCCAAAGCCTTTAACTAACTTTCTTAAAACTCGGTGAGTATCATGGATTATACTCTTCAGATATTTTAAACAATTAAATACCAGCATTGCATTATCATAATCAAATATCTTTATAAATGTTTTGTAAAGAAATTAAAACTAGTACTACTTAAAACCAAACATTTTTCTGGTA
Organism: Viscum album; assembly: GCA_963277665.1. Lineage (NCBI taxonomy): Eukaryota > Viridiplantae > Streptophyta > Magnoliopsida > Santalales > Viscaceae > Viscum > Viscum album. Next base: position 1,078,511,322 of record OY728134.1, on the reverse strand, counting down.
AAACATTTTAGAAAACCATTCGTCTATTGAGACTTTTCCTGATTATTTCTATACATTCTTTATAAAAACATCTCATAAGTATTTTCTAGAAACATCCACCATCTAGTGTCTGGCATCAAAACTATCTATTTTTTCATTCTTATAAAAAACTTTATCCAATGATCATCATATAAAAAATTTGTTAGATGTTTTCAACCAAAATAAACTTTTTTGATTCTGAAACACACCTTTGATCTTTGGTTTTTCTAATAGACTCCTTCCATTTGTACTTGGTCCTTTTGGACTTTTTGTGACTAAAATTCATCTGATTGGACTTTTCCCATTTTTATTTCTTAGAAACATCCCTATGAACTTAAAAAAGTCTTCTGATTGGAAAACATTTTAAATATTTGACCAGATTAAACTTCATGATGCCACAAATTCAAAATTATTTAAACTTTAAATAAAATATTTGTAGAAATAACAAAAAATATTTTTTATTTATGAATTATTGTTAGTAACCCTTTTATAGTACTTCTCAACTACTTCTTCATAGCCAAGACTCTATCCAAAAACCATTATCTGTAAACCTCTATCCGGAAATATCTATCTAGAAACCTCCATTGAACTTTTTATTATGAACTTTATAAATATAAATTAATTTATACACCTTTATTATTATACATGGATAATGATATATTTTATAACTCGGAATTTTGCAAACATTAACAAAAAAAATGATTTTCCAGATTTGTTTTTCACCTAAAACTCTATCTGATGAATTTTTACACAAGATAAGATAAACATTCATCCCATTTCCTATGATAAGAAATTGTTATCATTAATAGTTTAGTTGATGGAATTTTTCCATGAAAACTCTATCTATTTTCAAATTATTATAAATATTATCAAAATTTTATGATTTATGGTTGAACAAAAAATACATAACAATCTTATCATCTTCCATAAAAAATCACAACATCTTCAAAACACCTTTCAGAAACATGGACCTAATAAATATTTATTTTTATGTAAATATAGATTTTGAAAATTGTGATAATTTTTATTCCTCTAAATTCAACTAGTTATAATGATATGTTCAAATAGTTTCCTTTAAAAATGATTTCACTTTCCATTGGTACCATTTAGTTAAAGATGTTAAAATATGACCAAGAGTACTGGAAGAGAGTTGAAGTAGATTTATGAAAGAAAAATTCCTGGAAAAAAACCAAATGGGGTGATTTTTTATACAATGATGTATATACTAAAAACATGTAAAAATAAATAAGTGTATGTAATGGGAGATACAAAAGGTTTTATGTTATCCCTAACATAGTATAAAATTTTCTCTCAAGGGAGCCAACATTAATTTATTATCTCCAACTTTTTGTATTTTAATTCAATATGTGTAGATTCTGTTTCATAGGATAGTATAAATGTAAGATCCTATCTTTTTATAGGTACTTTCACTATGAGTTTTCATTTGAGGCTTAGTGGCCATGTCTTTTTTGGAGACAGATATCCTTTATTAGATAAAATGATCTAAAGTTTAGGGATGTATTCTTGTTTGAATTAATGGAGTCTGGGTATGAATGGGTTTAGTGTTAAATAGGTTATTGGTAAGTTGAGAAGCTTTAAAGGGAAGATGGGATGAAATATTCAACTACAGAACATTTACACGCCTTGTAATGGGATAACACATCATGTAATTGTTCATGAGTTTTAATAAAATAAATATGAGGCGATGGGTTTTTCGATGGATACCATGAAAAATAATTACATGATGTGTTACTAGATTACACACCATGTAATTGCTTGACCTATAGTTTTAAAGTTTTTTTGTATCTTATTATGTTTCCAGTTGGTTTCAACTCTTTCTCTCTCATCCCTAGGGCATCCTCCAGGCGATTTTGGAGTGCCAAACCCCTTTTTGGATGTCCCGTTCATGCGATAAATATCAGGTAACTTCCTTTGATCATGTTTCTTCTATCTCTTCGTTATTCTCCATACCATTATGGTAAAAACCTTTATCCTTTTACATTGTTGGTTTTACCTTGATTAATCTGGATCTAGGAACCAATTTTAATTCAACTGAACATTCTTCCTCATGGGCATCATCCATTAGAAGTGTTGTTGGATCATCGATTTAAGGTAGGTGTATAAACTTTAAACCCTATGGTTTGATAATTACAAGCTTAAGAAATATCGTGATTGCACACTCGTTGTGTGTGACCAAATTAATTGAATAATTAGATGATATTAACCTTTGTATTCCCATGATTTCAAATGGATTTGTAATTTTCTAATGAATTAAGGTATGATTGGTATGACACGAGACCTAGAGTGATTTATTATTATAGAATCCCTATTTTTTGACCTATGGCTTATTGATATAAATTTTAATCAATTTCAAATTGAGTTTCATGTGGCATATGAAATAATAATGGTAATTCACATAATTAACCATTTAGATATATTATGTGATATTGTGATATCCATGTTGTATGATAGAAACTATGTTCTATGATGAGATTCTTATATAACGGTCTAGGCCCTGGAACTTGCACATGAATATGCTATAATGATTATAGTGAGTGGGCTTGGCCTAGTCCCCATGTTGAAATGCTTATAGGGATTTGACCAGAAAATAATATAATGCCAATAGAGCTTTATACCATATTGTTTTGGTGACTATACCATGGGTATATAGATTATGGTTGGCATGGTTGTAATACATGTTCAGAGTTATTTTGAAATGGTGATGAAGCAGGTTGTTTACCTTGGTTATTTTGATATGGTCGGTATGGTTGTGAGACATGATCAGAGCTATTTTGGCATGGATCCAAAGTAGGTTGTTGTGGTATTTTATTAATTGTTGAATTAATTTAATACAATTTTTTGTCGCTTTATTTCATTCCCTTCTTATCAAACTAGTTTTATTTAGACATGGTGGTGTTGACCTATTGAGTAATAATCTCACCCTATTTGGGCCATTGTTTGGAACCCGAGCAGATTTCATGGATGTAGGTTTAGGTAAGGACAAGGGAACTTGCAGTTGATTTCCTGTTTACTATTGGGCTAAAGTTTGGAGATGGGACCGTCATGGGTATTAGGACCCGGGACTTGGGTCTTTTATTTGAGTCTTCTATTCTTTTTATTGTTTTATTCTATCATGAGATTTAGATTCATTCCATCATGTCATTACATTATTCCCTATTATATATTTTATTATTCAGTTGGATTTTATAGTTGTCTTCCACATTGTTACTCTTATTATTTCTATTTTAATATGAATTGTTTCTTTAAAATGACACTTCATACCAAGGGGTATAGTCTCCTCACTATACTACCCACACCTTCACTACTAGTCGACATCCTATAGTGTATGGGGAGGTGCTCTTGAGGTCCTATAACCAACCTTTTCTATCCACATGAGAGGGTTCTAGATTTGGGGACGTTACAAAGTGGTATCAAATCCTGGTTTTTTTTTTCTTTTACTTTACTATTTGGGAAAGGTATAAAGGATACTGGGATGTGTCCGGACATGGTAATGAGCTTATTCATGGGAGTATTTTACCCATATATGAGGGAAAATCCAAGTACTTAGGGATTGGATTGTTGTTTGTGTCATGTGATTGTTATAGTTGATATTATTTCACCTTGAGTGATTAATATGTTATGTGAGGTTATTGTTTATGATGTTATTGTTTCATTAGATTTTTAATCATAGCCCATCATGTCATGAGATAATAATACATGCATCCTAATAGGCATATAGGTATATATTGAAATGCATTGTTCATAATAGGGGAATATCTATGTTTTCATGTAATATATACTTGCCTATTGAACCGAAAAAAAATGAAATATATGTTTCATTGGATTAGTAAAAATGTGTTTTCATGTCATGCTAAATTATTTGAAATCCCTGTTTAGAGTGACCAATAGTTAGTGGTTCTCTATTAAATTCACCTATTAGGTTGAACTTGTTATAAGTCAGCTTCACATTATACATACTACTTAGGCTAATGTGGATGTAGGACCATCTACCGTCAGAGGGATGATCCTTGTATCATCTAATTTAGATAGTGTTTTGTTTGATAATGGATCATTGAGTTATTTTTTATCTTCTCTTTTTGAAAATTTTTTGGACTTGGATGTGGAAAGCATGGATTGTGTTTTAACCATCGACACACCAATGGGAGTGTGGTCTGAAAATATCAAATGTTGCACGGTGTGTTCCCTAGAGAATAGTGGTTAGAATTTCTTTTAAGATCCATACATGATTGAAATGAAAAGATTCAATTTAATTATTATCATGGAATTGTTAGTCCTATATTAGGCTCATATAAACTATTACATGAGGAGAATCACTTTCCTATATCCAGAAAGAAGAAGCTATTCTCACTCGAGTGAGTGGGATCTTCAAGCTAGTCGTGCGAGACAAATTCTGTGAAGATTGGATCGTATCCTTGATCAAATTTCTAGTATTTATCTGGATAATGATGGAATACAACAAGATTATTTTCCTCTAGTGGAAGACTATTTTCAGTATGTTTTCCCTGATGAGTTCTATGGCTTACCACTCGAGCGAGAGATCGAGTTCATGATCAAGATTGTGCCGAAAGAAGAACCCATTTTTATCTTGCCTTACCAAATGAAACTTGAAGATCTTTGGGATTGTAAGGTTTGGTTAGAAGATCTAGAATCAAAAGGCTTTATGTGTCTGATTACATATCCTTTGGGTTATCTAGTTCTCTTCGCCAACAAGGCTAATGGATATTTGTGTTTATGTGTGGATTATCGGAGATTGAACCAAATAATAATCAAGAACCAATATCCTATCCCATGAATTGAAGATATTTTAGATCAACTAAGAGGTGCTAATATATTATACAAGATTTACATAAGATCAGTATATCACCAATTAAGGTTGATACTATCTAGAATACCTTGGACTGCTTTTAGGAGCAGGTATGGCTTGTATGAATTTGTAGTGATGTTCTTTGGGTTGATTAATGTTCTTTTGGTATTCATAGACTTAATGAATAGGATCTTCCATCATTTTCTAGATTGATTTGAAGTGGGTTTTTTATGATATCTTAGTGTACTCTCAGTCAATAGATGATCATTCCAAACATATTGACATCATCCTGAGTACATTGAGAGAGCATCAAATTTACTCCAATCTAACTAAATGAAATTTTTGGATAAATAAATCGCACTTCTTGGGCCATTTAATATCAAGGTAAAGGGTGTTAGTGGTTCTAGAGAAAGTAATAGTGATAATATCTTGGGAAAAACCTAAGAACATTTTCTAAATACAGTTTTTTTTGGGTTTATTAGGTTATTACCGATGTTTTATCCAAAATTTCTCCTATTTTGCAGCACCAATGTCTACACTGACCAAGAAAGGGGTGATGTTTATTTCATCTGATTCTTTGGAAATAGTTTTTCAAGTGCTAAAAGGAAGGATGACATCATCACATATCCTCACCTTACCTGTGCAAGGAAAATCATATACCATGTACTGTGATGTATCCAAATTTGGACTCAGAGCAGTTCTAATGCAAGAGGATCGTGTGGTTGTTTATAGCTCTAGGCAACTAAGACCACATGAGAGGAATTACCCTACTCATGATTTAGAGTTAGTATTAGTGGTACATGCCCAGAGGTTTTGGAGACTGTTGACGCTCCTTTTCATCACAGAATCTTAAGATTGGAAAAGGGGAAGATCTGAGATTAAAATGGTTCGACCTTTGAAGAAAACATCAAAAATCGACAAAGGGATGAACAAGGAGAACTTTCCCCATAGGCCGCGCAAGTTTCCTCATGGTCGCGCAAGTGGACTTGCGCGACGCACTTTGGCGCACAAGTGACTTGCGCGACCTAATTGATAACCGCTCGATAACCGCCCGGGGTATTCTCCTGCCTATAAATAGACCCTGTGGGCCCCCCATTCGGGAGGATCTTTTTCCAGAAACTCGGATTGATGCTCCCGACACCCAAGTCTCTTCTCAAAGCTTCTGGAACACTTCTAAGGTAATTTCTTACCTAGAACGGAAGATCTAAAGAGAGGGAGGAAGGCCTAAGTGTTGAAACTCATCAACACTTGTGCACCTGAGTGGCCAGCCCTTAAGGGAAGTGGACACACTTGCGCACCGCCTTACTCCTTCGATAGAACTTGCGCATCCCTTTTCTGGAAGAACCTCAAGAGGATTCTAAAGGCTTTAATAAAGAGTCGCTCAAGTATTTCAATGCTGGTTGAACATCGCGCAAGTACCCCACACATGTCGCGCAGGTATACCTGCGCGACCAATACTTGCATGCCCACGCAGTACTTGTGCGCCTTCCAAGACTTGCACGCCCCTTCATTTTTGGGTGCCCATCTTGCCCATTTTACCCCTCTTAAGCCATTACACCTTTCCTATTCAAGATTCAGTCTTCAAGACACTCTTCAAAGCCATTTATGGCATGATTTCTTGATTTGACTTCCTTATCTGAAAGGAATTCGGTGCAATATCTCTCAAAACATAGTGATTTATACACTAAAGATTGAGAGTTCATTCATTCAACCTCATCCTTTAAGATGAGAGAATCCTTAACCTGGGTCTCCTTTTCAGGAATAATCCCCAGTTATAAGTCCTTTAATTTGGGAATTCTCCTCAGAAGTAAGCCCCAAACCTCAATCCATTAACCTGGGCCTCCTTTTCAGGAATAAGTCCTAGTCATAATCCCTTAACCTGGGTCTCCTTTTCAGGAATAATCCCCAGTCCTAAGTCCTCCAAACATGGGCATCCTCCTCAGGAGTAAGCCCCAAATTCTTAAAGTTCCCAAATCTGGGCATCCTCCTCAAGAGTAAGCCCCAAACCTTAATCCATTAACCTAGGCCTCTTTTTTAGGAGTAAGTCCAAGTCATAATCCTTTAACCTGGGCCTCCTTTTCAAGAATAATTCCCAGTCATAATTTTGGGGCTTCCTTTTTAGGAGTAAGCCCCAAGTCCCCTAACCTGGGCTTCCTTGTTAGGAATAATCCCCAGTCATAAATTTTGGGCTTCCTTTTCAGGAGTAAGCCCAAATTCCCTTAATTTCTCTTTAACTAGTCCTAATTTACCTTTGATTTGGGATTCCTTCTCAGGAGTAAAGCCCAATCATCAATCCTCTCCTAATCTGGGTTTCCTTTTCAGGAATAAGTCCCAAGTTAGAGTATTAAAATCTCCATGAAGCACATATACCTTTATGGACCCTGTTCCTGGATTTTCTCCCTAAAGTAAATCCTAACCTTTATTTATCTGGGAAGTCATACATACATAAGCCCCAAAACATTTCTTATGATTACATCTTTCATGGCCCAATTGTCTATTTTATTACCAATACCTCTTGTTTCTCACACCGAGCATGACTCACGTGATCTTAGAGAGTAAAAGTAATTATGACATCCTTATTTGAGCCATCAATCATAAACATCATACTCCCTTACTCGAACTACGTGGGTTATGATTCCTTTTCCAAAACAAAGGATACATAGGTAGCCCATCTGCGGGTTCGATCCCAACTCTGAAATAATCCATGTCCTTCTGAATGACAATAAACTTCAAGTGCCCCACTGAGTGGCTTTAAAACCAGCCTGGTCATCATAATGACCAAGAGACTTTTATATAAATGTTTTGAAGGATACCATTGACCAAGAATCTCTAAATATATACAGATTATTATCTATTGATGAAGAACATCGAATACATATAAAATATTCTCTAAATTTCTTACATATTTAATCATTGATTTTCAAAACTGAAGGAAAACTCATTTTATACTTGGTAATGTAATAAGGATTCACGAACATAACTTAAATCTATAAAGAGAGTCCCGGAATAGACAATAATTCCCCTCAAAAAGGTGTGATGAGTCTGACCTCCCATCCTCTCGACCAATGCAAATTTCTAAGCCTCATTAGTCCACAGACTAATGAAGCACCTACATTTGGAAAGTAGGTCCAAATGGATGTGTAATCATTGGATGTTTCCGGTTCTACGAACAAACCCATTAGAAACCGATCGGAACATTTGAATCTCCCATCCAGGAGGTCATCCCTGAATTCCGAGGGAAACAAAAAATGGTGAACCCGACGTGAATCCTTAACCAAGTTAAAATGATGTTTTACCTATTTGTTAAGCCCCTATTTTAAACTCAATATGAGGGCTAACAAAAACAATCATTGACATGTGTGCTCATCCGAAAGATGAAGTGGATGAATTTATCTTGATTACGTCTGTTATATCAAATAGGCACTCTTTTCCAAGATCTTCTGTTTTTTCCATAATGGCTGCTCTCAAATTCACACCTGTGAATACTGCTGCTGCAAATACCACTGCTGTTATTCCTACTAGATTATCATCTACTCTGAGGATGACATCACCTACTCAGCGTCTTCAACGCTGGGTATCAAATTTGCTGGTTAAGGAGTACCATCCCAACTTTGGAGGCTGCCCGATAGGCCCTCCAAGTGAACAACTCACACAGGTCATTCGGAAAACGACGACCAGTGATCAAGAGGCAGGCGGTGCTGACTACCGTCTCCAACCGTTTCGGGTCGTTATCCCCGGAACACAATTTCCATTAACTCCCTTACTCTAAGGAAGTGAATGAGCAGGTCCCTTAGGGCCTTAATTCAAAAGGATAGGAGTCCTTCCCGAGGGCTCCCATCAACAATCGCCGCCAGACTCGTGCAGCAGTGCGCCCTCAACATGATGAGGGTACCGACTCCAGGCATTCGGCTCAGGTTCCTCGAACCCGAGCAGGCAAGGAGAACCGCTAGAGGTGGAATCCGGTTAACAATGGGCAGGTTCTCATCCCTGCCATCTCCGGAAAAGTCCACCAACCTAACTTGGTGGCGAACAACGAGCAGGCACACACACCTGTCCATTTTAATTCTGCTGTCCAGCAGACTCATCTGGCAGCATCACGTCAATCCCGCCAGGCAATTCCGGCGGAGTACTATAAGCAGGAACATACAGCTACTTATACATCATCAGTTAGTCAGCAAGCTCGCCTAACTACATATGATGGATCTCGTCAACTACGTTTGGCGAAGTGTAATCAGCAGGCACATACACCTGCTAGTACTAATCAAGCCTACCAACAGTCTCGCTTGGTAGCGCACGGAGAAGTCAGTCGAAAAGCTCCGACGACAAACAGGAGGCAGACTCAACTCTCTGCCTCCACACTTGAGTACTTTCAGGATTCACTGACAGGAAAAGGAGAACAGGAGCAGGCACATACACCTACTCCAAGCCCGGAATGGACATATATCCCCGTTCCAGCAGCTGAAGTCACCAAGCATATTTTGTCAATGGTGAAAGAGAAGAAGCAAATTCCTTCTCATATTCTGGATGCTTTCCAGGATATTATAACAGCTTCAGCATCATCTCAGGGAAAGACACATAAATCTATCCCTAGTAGTGGAGTGACACATCAACGATTCACTCCGGAACAGACACACACATTTGTTCCAGTCCAAGAGGGTCATGGGGCATACTCCCCCATATCATACGGACAACCAAGTCATGCACATACACCTGATTTGAGTTGAGATCATCAGCCTAACCTGACCATCTTTCCTGATCAGGCACATACACCTGCTCAGAGCAACCACTTTCGTCAACAAGTGGTTTCCAAAGCGAGTAAGAAGGCATCTAAGAAAAATATCTACCCAGCACAGTCAGGAGATCAAAGTCCAATCTGTAACAAGGTCTTGCTCGATGCTAGAGTTTTTGAAGCCCTCAGACATTTATCTGTTGGAATTCAAGATTCTACTCCCTCAGTTCCCAATAATGGGAACATTAATTCCGAAGGTCTTCAACAGACACTTCCTCATGAAGGCTTGCTTCGTGACAATTTGGTCAATCTTGAAGTTTTGTCTTCAGATGAGAGCCACAAGAACCCTATGTGTGGTCAGAAGACCAAGGAGCAAGAGATCTCATCTTTTGTTGTAACCCATTATGGTAGTCCTCCCCATGATGATGAATTTCGCTGCGAAAGTCCTCTCCGTAGTAGTGATTCACATTGCCTGGAAAATACTCCAGTGGACAATGTAGTGCCGAGAAAGCCCTCTTATCTTGAGGAATTTTCAAATGTGAAACCAATCATGTCTGATGCTTTATCGCTAGTAAGTGAAATACTTTCTCAATCAGAAGATAGCCCAGGGTATAGTTCATTCTTCGAACCACCCCTAAGTCATGCATCTTCTAGTTTGATTAATGATCTCTATACCAATCTTGTTGAATCTGATGAAGCAACAAGGAAACACCAACTCTGGTCAAAACAGGTAAAAGAATCTTCATTTAATGATGAAGAAAAAATGCTGAACATGAGGAAAAAACTGGCGAAAAGTGAGGTACCTGTCATGTTTTGGCCTTTGGCTGACTCCTAGTATGACATTCCAAAAATTTTGACAGAAGATGGAATCCATGATATTCGTCTCAACATATGGAAAACTCTTTGTCAATTGAAGAAGAAGGTATTATCTTATGATGAATATGAAAATCATCTTAAGATAATAGAAGGGCTACAACATCAGATTGATTTGGCATCTCTATCAGTCTCTCGGTATCCGAAGGCTGAAAAGCAGCAGAGAACCCTTCAACGTTCATGCCTTGGCGCACTAAGAAAATTGCGTTAGTTAATTGCCAATGCCCCATATGGTGTTCATATCAGAGGATGGGGTGTTCACGGAGCACTACATTTCACAGTGTTTTCCAGTCAGCAAAGCCCGCCGAAAATGGTCTCATGCAATGTTATTGCACATGGCCGACCACAGTCAATGGGATTTGTTTGTAATCAAAAGCTTGCTCAAGAAAAGGCTTCAACTAGTTCCTCTCAAAATCAATCATGTAGAGAAAAAGTTGTTGAATTGCTCCTACATCAAGTAGGAGAGAATATTGCACAAGCCTCTCGTATGGAGCGAACACATCATCATGTGACAGAAGTTTCGGAAATCATCCAACAGTCTGTTGAACCAGGTGATAAAAGTGGATACAGGTTAATGCATCCAGCTAATTTCTGAACTAAGGTTCGCAAGATCAAGAGAGATTTTAATAAGATCTCAGACATAGCATTTCAAGAGCCACCCCATCTTTTCAGACTGGGGACTCATTTAACCCAACCCTCAGAATCAACAAATAGGATTCGAGGAGTTGAGCAGGAACAGCAGGAACATCCCCAGTCCACGAGACTGGGGACTCTTTCAAATCATCAATCCCCTCCTCAGAGAATGTCGGTCTTTTCTCCATTAGGGAAGAAGCCCCAAGAGGAACGAAGATCCAAATTATCAGGAGATTCCCTCCAAGTTATAGCTTGTCAAGAAGTTCCTAAAGGATTAAATCAACAAAAGGCAATGTCTCATCAAAGACATGAAAGAAGACAATATCACAGAAATGTTGATAGAAGGGATGTGATGCATTATGCATCAATCAATGTCATCAATGCCGTTGTTGCTAATCCACCAGAGGAGACTCACTCAGGGGACTCAGATGAAGAGTTTCCTGCTCAAGAAAATGTACGCACCGATATAAATGAAGAAGGTGTGCATACACGAAGTCAAAAGATTACTCAGAACCTAGGTAATCCACTTTCCTCTCTCCAAAAAGTATCCAACAAAGGGAGTGGAAAGAATCAGGTTACATATCCTTCCTCTAGAGAAGGTCAATCGCTCTCATTAGAGCAAAGGTTTTCACAATATGAGGAAGAAATGAAAGAATTAAGAAGGTTGAATGCAGAACTACTTCAGAGTAGTCTTCTTCTTAAGAATGCTGGAGTCCGACAGCCAAAGGAATTTATTGCAGCTACTGAGATGGATCAGTAATATCCTCCTTTATCAGTACACCCTCATAGGTCTAATCCTATGGGTCAATCACAACAACGTTTGGCAGTGCTACCATCAGTTGCAACACCAACCACCACATTTGTCCAAGATCCATTCATTGCACCTACTCAAGACCAAATTTAACTGAATGTTTCTCAAAAGTTAATAACTACTATTGAGTCATTAACAGCTTGGTTAGAAACTATGGAAGGGAAACGAGCGCAAGTTCAACCAGAAAATAAAGTTTACCCTGAATGGGTAGATTCAATTTCTCCTCCATCCAGTTTTGGAAACCCTGTTTTCCCTACTTTCAATGGATCAGGCTACCCTGAACAACATTTGACACATTACGTGTCTTGTTGTGATCCTATGATGGGAACTCCAAAGCAGCAAGAAGCAGTGAAACTCAGATGCTTCGTGCGAAACTTGCAAGGATCAGCTTTTGTCTGGTATACAAGCTTGCAATCCCGGTCAATCATCGGATGGGAGGATCTTCGCCAAAAATTCCTTCTTCAGTTCAGCTCAACTTTGCCAAAAACAATAGTTTTCGATCTTACAAACTGCAAGCAAAGGGAAAATGAAAGAGTCTCTGATTTCATTGCTCACTGGAAGGGATTAACATATTCCCTGATTTTAGCACTCCCTCAGGAGGAGCTATTGCTAATCTGTGTGGCAAATTTGTGTGACGAATTACGCACGCCATTGATCCCTGTGAAATACACAGGAGGGTTTCGAGACCTTACTTCAATCGCTCAGCAGATTGAATATTTCCTTATACAGGCTAAGGCTAAATCTCGTGTAATTCCATCATCTCTAGGAAGGAGAATGGGTAAAGCGGAAACTGCTACAGTTATGCTTAAACAAGCTCCTGTACCTATTTATACTTCAAAACCTTCATCTTCTCGAAGGGATCCACCTCCTGAATGCCAACAACAAAGGTTGTTTCGTCCAATTGATTAAAGAGATCAATGACGAAAACAATTTGAGGATTTGAAGAGTAAAACATACTCTTTCCGAAATGAGCAAGTTTTTGGTTACTTCATTTCAGCTCTGGAAAATAATTTGGTTCAATTACCAATGCCCAAGAGGCCAAATAAGGAAGGAGATGAAGAACGTCCCAATTATTGTCCCTTTCATCAAATTTTGGGGCATCCCATCCAGGAGTGTTTCGTCTTAAAAGACCTCCTATAAAAGATGGTCTACTTGGGACAGGTCAAGTTGAAAGGTTATTCGACTCAAGTAGCATGTGTTACTGCTACAGTTCCAGAGGAGGAAGGTGAATGGAAAGAAGTCAAAAGCAGAAATGCACAGAAGTATGATGATTGGATGGTCAGAAAGACAATCAATCGGACTCATGCCATTTTGAAAACACAATTAAAGAAACCAATTGTGTCTTCTGCCATGAATATTGCGGTAAAACCCTCTTTGTCAGAGGGAAAGTCCTCAAAGAAACGGCTTGATTCAAAGAAGGAAAAAGAATCAGAAGAAGATGAGTATGTGTCAAAGCCTAAATTTTCTTTAACTCTGGTAGACTTTATGCCATCTACTTCAAAGCCATGGGCACCGCCCCATCAAACGGCATAGCCTAAACAGGATAATCAGGAAGATTCTTTATCAGACGAAGAGTTAATCTTCGGTTCTGTTAATATGATTCAATTAACAGATCTGTATTCCAGTTGTAATTTCAATTTTGATGAGCCTGAATCCCCTGTATCAAATAAGGGAATCCGGGGAAGTTCCAGAGGTTTAGGATACAGGGGAAGACGTGGATCTTTCCGAAGCCACTACTCCAATTCTACCCCTGCTAGCACTGTGTATGCAGCAGAAACTCGTGCTAGAGCCCTTCAGCGAGCTCAAAAAGAACAAGCAAGTTCTTCTGCCAATAGCCAACTCAGTCTTGGCACAGTTATTTTGGAAGACCGATTGAAGGTTTCATCTTTTTTATCTTAGCAAGTAAATGGATCTAATCGGTCTAATCTTCCAAAACCAAGGATGTTGCCAACTTCTATCCCAATACAAGATGCATCAGCTTCCAAAGCATCTGCTTCCAAGGTACCTACTAAACCGCATATTCCTGTTGGGAAACGCAGACCTCTAGATCAAAAGTATTATATATTGAAACACTTGGCCCAAGTACCAGCCAAGTTATCAATTTTGGATGCTTTGAATCTGTCAAAAGATCTTCGGGAAGCACTCATCGAAGCTTTGTCAAGTCCTCAGGAGTTTGAAGCTGAAATTGCTGCAGCTGAAGTCTATCACATAGAGAATAATCCTGCAGAATGCCATGCAGTGATATCTTTTACTGATAAAGATGAAGATGATGTTGTGCATGGGCACATAAAACCTCTGTACTTATCTGTCAAAGTCAATGGTGTAGATATCCGAAGAGCTCTCATTGACAATGGTTCAGGAGTCAACCTCATGCCCATTCGTACGCTTCGTCGATTGGACCTCATGGAATCTAATTTATCTCCTTCTACCATGATGTTACAAGGATATGATAAAAATGAAAAAGAACCAATGGGCGAAGTTACACTCAGAACTCAGTTTGGAGATCTTGTATCCAATTCGGATTTCATGATTGTTGACCAAGACTCAGCTTTCAACGTCTTGCTTGGAAGACCATGGCTACATCAGCATGCGGATATCCCTTCATCATACCATCAATGTCTCAAATACTGTTTCAATGGTCAAGTTGGAACATTGTATGGTGATAAGGCCTCGTTTAAGACATGTGAATCTCAATACATTGAGGTATAATTTTATCACATCAAGGGAAGAGAGAAATCTACAATAAAGGAAATTACCAAAGTTAATGCTCCATATGGTTTGAAGAAGATTCCAATAAATCCATTTACACATGTGAGTACATATTATGTGTTACCTATCAGTCAAATTGAAAAAATAGGCCCAAATCAAAATACTCTTATGGAAAGATCCATAATGTCAATTACGGCAATCGAGCCAGACAACATGGGAGAAATTGGTAACCTACCAAACAGTGATGAAAGCACAAGTGGTGATGTTTTCATTTCATCTGCTGAAATCCAATAGGTATATACTTCGCCAATCAGGTCAGAAGAAGTTATAGCAACATCGGAGGCGAATAATGATGTCAATTCTCAATCCATCATCTCCTCTTTATTTCCCAAAGAAGACCCTTTATCATCAGTAGGGTCGGAAATGGAAGCTTCTTCTTGTGAAAATTTTGACATCTCTTCTGATCATGAAAATTTCGTTTTGCCATCTACTATTCAAGTAGAAATAGAAGAAATAGCACATGATGAAGAGGAAGAGGAAGATCTTAGAGATGCTCCTCCAGCATTTGAAGAGGGTATCTCTACCACTGTGGATGAACTCAGAGAAATAAATCTGGGTACATAGAAAGATCCACGCCCCACTTTAATTAGTGCGGCCATGACCCTTTAAGAGCAAGATATGTATATTTATTTTCTAAATCAAAATAAATATATTTTTTCTTGGAACTATACAGAAATGTCTGTGCTTGATCCTGATGTTGCTACTCATCATTTGGGTTTACCAAAAGAACATCGAGGATTTAATCAAGCCGTGAGAAGAACACACCCAACTTATGCTTCCAAAATTGAAGCTGAAGTGGATAAGCTGATCAAAGCTAACTTCGTCAGAGAAGTTCAGTATCCCAAGTGGTTGGCTAATATTGTCCCTGTAAAGAAGAAGAACGGACAAATTAGGGTTTTCATCGATTTTAGAGATCTTAATCGGTATTGTCCTAAAGATGATTTCCCAATTCCAATTACAAAACTCTTAATTGATGCGACGGCTGGTTATGAAGTACTTTCCTTCATGGATGGATATTCCGGATATAATCAGATCCGAATGTCCCCAGAAGATGAGGAATCTATAGCCTTCAGAGCCCCTCAAGGTGTGTTTTGTTACCGGGTGATGCCCTTTGGTTTAAAGAATGCAGGTGCAACATATCAACGCGCCATGCTTCGTATCTTCAAACCTTTATTAGGGAAGTTTGTTGAATGTTATGTAGACGATTTGGTGGTTAAATCCAAACAACGTTCTAATCACTTGGCTGATTTGGAAGTCATATTCCACAAGCTTCGACAACATAATTTGAAGATGAACCCCTTAAAATGTGCTTTTGGGGTAACCTCAGGAAAATTCCTTGGATTTTTTGTACGCCATCGTGGTATTGAAGTCGATCCTGAGAAGACCAAGTCAATCCTTGGTATGTCACATCCTCATAATTTGAAAGAATTAAGAGGAATTCAAGGACACTAAGACTATATTCGGCGTTTCATCGCCAATTTGGCAGGAAAAAGTTTACCCTTTACCAAATTATTGAAAAAAGGAGTCACTTACCAGTGGACTGAAGAATGTCAAGAAGCGTTTGATGTTCTCAATAAATACCTCTTAAGTCCACCGGTACTCATGCCACCTATTGAAGGAAGACCACTTATCCTCTATGTGACAGCTCTAGAGCGATCATTGGGTGCCTTTCTTGCTCAAAAGAATGATGTTGGGAATGAAAATAGCCTCTACTATCTCAGTAGAACTATGCTTGAAGCAGAAACCCGGTATTCAAGTATTGAGAAGTGTTTCCTGGCATTAATCTTTGCAGTTCAGAAACTGAGACACTACCTGCATCATCATGAGGTCCAATTGGTATCTTGCAATAATCTGCTCAAATTCATCCTTATTCATCCAATGCTTACAGGACGTCTAGCAAGGTGGGCAGTTATTTTGCAGCAGTTTGACATTCAGTATGTGTCTCAAAAGGCAATAAAGGGCCAAGCTCTGGCTGATTTCCTGGCTAAACATCCTTCAGTGGAAGACACGTCTTCAGATATTGAACTCCCTGATGATGAAGTTTTCTCTATTCAAGAGAGTCCTCAAACATGGGAAATGTATTTTGATGGTGCTTCCAGAAGTTCAACGGGGAAGAAAATGGAAAATCCTAAATTCAAAAAAGTTGGTTTAGGAATTGTGCTTATTTCTCCAGATAAGGCAGTGTTACCTTATTCCTTTTTATTGTGGGAAGGTGGTACCAATAATGAAGCCGAATACCAAGCTCTTATCATAGGCTTGGAGTTAGCGCTTCAAGCACAAGTGAATCACTTAAAGGTGAAAGGTGATTCAGACCTGGTAATCAAACAAGTCAATGGGGATTATGCCATCAGAAAAGAAGAATTAATCCCTTTGTATGATTACTTCAGAGAGTTAATGGTGGAATTCCCTTCAGAACCGACATTTTCTTATATCCCAAGATTAGAAAATGCTCAATCTGATGCGCTGGCTAATATAGCCACAGCTCTAGCATATTCAAATCGGGACGAGACAACCATCAGTATTGCCCACCGTCGTGCAATTTCACCTTATGTTCAAGCCAGAATAGAGGAAATTAATGAAATTAGTCCCATTCCTGAACCGTATGGTCATACTAAAGGATGGATGTCACCTATCATAGAATACCTTCAAAATGGAACACTTCCAACTGATAGAGCCGAGAAAGAACAAATCCGGTGACGTGTGGTCAATTTTACTCTTTATGATAGCCCAAACCACCTAGAGAAAATTCTCTACAAATGTGGTTTTGGTGGAGTTCTCTTCAGATGCATTGATGGTGAAGAGACAATGGTTGTCATGAAAGAAGTGCATGCAGGAGTCTGTTGTGCCCACCAGTCTGGACATAGATTGTCTGATCAAATTCAAAGGCTTGGATACTTTTGGCCTTCAATGATACAAGATTGTGTTAATTTCACAAAGAAGTGTCATTCATGCCAAGTACACGACAACTTCGTTCATCAACCTCCAGAGTTGCTTCATACAGCTAAATACTCGTGGCCATTTTCCACATGGGGAATGGATGTGGTGGGACCTTACCCTTCATCTACGGCTAAGCAGTTTAAGTACATTCTTACTGCTACTGATTTCTTTTCCAAATGGGAAGAGGCAGTACCTCTTAAAGAAGTCGGTTCAAAATGCATTGTTAGCTTCATCAAGTCTAACATCATTACTAGATTTGGTGTCCCTCATACCATATTGACGGACAATGGCACCAACTTCTGTTCTTCTGAGGTGAAGAAATTGTATCAATAATACAACATTAAATCCAACCATTCATCTCGGTATCATGCGGCATCCAATGGCCAAATAGAAGCCTTTAACAAGACTCTTTCAAATATACTACAAAAGATGTTGGATAAAGATAAGAGGTCATGGCCTAATAAACTCTTTCATGCTTTATGGGATTATCATACTACCACCCGCAATGCAACGCGGTCAACTCCATATTCGTTGGTATATGGAACAGAAGCAGTCTTTCCAATTGAAGTTCAATTTCCCTCACTCAGAGTAGCCATTTGTGATCAGTTATCTACAGATGAGCAATCTCAAAAGCGATTGAATGAATTGGAACGGTTAGATGAGAAAAGATTGTGCACTTTTCACCACTTAGAAATCTATCAGAATCGAATAGCACAAGCTTTTAACAAAAAAGTTCGTCTTCGTTCATTCATTCAGGGAGAATTGGTATTAGTTCTCAGAACTCCAATGATACCAGGAAGGAAACCTCCCAAGCTTGAGCCAAAATGGGAAGGACCTTATTCAATACATAGGGTCTACTCCAATGGAGCTTATTCATTAATCTTGATGGATGGAGAACTCATTACTACTCCAACTAATGCCAGATTTTTGAAGAAGTATTTTGTATAAACTACAAAGTATCCATAAGATGTCCTCGCAACATGACACTAAACTGTGCGGCACCAGTTCGTCCTTGCTATATGACGTTAAACTATACAGCAATGGTCCAGTATGACCTTAAACTCCTCCTTAGTCCAGTGTGACCTTAAACTATTCACAAGATGTCCCCGCAACATGACACTAAACTGTGCGGCACCAGTTCGTCCTTGCTATATGATGTTATACTATACAGCAATGGTCCAGTATGACCTTAAACTTTTCCTTGGTCTAGTATGACCTTAAACTATTCACAATATGTCCCCGCAACATGAAACTAAACTGTGTGGCACCAGTTCTTCCTTACTATATAACGTTAAACTATACAGCAATGGTCCAGTATGACATTAAACTACAACTTCAACGGTCCATGCATATGACCCTAAACTGTTTGCAAGTCCCTTACGTCCAGCAAGACGTTAAATTGAGACGTCCTAACTACATGACACTAAACTTTATAAAAGTCCCTTACGTCTGGAAAGACGTTAAACTACATAAGCATCAAAGGTCTTGTATGACCTTAAACTGCACCATCCACGGTCTATGCATATGACCTTAAACTATTCGCACTTTCGTCCAACATGATGCTAAATTGTATTGTCCCTTTTTCGTCCAACATGACGTTAAACTGTGGAAAAAATCCCCAATGCGTTCAACATGACGTTAAAATGGTGCACTCTTTTGTCCTCACTGCATGACATTAAACTGCACAGTCCCCCCCCCTTTCGTCCAACATGACGTTAAACTCTATTGTCCCCATCGTCCTAACTACATGACGCTAAACTCTATAGAAATTTCGTGATACGTCCTACATGACATTAAATTGTACATTGTCCCTACTACATGACACTAAATTGTGCAGCACCAATAGTCCTAACTGCAAGACTTTAAACTGCATAGTCCCTTCATATTGTCCCTGCTACATGACATTAAATTGTGCATCGTTAAAGTTGTTGCTACCTATTGTTTCTCACAACGAGTATGACTCATGTGATCTTAGATAAAACCTCAACCATAACACTCTCTCTGGTCTGCTAACCATGTGTAAGTCCCAACAACATTTTTTAGGTCATTGTCCCCAAGAACAACTTGATCATTAATTCATTCTTTAATTGAACTACACGGACTTTGATCCTTGCCTTCTAGGCTGGGTATGTAGGCAACCTCCCAAGGTTCAAGACCAAAACCAATCTCTTCACATCGGTTCACCTCCATCTCATATGATGTTGATTCATGAAACTACCCCTAGAATCAATATCTTTACATTGGTTCACATTCGTCCTTGTTATACGACGTTAAACTATACAACACTTTTGTCCGGTGTGACAATAAACTACAATACTCTTTGATTTCATTATTTAAGAGGGAACCATTATTTATGTGATTTTTCAATCATGTTTCATTTCAAAAAGACCACGTGCATACATGGTAATGCCTAAACTTTTTATCTCGGGTTAAACCATCATTGTACTAAAGTCCCCTTTCACCCTTCACATGTACGAACCAAATTTGTACAAAGGGTATATCTAGAACTACGTGGGCTTGATTCCCATCCTTATGGGATACGTAGGAACATTCGATTATCCCTCGAATCCAGCCCCAAGTCTTTTGGGCCTAACCCCAAATTTCACTTTCAGTCCCTTGGCTGAAAATTCCTCATGAAAACACACATTGTGTATTCATTATTATGGTCCAAAATCTATGACCCTAAACTAAGATCTCTCATAATTTCATCCTGCATGACGTTAAACTGCATTTCAAGAACTACGTATGGCTTGATTCTCATTCTTATGAGATACGTAGTGAAGTCCAAAATTTCAATTCAGGACCCAGCCACAACATGATTATGGTTATCATTGACCTATGTATCTCTATATACATTGGACAATACCCATATTTATGTGTTATAATCCTAACCTTAAATATTTTCAGATCTTCATAACCCTTTTCATGACTTTTAGTCACAAAAATGTCAAACTTCTGAGAATTCTTTTGCCTGACTATGCAGTACGTGCCCATAGGTGGCCTTGCATAAACAGTCCACATAACAGACTTGTCAGCCGAAGGATACTATTTATTTGACTATGCAGCCAATGCCCTTAGGTGGCCCTGCATAATTCAACCCCCTAACGGGTTTGTTAAATGATGGTAACTTTATTCTTGGGAAGAATGCCTCTTTTGTCCTTATTTGTCTTAAATGACGGTATGTAGGGATCTGTAAAAAAAATAGCCATCCTTAACATATTTGTCTCATGTCCTTTTTCATGATCTGAAAGTATTCAAGTCTATGGTTTATACTCTCCATATTCTTCTTCCCTACGTTTGGGTCATACCTTCGTAGGAGTGATATCTATTCAATTCTTCGATAGTCTTGTTTGGAAATATCTTCTCTATATCAAGTACCTCTTTCCATATAGAAAACTCTATAATTTAGAAAATTTGAATCTCCATAAACTTTCACTAGCTTTTAGCACTAGGAAAGTAAATTTTCTGAGAGTTATTTTTCCTGACTATGCAGCACGTTCCCATAGGCGGCCTTGCATAAATAGTCCACATCACAGACTTGTCAGCCAAAAGATGCTATTTATTTGACCATGCAGCCAATGCCCTTAGGTGGCCCTGCATAATTCAACCCCCTAACGGGTTTTGTTAAATAATAGTAACTTTATTCTTGGAAACTACTTCTTCTGATACCTTTTATCTCTTTTTCATATCATTCCTTAGATTCAAATATTCTTAAAGACATAGTTTACATATTTTTCTCTCATACTTGAGTATGGTAATATGTTTTCAGATAAATTGTCAAGGAAATGAATCAATTTTAATCCATTTTGGTCAAAGCTATTTCGACCTTAAACATTATCCCCTTTATATCCGTCATGCATGACTTTAAACTGCCCACAAAAGACAAAGGAACTCTGAATAAAAGTCAAGTTCCAGATCACTAAACATACATTCTGTATGATTTAGGTAATATTGATCAATTAAAATATTAAAAGTTTATAGGGTTATTTGTAATAATCCTAGTAAAAATCAAAATATGCTTACTAGGCCCATTGGCTTAAGTAAATTTGAAGTAGGTAGTGAAAGAATGCAGGTAAAAATGATTGAAGATGAAAGTGTTTTTCATTGATACACAAGAGATAGAAGGACATCCACAGACTGGAGTCTCTTCTCTTTTTCAAGAATTACAAGAGGCTTTCAACATAACTCTTCATTTGATTTATGGAATCCTGAGATTTATCAGCAGTTACTTGAAACTCGTGCACTTGACCAGCTTCACTCTTTTCAGCTTGATGAAGTGCCTTCTTAGCATCTGCGATGGCTTTCATGCCATTCATATGAGTTTCATCCAATGATTTATTAAGCTGATCAAGTTCCCCAATAACAGCATCTAACTGTTGCTGGAGTTGCACCTGCTGGACGACTTTTTCTTTGATTTTATGTTTTAGCTCCTTCATTTTAGCAGCATAATCAGCTTTAGCTTGGGATACCGTAGCCTCAAATTCGCCTATGTTGACTGACAGTTTCACTCTGATCAAATCTTTGCGACTTTTTTGCGCCTGCTCCCTCCTGAAAATGATCTGTTTCACCGTGGCGTGGATCTTTTCATATCCAAAACCACCAAGTCCTAGTATAACAAATTGGGATGACAATCGAGGAATTTTTGATGATAGCTCTTCTAAAGGCACCCCAGATATGATGTTCTATATGTTGTTCCATGCCTTACGTCGTGAAAAGATGAACGCTTTAAGCATCTCTGGATATGATTCAACATCATCGTCGAAGGGGGGCATGTAATTTGGAATTAACGCACTTAAGGAAGTGCCCTGTCCTGCTCTTTCCCCCCTGATTTGTGCTTCTTCACTTTCAATTCCCGTTGGGGAAGAGGCTGAGGCCTCACCTCCGGATTTAGTCATTGCAGTTGATGGCCCTGCATGATTAATTGAAAGATTTAGTTAGCTTCAAAGGATAACAAAAGAATAGATTGTCTTGCAAATAAAGTACAATCACAAATATTGTTATCCCTTACCCAAGGATGGTTCAACAACCTGAGAAGACTTCTCCCCATCTTTCCCAGTCTCAACAGGATTTTCAAGATGGGTCTCAGGAGGGTTTATTGGGTTTAGATCTACTTGAGCTAATGTTTCTGCAATGTTAGGGTTGACATCAATGTCCACACCCTCTTTAGGCATTGGCAGTTCAGCAGCTTCTACGTATGAAACTGCATATTATTTTCAGTCATGGTTTGAAGTGTAAATTTTAAAAAAAATTGGGCGAAGGGTAGCACTCACACCCAAGGTCTTCTAAATCACATGACAACTTAGCATGATCATAAAATTCTTCGAAAGTCATTCCTTGATTCATCATTTCATCCAATGATATTTCAGAATCCTGGTTAGTCTCACCAGTGGGAGCATTTATTACATCTTCTTGTTGACTTACGTCCTGCAACCCCTGACCCTGGACAGCATCTTCAGCAACAGGACAGCATCTTCAGCAACAGGAGGGATACTGGGAATGGATGCTAGCTCTTCTCCAGGAGCATCCAATTCAGCTTGGGTCTGTGATTGTTCTACAACACCCTCCACGGATTTTGAAGGAGGATCAGTCCCTTCCCTCAAGGGGGAAATTGAAGAAGCCCCTGCAATCCTCAGAAATATGAGTAACCATGTGATTATGGGTATAAACTCATGATTATTAGAAGGACTTACCACTGATAATGAAGCGTTTAGCTATGGATTTCCTCCTTCTTTGCCTTTTCTTCTTTTGTTTTTTCGGAGTATCAGTAGTCTCCCTTATTGGCACTTGGATTGGCGAATGGAAGGCTATGTCCAGCACCTCATTCATGGCCTGATGGCCTAGAGATATCTTGCCTGGTTCGCGAGGAGAATCAGCAGCAGCCTCGATAGCAGTACCACCAAGGCTATACTGTGGCGAAGGAACCCCAGTTCCTTTCTTTGCAAGATGCGAGATGAAGAAAATAACTTCCTTAAGTAACAAAGCTTCAACTGAAATCAAGTTGCAAATCAAATAAGGAAAGAAAACTTACATCTTCAGGATCCACGTACTCTTTCCATTCCTCATCTCCAGAACCACCAGCCCCCTCAGTGGCACCACAATCAATCATTTATTTCACCCGCCTGGTGATAGGAACAGAATCATCAGTGGCATATATGAGCATTTCCATCTCTCTGATGTAAGCTCGCACTTCATTGGGGTTATCTTCGTATTGAAGATTTTTAGAAGCCATAAGATTTCCTATTCCAGGAATTTGTAAGCCCTCACACAAATCCAGCCAGGCGGTCTCAGTACCATAGTATAAGCCCTGCCATAGCTGAACAGCCTCTGGTCTTAGATATAAAGGCTGTGAGGAAGGTCCTACAATTTTTTATTTTAATTTCTTCCCATCTCCTGCAGCTACAGATAGAGAATAAGAAAGTAAGACTTATTTCTTTATAAAGTAGCAGTGATTAAAATTACTACAATGAAACAACTCACCAGGAGTTGATGGAGTGAGTCTTTTAATTTTGGTTGGAGGATTATATCGGGCATGAAACCGCTTTGCTGCCAGTTGTGCCTCATCATCCCCATCATGATAATCCAATGAATCAGTTCTAGAAGAGGAGTCTGTTGAACCAATTTCAGGTGGGGAAGCATCACCTTCATGAGGAAGGGTTTCTTTCTCTACATTCCTATTCCTCTTTCCCACTTGATATACTGGGTGATTCAATATCCCTTTGGGATATGATGATATACAGTGTTCGGCATAATATGTAGTCAAATTATGTGCCACTTTTTCAACTGGTAGATCAAATACTTCCCCAGTATTCTCTATTGATGTCAGCAGCCATAGTTGTCGAGCAACCATCGGATGTTGCTCTAACCTGACATGTACTGGAGGGGATACAGAAATCTGTTGCAGACATTTGAATTGGCGTGCAAATCTATATGGAGCATAGGCCTCATATATGATCTCTCCATCAATCCTGGCTACTAACACACCATCCCTACAAGCTAGCATGTATGCCCTCAAATCCAAATGGGTTGTCCCATCATCAACAAACCGCCCAGATGGAGGACTTCCATAGGGAAAGAAGTTGAATTCCTTAAACATGATCAGCCTCACTTTCATTTCATAACCATTAACATCTAATGGATCAATTCCAGAGAATTCTTGCACTGACGGTCTGAAGGAGATTCCAGGAATTTGTAATCCATTCTGTACATTGTAAGTCCTGAAGTGAGTGGCGATCCATCCCCACAAAACTTTGAATGGACCCACTATTCTTAAAGGAGATTTAGCCATGAAGAGATGAAGTAAACTCCTGTGAATATTTGCTAAAATGGGGGTAGCTAACCCAACCATTTTTCCCTCAGCCAACTTTGTCGCAATGATGAAGGTCCTTGGCCTAACGCCTCCCTTCGAATCCCCGACTGGCAAGAGATAAACACTGAGCCACATTTACAAGAAACCTGACAGACGAGTCTTCTTTGGAATTCTTTGATTCACTTCATATCCCCACTTTTCAAACTCTCCTACTTCTAGAGTTGGCCAGAATGTTCCAGGAGCTCCTCTCTTCTCAGGTTTTGGACAGGTGGTAGGACGTTTGGGCCTCGTATCCTTGGATTTCTTTTTCTTGGATCCTTTTTCTTTTGGATCCATCTCTTTCTTCTCAATAAGAAACAAATTCATCCATTCTTCCGGATGAATATATTTTCTAAAATGAGTTAATGAGGTCTCTGAACTCTTGAACCTGTGGAATATCTTAAACAATTCTCGAGCTAAAGCAGGAGTCTTCTCTGAATCATTCCAAGTCACCTTGGGAGGAATGAATTCATCATACATATCGCCCAAAATTGGATCCCCTGAGATCTTGTGGACATCCCAAAAACTGATACCTGCTTCTCCATGAGTCAAAAGGAAAGAATTAGTTGCTGGGCTCCAGTGGCTGAGTATCTCTGGCACGAAGTTATCATGTCTGTAAATATATGGTTTCCCAACCCAGACAGCTTCATATATTGCATCTCTCTTCAGATCCTCGATAAACTCTGCGCAGGTCTGTTGCACCCAGTATGCCTACATCCAAGTTGGATTCACACCTCCCCCAATATGGAAGTCCCAACTTTTCTTCCAGCCTTTGGATTGATCCATCTGAGCATTTCGGATGATCGAAGGATGACAATGTGGTTGAAGATCAGGTGTATGTTTTTTCAGATCTGGTGTGCAAGGGCTATGATGCATCATATAGGCCTTCTCCACTATTCCAGCATTTATAAATACTCCTCCACCTGAGATATTTACTGAAGCAAAGTTGGTATAATTATGAAACCATGAAAATGGAAGATAATTATTTACTTCTGGAATAATGACTTCTTGTAAATGACCATAGCCATACAAAGGTAGATAAGTGCTTTGAGGAAAGTTGAAATGGTATTTCTTCAGATACTTAGCCAAATTCAGAATAGTTCTATCTTTGACAGTATAATAAGCATGGACAATGATGTTCATCATATCATCTATCCGCTTGCTAGCCAGTTCATCAATTAATCCGGGTTTAAGAGCCATTAATTCTGCACAAGAGTTGAATAAATTAATTCCTAAATGGATTGATTTTCCACAAACATTGTGAAAGAAATCAAAAAAAATGGCTATGGCATTAAGGCACGCAAGTATGGAGATGTCGCGCAAGTGTTACATGTGCCGCGCAAGTTTTTGTCGCGCATGCACCACCGCGCAAGTTTTTGTCGCGCATGCACCACCACGCAAGTCCTATTACCTTGAGAGTAGTGCGGCAGCGAGGAAATAGTGGAAAGAAGCGACTTGCGTGGAGAGAGCTTGAGAAATTCGGGATCAGATGCGATCCGTGGCCAAAGGCTGTGTATTTATAGGCCAGGAGGCCTATCTGCACGCCATATACAGGGCGCTCCAGGCCTACGCGGCGCACACTTGCATGCCGCCCTCTGCGCCCTGAACACTTGCGCGTGCACTATTCCTTTTGATGTATTCGATTTCCTCATAGTAAAATCCTCTATTTCTCTCCGAATCCAACTATGAGGGGGAACTTTTGTTGACGCTCCTTTTCGTCACAGAATCTTAAGATTGGAAAAGGGGAAGATCTGAGATTAAAATGGTTCGACCTTTTAAGAAAACATCAAAAATCGACAAAGGGGTGAACAAGGAGAACTTTCCCCATAGGTCGTGCAAGTTTCCTCATGGTCGTTCAAGTGGACTTGCGTGATGCACTTTGGCGCGCAAGTGACTTGCGTGACCTAATTGATAACCGCCCGGTAATCGCCTGGGGTCTTCTCCTGCCTATAAATAGACCCTATGGGCCCCCCATTCGGGAGGATCTTTTTCCAGAAACTCAGATCGAAGCTCCCGATGCCCAAGTCTCTTCTCAAAGCTTCTGGAACACTTCTAAGGTAATTTCTTACCTATAACGGAAGATCTAAAGAGAGGGAGGAAGGCCTAAGTGTTGAAACTCATCAACACTTGAGCGCCTGAGTGGCCAGCCCTTAAGGGAAGTGGCCACACTTGCGCGCCGCCTTAATCCTTCGATAGAACTTGCGCGTCCCTTTTCTGGAAGAACCTCAAGAGGATTCTAAAGTCTTTAATAAAGAGTCGCTCAAGTATTTCAATGCTGGTTGAACATCGCGCAAGTACCCCACACATGTCGCGCAGGTATACCTGCGCGACCAATACTTGCGCACCCACGTAGTACTTGCGTGCCTTCCAAGACTTGCGTGCCCCTTCCTTTTTGGGTGCCCATCTTGCCCATTTTACCCCTCTTAAGCCATTACACCTTTCCTATTCAAGATTCAGTCTTCAAGACACTCTTCAAAGCCATTTATGGCATGATTTATTGATTTGACTTCCTTATCTGAAAGGGATTCGGTGGAATATCTCTCAAAACATAGTGATTTATACACTAAAGATTGAGAGTTCATTCATTCAACCTCATCCTTTAAGATGAGAGAATCCTTAACCTGGGTCTCCTTTTTAGGAATAATCCCCAGTTATAAGTCCTTTAATTTGGGCATTCTCCTCAGAAGTAAGCCCCAAACCTCAATCCATTAACCTGGGCCTCCTTTTCAGGAATAAGTCCTAGTCATAATCCCTTAACCTGGGTCTCCTTTTCAGGAATAATCCCCAGTCCTAAGTCCTCCAAACGTGGGCATCCTCCTCAGGAGTAAGCCCCAAATTCTTAAAGTTCCCAAATCTGGGCATCCTCCTCAGGAGTAAGACCCAAACCTTAATCCCTTAACTTGGGCCTCTTTTTTAGGATTAAGTCCCAGTCATAATCCTTTAACCTGGGCCTCCTTTTCAAGAATAAGTCACAATAATAATTTTGGGGCTTCCTTTTCAGGAGTAATCCCCAAGTCCCCTAACCTGGGCTTCCTTGTTAGGAATAATCCCCAGTCATAAATTTTGGGCTTCCTTTTCAAGAGTAAGCCCAAAGTCCCTTAATTTCTCTTTAACCAGTCCTAATTTACCTTTGATTTGGGATTCCTTCTCAGTAGTAAAACCCAATCATCAATCCTCTCCTAATATGGGTTTCCTTTTCAGGAATAAGTCCAAAGTTAGAGTATTCAAATCTCCATGAAGCGCATATACCTTTATGGACCCTGTTCCTGGATTTTCTCCCTAAAGTAAATCCTAACCTTTATTTATCTGGGAAATCATACATACATAAGCCCCAAACCATTTCTTATGATTACATCTTTCATGGCCCAATTGTCTATTTTATTACCAATACCTCTTGTTTCTCACACTGAGCATGACTCACGTGAGCTTAGAGAGTAAAAGTAATTATGACATCCTTCTTCGAGCCATCAATCATAAACATCATACTCCCTTACTCGAACTACGTGGGTTCTAATTCCTTTTCCAAAACAAAGGATACGTAGGTAGCTCATCTGCAGGTTCGATCCTAACTCTGAAATAATCCATTTCCTTCTGAATGACAATAAACGTCAAGTGCCCCACTGAGTGGCTTTAAAACTATCCTGGTCATCATAATGAATAAGAGACTTTTATATAAATGTTTTGAAGGATACCATTGACCAAGAATCTCTAAATAGATACAGATTATTCTCTATTGATGAAGAACCTTGAATACATATAAAATATTCTCTAAACTTCTTACATATTTAATCATTGATTGTAAAAACTGAAGGAAATATCATTTTATACTTGGTAATGTAATAAGGATTCACGAACATAACTTAAATATATAAAGATAGTCCCGGAATAGACAATAATTCCCCTCAAAAAGGTGTGATGAGTCCGACCTCTCATCCTCTCGACCAATGCAAATTCCTAAGCCTCATTAGTCCACAAACTAATGAAGCACCTACCTTTGGAAAGTAGGTCCAAATGGATGTGGAATCATTGGATGTTTCTGGTTCTACGAACAAACCTGTTAGAAACCGATTGGAACGTTTGAATCTCCCATCTAGGAGGTCATCCCAGAATTCCAAGGGAAACAGAGACACTGTCTCATGGCTGATAGGTTTGTGGTATACATGGATCACAAAGGACTCAAGTACATCTGTTCTCAGTGAGACCTTAACCTTAAACAAAGGATGTGGGTTGAGTATCTGCAGTATTTCGACTTCGAATTGTCTTAAACACTATTCAAGGGAAATTTTGTTACTGATGATTTGAGCTAAGATACACAAATAGAGTTAGTATGGGATTCTTGTGATGAGTGGAAAATAATGGCTCTCTTTGTAGACAAGCATATAGACGTTCAAGAATCTCAAGGGTTAGTAGCTCTGACTTCGAAATCAGTTATACCAAATCTTTTAGACCAGAATAAGGCTAAGTAGTTATATGATCTGGAGGACTCAATACTGATAGAAAAAATATATGGTTGGGATTCACCATCAGGATGGACTCTTGGTAGTGTAAATTCTCTTCTTTTCCATGTCCGAGTATGGGTTCCTACGGGCTTGCGCAATGAGCTAATGAAGGAGTTTCATGATTATAGATGGGAATTACATCTTGGTTTAATAAAGATGTATCGTGATCTCCATAGATAGTATTAGTGATCGGGAATGAATAAGGAGGATGAAAGTTCCATGGCTAGATGTTTCACTTGTTTGCGGGTGAAAGCCGAGCATCAAAGGCCAGTTGGAATTTTGTAACCTTTATCCATCTCGGAGTGGAAATCGGATGATTTCATAATGGATTTTGCAATAGGATTACATAGTAAAACCCAAAAGAATGATGTTGTATGGGTTTTTCTAGATTTACTGACTATGGTAGCCCACTTCCTGCCTATTAGGGAAACCTTCACAATTGAAGATCTGGGAAATATTTATGTGCGTGAAGTAGTTAGGTTGCACTGTGTTTTGAGCAGTGTAATTTTAGATAGGGATACTCATTTCATGTCACATTTTTGGAAGTGTCTTCAAAAATAATAGGGATCATGAGTTCTTTTATGCATAACCTATCAACTATAGACTGGTGGTCAATCTGAGTGGATTATTCATGTTCTAGAGGAAATGCTTCGAGCCTGTGTTTTGTATTTTGGTGGTTCATGGGAGAAACATATGGCACTAAATGAGTTTTAATATAATAATATATTATAAAAATCGATCCAAATGGAACCTTTTAAGGCTTTGTATGGTAGTCCATTTCATTCACCTCTTTGTTGGCTGGAGGTAGGTGAGTCAACACTTGTTGGGCCTAGTCTTGTGCAAGATCCATCTGAATAGTTTTAGTTAATCAATTAGAGGTTGGTGACCATGAAGCGTAGGAAGAAATATTATGCAGATCATTGGATAAGACCTCTAGAATTTGAGTTTTTCCATTATGTTTTTCTTCGGGTTTCACCCAGGTTGGGACAATGCTGTATCAGGGAAGCAAGGAAAGCTAGCACCCAGGTTTCTCAGACTATTTGAAATAGTGGCAAGGGTTGATCTAGTGATGTACCATCTATACCTTACACAGTTATAAAGTGCATTTCACAATGTGTTACACATGTCGTAACTATGAATATATCATCCAAACACTTCACATGTGATAGAAGTAGCATACGTCGAGATTTGTGTTAATTAATCCTTTGAGGAGCATCCTATACGGGTTATAGATCGTAGTGAGAAGTATTTTCTGGGTAGGACTATACCATTGGTTTGAGTGAAGTGGAATAATGGGAAATTTCAAGAGGAGACTTTGAGAAGGGATTATAATATGCAAACATAGTAGCCATAATTGTTTTCTAAGACCTCACAGTGACTCTTGGGGTAGCTTGGGGATGAGCTATTATAAGGTGGGGAGGTTGTAAGATCTCGTATTTTACAGGTACTTTTCCTTCTGAGTTTTTCATTTGAGACTTAGTGGACATGTCATGTTCGTAGACAAATAGCCTTTGTTAGAGAAAATGATCTAAAGTTCAGGGATGTATGCTTTTTTGAATTAATGAAATTGGGTATGAATGGGTATAGTGTTAAATGGGTTCCTAGTAAGTTGAGAATCTTTAAAGGGAACATGATCTAAAAAACTAAACTTCAGAAAAATTTTATGCCATGTAAGGGGATTACACGTCATGTAATTTTTCATGGGTTTTAATAAAATAAATCCTAGGTGACGATTTTTTCAGCAGATACCATTAAAAATAATTACACGATGTGTAACCAGATTACACGTCGTGTAATTGCCCGAACTGTAGTTTTAAAGATTTTTTGCAGATGATTTTATTTCCAATCAACTTAATATCATTTTATCTCAACCCTAGGTAATACCCTAGGTGATTTTGGAATTCCAAATCCCTTTTTAGATGTCACATTCACACGATCAATACTTGGTAAGTTCCTTTGATCATGTTTCTTCTATCTCTTCATTCTTATCCAACCTGTTGTGGTAAAAACCATTAAATTCTTACATTGTTGGTTTTGACCTTGATCAATCTTAATCTAGGAACCTCTTTGAATTTATCCGTACCTTCTTCCTCATGGGATTAGGCCATTGGAATTGTTGTTGGATCTTCGATTTAAGGTAGGGTTCTAAACTTTAAACCCTATGGTTTGATAATTCCAAGCTTATGCAATATTATGATTGCACACTCATTGTGTGTTCCCAATTTAATTGAATAATTGGATGAGATTATCCTTTAGATTCCCATGATTTCAAATTTATTTGTAATTAGTTAATGGATTAAGGTATAATTGGCATGACATGAGACCTAGGGTGATTTCTTGTTATAGAATTCCTATTTTGTGGTATATGGCTTATTTATATAATTGTTAATTAATTTTGAATTGAATTGCATTTTGAATATGAAATAATAGTGGTAATTCACATAATTAACCATTGAGATATATGATGTGATATTGTGATATCCATGTTGTATGGAAGGAGCTACGTTCAATGTTGAGATGCTTATATAATGGGCTAGGACCATCCATTTGCACACAAATATTCTATAATTCTTATAGTGAGTGGTATAAACCTAGTCCCCATGCTATAATGCTTATAGGGATTTGGACCAAAAATGCTATAATGCTTATAGGGCATTGTCCCAAATTTTTTATGAGGACTATACCATGGGTATATGGATTGTGGTTAGCATGTTTGCAATTCATCCTCGGAGTTATTTCAGCATGGCACCAAAGTAGGTTATTTACCTTGGTTATTTTGATATGGTTGGAATGGTTATAATACATGCTCAGAGCTATTACCGCATGGAGCTAAATTAGGTTGTTGTGGTATTTTATTAATTGTTGAATTAATTTAATAAACTTTTTTATCACTTTATTGCATACCCTTATTATCAGAATGGTTTTATTTAGACCTGGTGGTGCTGACCTACTAAGTTATACTCACACTCTATTTGGGTAGTTTTTTGTCACTCGAGTAGATTTCATAGATGTAGGTTTAGGAAAGGATAAGGTACCTTGCAGTTGATTGTTTGTTTACAGTTGGGTTGGAGTTTAGAGATGGGATCGGCATGGAGTTCAGGACCCAGGACATGAGACTTTTATTTGAGTCTTCTAGGATTTTTCTTTTATTATTCTATCATGACATTTAGA
This sequence comes from Viscum album, assembly GCA_963277665.1. Lineage (NCBI taxonomy): Eukaryota > Viridiplantae > Streptophyta > Magnoliopsida > Santalales > Viscaceae > Viscum > Viscum album. The sequence continues at coordinate 1,078,478,712 of OY728134.1, read as the reverse complement.
ATCATTCCAGCATGTCATTACATTATTCCATATTGTATATTTGATTATTTAGTTGTCTTTTATATTTGTATTCCACATTGTTACTCGGATTATTTATATTTTAATATGAATTGTTTCTTCAAAATGACACTTCATACCAAGGGGGTATAGTCTCTCCACTATACTATCCACACAACCACTGCTAGTTGACAGCCACTGGTGTATGGGGAGGTGATCTTGAGGTCTTATAACCAACCTTTTCTTGCCACGTGAGAGGGTGCCAGATTTGGGTATGTGAAAATAGACTTACTTATTCATGAAGCTTCATGAAGAGTTTGAGAAAGATAGATCACATTGTAAGGCTGATTAATTTTATCATCCCATATATTTTATATATTTTATTATTTTATTATTTTATTATTTTTGTTTAAAATAAGAAGTTTTTTAAAAAAATGGAGTTCCACAGCCTGATACATATTTTGAGAGATATTAATATCGGACACACAATTTGTGATTTGATACAATGAGAAATGTAAGTTTGTTTAATGTTCTAGGGACCATGCATGATAACCTTTCACCCTTAAAATTTCATCGAATATTACATTTTTCACTTATAAACTTCCTATAACATGTGATAAAAAATTTATGGGATGATATTGGGTTATTGTTTGATGTTTTAAATGATTTTAGATTGAAAATTTATTAATATATATTAATATGTTTTTATATAAAATAAATATCTTTTTTTATTATTATTTTCTCTAAAACTATAAATGGATTTATTAAAAATAATTATAAATTTATTTTACTTATATGAAAAAATTTATTTAAATTATATATTATAATTAAAAAAAATACACGTGATATATTTTAGTATTTTTTAATTAAAATTGAGATATAATATTAGTTATAAATTATTAATTTATTATAATTATTATCATAAATTTTCAATAGGTGGTATTATTATTAATTAAAGGAAAGGTGTATTATCATTATGTTTTTAGTATTCATAATTTTATTTTATGTTGTGGTTTTTTATTAATAATTATATTATTATTATTATCATTTTATTTATATAAAAATAAGAAATAAATGATAACAATAAGAAGACGTGGTTAAATATTAGAAATTACCCTCTCTTCTCCCCTCATCCATGATTTAAAACCCCAAGAGGTGTTTAGGGAAGTTCATGTTATTTCACTCCTTTCTATCTTCCCCAATCGATGATCCTACATTGTTGTTAGATTGGTCTTCCTTTCATCTCTCATTTTATCATCCCTTCCATTATCCTTATTTTTCTTATATCCCCTCTCCTTTGTGTTAATTTTTTCATCTAGGGATTTAATGTGTCAAGATTATCATAATCGTAGTGAAAATATCTATCATTATAGGTCTTTTCCTCCAAGGACTAAGAGTATCCCTCTATGAGTACAACACACCTCATTTTTAGTTGTGTAGTTATCTTATGGATTATAAGTACAAGACTCCACATAACCACACATATAGATCTAATACTAAAGATAAATAATTTGACACATAACATAAAATTAAATCCATTTCCCAAAATAAAAAATTTAGTGACTATTGGAATAAGGTACATCATACATCATCGACCTATACTAATATTGTATAATTTAATAACATTATTCATTAATGACAACCTATAAACTGCAAAAAATATATTTAACACCTATGATCACATGGGGTAATGGGGAATCATAAGAAAAGAGTGAGATCAAATGCTTAGTTATGAGTAAGACTTTAGAAATGAGACATATCAATAGATTACAAACAAATAATATACATGATTGTGATAAAAATTGCATTATCAATTGAATAAGATCATGAAATCATGATAATTAGTCCTAAATCATGATAGAATAATTATTTATCATGGAATAAAATTTGTAAAAGGATTTTCCTTAAAATATAACATGTACCTCGGCATAAGGATCTAAAATCATTTGAAAATAATTATAAACTGTGGTGATATAAAATATGAATATAGAACATGCATAATCAAATAAAATCATATCATATGTTTAGGTTCACTTCCATGATGTCATAACATTTTGTGCTAGGATCACTCCCCATTCACCATGATATAGTGTGTTTTAGATCACTTCCCATGTACAATGACATAATATTTTAGGAACACTTCCCATAAACCATACAGAATATCTCAAGAGATATAAGATTCTCTTAATGAATTGGAGGGATATATAATTTTGGGATAACCCGTAATTATAATGATATATCCATACATATGTGTGACATAAGAATATGAAAATAATCATAAATCTATATAAATTCTCTAATAATTAACTCCTAGAAAAAAAATGGGAGTTTAAATAAATAAACTATCTATCTAGGTAAATACCCTTCAATAAATATTATATTCACCCTTTATGGAATAAAGGGTATACAATGAATTCAATAATTTCCCTAATCAATTTATTAGTAATATTATCTAGGTGAACACTATTTAATCATATGAAGGAATTATATGGTATTCTCTTAGGAAAGGCATTTGAAAAAAGGTTATATTCATGAATAGTTAATGATAAGGGAAAACCAAGGTATTTATAGTTCAATCCACTCATTGAGATTTCCATTCCACCACACAACATATACTTAACAACTTAGATAATGAATTATAGAATTATTTTTATATTGTATTATTCTATGAAAAATAAACAATTTTAGAAAATACAACATAAGAAATGGTTAAAAGGTTAGAATATAAAATAATATTTTCATAGAATAAAAATTAATTTTGTGAAATATAAAAATATATATAATATTTAAGAAATCCATTATTTAGTTTTTATGAAATGTCAAAATTAATATGGAAAATATAATTTTTAAGAAAGAAAAAATATATAGATTATTTTTAAAAAATAATATTTCAAAAATGAATAATTAATAAGAAATATAATATAAACAAAATCTTTGAGAAATAATCTTATTAAAAATATATAGGGAAATGGAATAAAAATATTGGAAGTAGTTTTTAATAAAGATCAGGGAGGTTATCAAAAATTAGATAAATAAGTAAATTTTAAAAATTCAAAAGTTCATACAAAGATTTTTCAAATCATTATATTAATAATATAATATCCAAATAAAGTAAACGTGAAATGAAAAGGAGTTAAAGTATAAGAAACTATAAAGTAATATAATAATTAGAAAAGCTTATCTTATAAACATCGTACAGTTTGACTTAATGAAATAATATAAAGGGAAAAATTAAAACATGAGTAACCCTAGAATATAAAAGAACATGATGTATAAGGAACATAGTACAACATTTGGGAAATAGAGAAAGGAGAATAAATAGTATTGGAGAATGATATAGAATGTAACAAAAAAGGAATAAAGAGAGATTGGTTGTACTTTAAGGGAAATAAGACCATTGATACATCAAAAAGATAGGGGAAATTAATTTATTTGTTAAAAACATTATATTTGGAATATATAATATATTAATGGTAATAAAAAAATAATGCATGAAAATAACGGAGATTTAGAAGAGATACCCTGACTTATTATCCTAGATGGCTTCTCATGTCCTTTATCATTATAAATAATCAAATTATATGTATTAATTAATTTATTTGGTATCTTTTTATTGTACATTTAATCATAATAATTTATTTCTTATCATGTTTTATTCATTTTTTAAATAAATATTATTTGTGTTGACCTTTTTGAGGTAGTTTGGTTCATAGATCTAAAACTACAATGATGTAATGTTAATAATTAAAAGACACTATCCAATGGTTCCATAAATTATATAGGTTTCAAGTTCAAGTTATTATATAATTAAGGGAGGTTAAAATCATGTGATATTAAATAAAATACATCCAAACTGGCAATCTTTTTTTTCGTACGCTTACTTTATATGGTAAATTCTTCTTTGTTTATTTACTTTTAATATCTTGGTAAACATGAATATTTTATAATTCTATAATCATTTACATGGAATTAAATGACTATTAATTTTATATTCAATCAACAAATAAATTTTTAATAATATTCAAGAATATAATAATTGAAAAACTAAACATCATCTTCCACTTAATTTGTGTAAAACCACTCTGGGTGAAAAATGTATTGTTTAAAAGAGTTTAAAATAATTGAGAAACTAATAAATCTTTTAATTTCATATAAAAAATATAGTATAATAAATATAATGTATTAAGGTAACATATAATGAATTATTATATTATAGAATGTGGAAGATGGGTATTAAAATGAAAAGATGTGGGTTTTGAAACCCATACATTTCTCTTTTAGTCACCACCTTTGGATTGAGTTTGAAGCCTTTAGGGGAGATATTTTTGGGTAGACCATGGAATTTGAAACATGGATTATAGAATTTAGTATGGGATTTGGGTTGATATTTGGAAAAGAAAATTTTTTTGGATATAAGGAATAAGTATTGGAATAAGGATGTTTATATAGGTTAGGGGTGGGGTTTTTAGAATAAAGTATTGATTATTTTGTTATTTTTTCTCAAGATTGTGAATAATGTTGATTCTTATGACTTTTATTGGTGTAGGATTAAAAACTGGAGGTTTATTTGACATTTTAACACACCCAAAACTTAAACCCTATGATAATATTGATGTGTTAATTCCAAAAGTTTTATCATTTTATAAATTTATCTCATAATTAAGTGAATTTTATCTTTTAAATAAAAATTTATGAAAACAGGTTCAGTATAATGAACATTATACATTATGGTGATAATGTTATGTTAATGACCATTTTACATTTCTAATGACTGTCTAATGAATATATAATGTTCAATTAGTGATAATAAGGAAATATATATATATATATAGGAAATTAAGTTTTTGAATGAATATAAAAAATTATTATTATTTCAGTGTAAAAACTGTTACTTTTCCTTTTAAAAGGAATTTCTTTAAGTACTCATGTAGAATATGATAATAATAACTTAAAAAATGCAAGAACTTTTATATAAACTATCAACACCTCGTAAAATATTGTTTTATTTTAAAATAATTATTTAAAAATTTATTATTTTCATATTCTTCACATATGATTTTATGTGAAATTAAAAATTGTTACAATACTTTAGATGGATTATTTTTATAATTATATTACCACTAAAAGATGTACCATAAATTTTAAATGATTATATTTCAATGAATAAATTTCTATTTACATGCAAATGTGAAAATAAACCTATTATTAAGACTAAAATACTTATAAAATCTACACATATAAAAAGAATCGTGAATACATTAAATTAAATTAAATTAAAAATAATTTGTAATCATAAAATTCAATTATGATACATGAATTAAAAATTATATTTTATTTTCCCACACAATATTAATAATGGATACAATATTAATTTCATGAAAAATTTAAATATGAGAAATGAAAATCATATTATCATTCTTTTAGTATAAAACATAAATAATTTATTATTATTTGATAGAATTTAATTACTATTTCTAGTTTATTGATGATGTAATAATATTATGGGATCATATCATTAAAAAAAATAAAATGAATGAATTTTTAAAACATAATTTCATATAATATTTTATAAAATTATTCATTAAAAATATCGGATGTTACATTCTACACCCATAAATATATTACATCCACGTAATTTTACTCATTATCAATCACTTATCAATGTTTTCACTGATTTTCATAAACCACATTACTAACACATAATGATTTCATATAAATTATTATCAGAATTTTATAATTTGAATTGATATAAATTCATAGGAAATGTCAAACCAATGTGGATCATAATACTTATACTTAAAACAGTAATTTTGAGATATAGTTATTTTTATATGGATTTATTCTAAAAAAAATTATGAATACCAGTTCAAAAAAATAATCAAACACTTCTCTCATACCAAATAATATAACCCAAACTCACAAATTTATATCTTTTGATAAAAATATATACTTTTATAAATAACAAGAAATTAGAACCAACTCTAAGAATCAAATATTTGGTGTATTTAGTATAATAACACAAAATATTACATATATTGAAATTTAATTATTAATAAGATTATGTGTCATTTTTAGGAATATAGTATAATATAAAACACATGAAACACATAATAAAAACAAACAAAAATTTATTTCATTAATTATTGACATTTCATTTTCATAATAAATATAGTCATAAAAATTGAAAATATGACAAAGGGAAAATAAACAAAAAAATAAAATTATAGGAATAAGAAAATTTGGATCATCTTGATCCCCTAGAATCATCATAGCCACAACAAAAACTATAAAAAGGAAATGAAACATTAGTAATACAATCAACATTTAGAAATGAAGAATATAGAACCCTGAATATGAAATTAATTGAATGATGAATGAATGAAATAAGAGGTATTTATATAAAGTAGAGTACCAATATGAGCATTGTAATAGTAACATGAAATTTAGAAGTAGTATTTTTATTGTAAGTATTGGAATTTGAACATTTCAATAGTAAATTAACCAATAATGACTTTAAAATAATATTTAACATAATAATATTATGTAAATATTTATATTATAATTTAATAATTTTTTTATTCAATTTATAAACTCAATGAATGTTTAAGTGTATTTATTGATAAAGTTTTATTTAATATATTGTTTTCAAAAATAATTTTTATGTTAATAATTAATATTACCTATGTTAGAAAATTATTTTTAGAATATAAATATTATTTTGGAAATCATAATGTCAAAATTTCCTAAGGAATATTTTTCATTAATTTTCTATGAAACGTCAATTTTTAGGTTTATGGTAAAAATACAGTTTTTACATAAATAATACAATTTAATTACATAATTAAAGAATTTATAATGACTGAATAAATTATAGATTTTGATTCTTGACTAAAAACATGTTTAATATATTAAATAATTCATAAAATTCAAATTCAAAACATAAAAAATATTTTAAAAATCCTAAAAATATAAATAATTCCTTTAAAAATATCTAAATTTCATTTTTCTACATTCCTTTTTGAATAAGACAATAAATTATAAGAATAAAGGGTTTTATAATACTAAAAATTTTAAATCAAATATAATTAATAAAGTCAAAAAAATCACTATTTTTAGTTTTACTTTGGAAATAATAATTTATTCATTATTTTAAACAAAAATTACCCTCTCTTGAAGTATAAATACACCCTACTATTCCCTTGGAATTCCATGTTCCTTCCATTTATCAAAGCCAATTCTCTTTCCTAATTCCCTTTCTTAATAACCTTATAATCCTTAGGAAAATTCTAAAGTAATAGAATTCTAAAATATTAAATATTTAAGGCTCCTGGTAAAGGAATGAAACCAAGATAAGGATCAGGTTCCTTTGTCTTTTCCCATAATTTTCCTCTTATATTCTTCAACCCTTCCATTATTCCCTAACCTAAACCTCCTAAAATTAAATAAATATCATATTAAAATTATTTTAATGATATTAACCTACTATAAATATTTTATGTTATACATCCCTCTCCTCCACTTTTGATAATGTCCAATTAATGTTTGGCTAACCACCTATGAGGAGGTTTCCAATTATCTACTTTTCACTACCTTTATGGATAGTTATAATAAATTATGTATATTGTATTAATGTATAAATTTATGTATTTTTTTGTATCGGTAATTAATATGACTAATTTATAAATGTCATTTAATCAAATCCTTGAAATTAAAACAAAATTGGATACTTTAATGAAAACATAACATTAAAATATCCATCCTTTAACAAATAGGATTATAAAATAAAATAAAATGATTAAAATTGAAAAATAGGGATAAAATAATCATAATTCAATTGTATTTTAATATTTTAATAAGAATTAGTCAATTATATAAGTGGCTTAAATGTTATGAATCAAAACAATACCCAAGGTATTAGGAAACTTATACCAAGTAAACAGTAATCATAACATCATATGAATGAGAAAACAAAAAATAGACCCCAAACATATAAATTAAAAATAAAATTACCAATTCCATGCCCATGTTTTTTTGTTAGTCCATATGACTACCAATAGTGAACATTCAGATCTATCCCATATATCAAAATTCACCATAGGGGTAGGCTCCCACACAATTATAGTATAGTACCATGACTGTACATTGATAACGTGGATCATATATCAAGTCATCAGAAACAAATGTTTGTTTCATGTACATAGTCTTACCATGGACAAGAAACATGGGAAATAGACCTGGTCTATGGTTGATAATATCACCTCCATGAACGGTGACACCCCTCCCTCCTAATGCCAAATCCAATGTAAGCTATATCCAGCCCCCATAGGGAAATACTTCTACATTGAGATAAATCATCAACAACTTGGAATATAATCATTTGTATAAGTGAACTCATAAAATAATTGTGAAATTGAATTTTCCAAATCACATTCCCAAATTTTATCATGAATGTCACCTCCAATGGGGTCATATCTTGATCAAGGGTTCCACTGCTTAATCATCCCCACCTTATAGGATATTTTTACAGTATCTTTATCTCATATTGGAAAAAGATATAACATATAAGGAGGAAAACCTATTCCCCTATAATCTTTAATATATGGCATCATCTACTTATCTCCTAATCCACCCCTAAGATCTATATCGAGGATCTTTTCAACCCTGGGATCACTTCCCATGAATATATCATTATCCATCAATGGAAACATCAAATTTAGTATATCCCATCTTAAGTAATGATGTATAATAAGTAGGTTACTCCTACATAAACTAATGACACCAACAAGTCATCAATTGTTTCAAGAATCTATTAATAAAAATGAAAAAAAACCTCATCCATGACTTATAAATATTAATTTCTTACACCAATCCTTATTTTTGTATAAACATACATAGAAATAAAACCTACATGATATCTCAACCCAGTCTAACCAACCTATCATGAAAGGTATTCTTTCTCCTATGGTCCCTATGTCATCATGCATCATCATGTAGTATGGAAATAATATCAATGAAATCATATATAAAAATAACTTACATAAGTACATGATATTTGGAAAAATATATTATAGGAGTCATTAGGTTAATTAGACCAAACCATTTATCAAAAATAGTATTCATTTTCCATTCATTAAAATAAAATCCAAGAGATATTTTATAAATCCTTAAACAATCCTCAAATTATGATTTTAAATAAACAAGGGATATAACCCAAATCCAATAAAAAATATCTCTAGAAAACTCACCAAAATAACTTACTTAAATTATTCTTAAAAAGGTGAAGAATTTTTTAAAATCTAACACTCTATTTTGAAATCCAGATTAAAAGTATTTTTAAATCATTTTATTTTATTTTATACCACCACTTATTTTCAAAACCAGCTCCTTTTGGAAATCCACCTTTAGAAAAATACTTTACTTACATTGAAATTCCAATTCATTTCTAGACATATGATGAACTATGATTCCATTGAAACCCTATTTTTAAAATCATATTTAAAAAATAAAAACCATTTCATTTAAATGAATCAGTAAAAACTAACTCAACCCACTATGAAAACCCTTAAAATCGGTCATTGACACTTGTTATACCATGACACTGCCATTGAACCATTTAGTAAGCTATATGGTTCTTATTTACTATTAGGATAATGTAATCCTATCCCATTTAAAGATTGGTTTCAAATAACATCATGCACCATAAAAATAAAAATAATAAAATCAATTCTCATAATATAATAAAAATAATCATGAGACTTCCTTTGTAAAGTATACATACCTAAATTCATGATATATTTATTTAATACAGGCTCAGACTAAATTCTACTTATCTAACAAGAACTTATCTAACCCCAAACACCCATACATCAATAATTTAATCATTTAAAACAACAATCATAGTTGTTCATAATCATTATAAAACTCTATGAGTGAAGATTCGACACCATAATTATAAGAAATGGGAGTTTGGTCTACTCTTGACACACACATGATCTATAGCCACACGAAGTTCCTAAATATATAACTCAAATTAACCATCAATTTCACCTAATTTCATGAAAATAACTACCTAACATTAATGATAAACATACCTCAATTAGAACTATGTCTAATAAGATACTTCATGATTATTAAGCCTTCTCTACTCACTACACAAAAATACCCCTCATAATGATATGATTCCACTATAATTTGATTGAATCATTCCCAATTCCATACAATGTTTCAATGGGATTAGAATAAATAAATTTAATTAACTATTAAAGATGAAGTGACAAGATATAACTAATATTAGTATGATGAAATGGCTCCAAACCGCAATGACCTTGGAGTAAAAGGGATTGTTGGTCAGAGTGGATACTCAAGAGGGGGGTGAATTGAGTTCCAATTAAAATTTCTGTTAAAAACTTTTAGGATTAAAATCCCCCAAATTAGAACAACCCAGTCAATTAAGGCAGTAGAGATATAAGTGACTTATTATTCAACAGGTTTCTCAAAGGTTGATTACTCCTCAGTAGAATCAGTATGAGAACTAATTCCACTTTTGAAACAAGTTTACTAAACGAATCAGATATACACACTGACCAAAACTAACTATCAGAGTATGTAAAAACAGATTTTATGTCTTTGCTAATATAAGCACAGTAGATAAATGTAAAACAGAGTAATGAAAGAGGAACACAACAAATTAAACAAGAGGTTTAGTCTTATGACAAGACCTAGTCCTCTCCACTTGGTGATCACCTTCCACCAAGCAATTATATTAAAAGTGATACACAGCCTGTATCAATATTTACAATAGTTTTCACAAACTGTCCATGTTTTTCAACCTCTACCATAGTTCTACATGGGAAAATAAACTACCAAGACACACAAGGATTCTTCCACGGTTATACGTGGGAAACAAATGTACATATAGTTTGGTATGGGGATTTTCAGTATCCCTCAGTTCAAGAACAAGAGTCAGTGTGTGTAACACATAAACACTACTCAAAAATGTAAAGTATTCAGACATAGTAGAGCTAAAGATAGTAGGAATGAGTTTAGAATGCTCTGTTGTGTTGGCAGATCATCTCTGGACTCGTTGGAATGAATGAAATGTAGTTTTGGTCCTTCTTTGCAAGTTGACTCCAAAACAGAGTGTCACAAATTTCAGGTTCTGACTCCCATATTTAGAGATGATCAGCTTCTTGGGTTTTAAGCTCTTTGCAGCACAGCACAACGGCTTGAGGGAGATTCTTTCATTTGATCCTTTTGAAGCTCTGTGTTCTTCTTAATGAGTGCTTGAGGGTTCTTCTTGAGATTGTGTATGGTTCTTTCTTATGAGTGTTCTGTGTATATTCAATATATCCACGCCACTTTTCTTATTTCTGTATGTATTGGTCGAGATCTCTGAATGTCTCTATCTTATATATATACTCTTTTCCAGTTCAGCTTCTTCTCATTTGGTTCAGCAAGGGCCGACAGGAAAAATATTTCAACCACGTGTGGTCTTCCTCGTACATCGTATTGTTTCCTGATATACCTGAAAATAGAATTAAATAATTCCAGGTGTATTAATTTGTCTAGACATGACCGTTATAATAGTATTAATAAAATTGATAAATAAAATAATAAAATATCATTATACTGTTATCAGATGCATGTCACACGGTAGACTTCAACGGTAGCCTCTATGATTGTGGACTTCATTAGTAGGCTCTCTAACTATAGGCTTGTAATGATAGCTGTTACTCTATGTAACAGTAGCTCCTCATCAGTGGACTTCATCGGTAGGCTATTCAACTGTGAGCTTCATCAGTAGGATTGATCAGCGGTAGACTCCAACAGTAAGCTTCTAACGGAAGCTTTGTAACATCAGACTACATCAACAGTGACCTTCCCAATGGTAGACTTATCTCAACAGGTAATTTCATTAACAGTGAAATATGTCCATCATTTGACTATATCAACAGTAGGATTTTTCCAGCGATATCCTTCTACAGATGGTAGAATTGTCCAACTGTAGACTTGAATAGAGAAGTTCTCAACAGAATACTGGAGAAAGAGTCTGACAGTGAACTTCTAACAGAAGCCTTGTCACAGCAGTGACCTTGTGACAGTAACTCTTTGTCTGTGAGATTTGATAAGCAGATCAATGGTAGACTTGTGATATTAACCTTGTACTGGTAGCTTCCAACAGTGACTGTAAATCTTCAATGGTGATATTCTAGCATCAGTGACTTAGAGTGACAGTGAGCTATAACGGTGACTTTGAACAGAAGGCTCTTACCAGTAGCCTTTAACAGTGAACTTATATTTAGATAAATATAAACTGTAAGATAATGCAGCAAAGTCATGAGACTTAAGAGTATACATTTTTGAGGATAAGATAATTATAAATGTAGATTAAAAATATTAGTAACTGACTTGATATATCATGATCAATATTTAAACATGATTTGGTATTATCAAAACAGGTGAGTCCAATAATCTCCCCATTTTTTATAATCACAAATTATGCTAGTATGTATTAAAGATAGATATCATATATAATACAGTTACTAAACATAGATAAAAATGTGTCAAATATTAGAGATTAATAAGAATTTAAAATCATGAAATATTGGTACATGGTGTCAGAGAGAAAGTAAGATAAGATTCAACATAGAATTATAGTAGTATATTAACACTTTTCTCCCTAATCATATTATTAGTCTAGAATTAGCACAGTACTTCTCAAATTATCAAAGTAATTCTCAAAGTAGAAAAGTATTTAAAAGTATTTCTCCCCCTTTGTGATTAGCAAAAAGAAGCACAAATAGAGAGAACATAGAAATATTGTATTAATGAAATTACATTACATGAACCAAAAAGAATACATAGTCCCTATAAAAAGACATAAACAAACTAAATCCACATCATCTGCAGGTAAGGGGTCTTTCCCTTTGGAAGAAGAAGAGGAAGGATGATCTGGTGGATCAGTAGGTTTAGGAATTGCTGTAGGAATGACTGGAGGGGCAGCAACAGAAGCTCATGTGGGTCTGTAGTGGGTAGCATGTTGGGGTATCAGTGTAGTAAGGCTTCTGATAGCTTCAATAGGAGACATCGTGGAAGAACCACTAGGTTGAGATATAGGTAAGGTAGGAGGGATGATGACAGGGGTGCAGTCCACATGGAGGAAGGGCAGAAGAAGGTTTCTGAAATCCATAATAATTCTTCCTCCTCTTTCCATAGCAGATAAAAAATCATCTTTATTCTCAAAAAACTTATCCAAAGTAGGGAAAATTCTCTCAGCTTGCTGACCTACTCCTTGAATGCCTGATTCACTGGAGGCAGCTTCATATTCTCTATCAAGAACTTGAATTGGTTGGTCATTTGATGTTTGGTATAGACCTTATCAAAGTAAGAATCTACCTTATTCTTAATGGCCTCTTGAGAAGCAGTAGCTGCCCTCAAGTAGTCATGAACAAAACTGATGACTTCCCTAGTGGTAGCAAGTATCTGAGAATCAGAGGTTCCATTGTGACTAGCCTTAGCAAGCTCTTCCTGGATCACAGTTATGATCTGGTCAATGTTCACAGAGGAGCTAGATGAGGGAAGGGGTTTGACCGAGAAGGCTACTGTCTATTTGAAAGACTGAGTCAAGTTACTAATCACCTTCTGAACAAGTGCATCTTGACTGGTCATGTGTTCTTTGACTGATTTCTTAAAATCCTCAAAAACTTCCACAAACTTCTTTATTACTTATTTGATATATCGAATCTCAGCATTCACTTGGTTTTGAGAACTACTCATGGCAGTAAATGAAGCAACTGATTGTATTAGAGCAACCATAGCTCCTGTCCAACTTTCAATTTGAGCATGGAACACTTTAACTTCATCCATAATTCTTTTCACTGGACTAGAAATAGCACATCCTAGAGATAGCTCTAGGGATTGATCCACACTCCTCAGCTCTTCAACAAGGCTATTCTTCAAATAGGCTACTGATTGTCTCACTGCCTCTTTCATTTAAACCTTCAAGGACTCAAGGTCCTCCTTGGTTGTCAAATTATCATCCATAACTACTGGAACACTTTCAGGTAGGATAACAGTATTCCTTTGGGGATGGTCTTCCTCATTAGAATCTCCATAATTGAGTCCAAGTACCATGTATCCTGGATCTGATGACCAACCTTCTATGTCATACAGTACAGAAACTGAACCAAGATTCTCCCCCTCACTTAGAGCTCTCTCCTGAGGAATCTCCTCTATCTGTTCTACTCTAGGAAACTCCACAACCACCTCTGCAGCTCCAGAAGATTCAACATCTGTTTTCTCTGTTAGTTCAATAGTAGGGTGAGTCTTATCCTTCTCTAAGTCATCAATGACTCCCATATCAATGGTAGTAGATTCCACTCCTACTTCCTGACCAGACACTATCTTGTCTATATTATCTATCAGAGGGCTCAAACTGAGCTCTTCTTCTTCATTGTCCTCATCATCAGCTTCACCAATAGCCTCCTTTGCCTCATGAGCAAAATGATCTGACTCGGTATCCTCTTCCTCTTCAAAGGTGTCCTTGACAATATTCTGATATGCTTCTTCTTCTTTAGTGGTCTCAGTATCACTGTCCTTTAGAACAGTCTCTCTTCTTGGTAGTTCTTTTGGAGGGCTATTTGCTCCGAAATCTACTGTCCTTAAAGGACTGTGAGGCAAATCAGGATCACTCCCATCATCAATGGGGGTGTTTTCTCTTTGAGGGTCCACAGCTCCTTCAGTCTCCTCCTCATCTAAATAAGCCGGTTCTGGATCATCAGGCTTCAGGCCTGGATCTTTCTTGTCTTTTTGTCTAGTTGGATGAGTAGTAGGGTCAAACCTTTCATACACCTTTCCTTCATCATTCACCCATGTCCTCTTCCAGGGATTCCAGCTAATTTTCATGAATTTTCAAATCACCTTGGAGATACAGACATTGTTCTTAGCCACTATCATCTCTTCTTGATTTCCAGCCACACCCTTTACCTTTAGAATTACTGAAATAAGCTTGGAATGAAATAGGGCATTGTATTTTGAGCTTGCCTTGGTCATATACTCCAATTGTGCCATCAGTAACCTACATAGGTTAATATTCTTTCCATGATTCAGTAAGTACATCAGGAATATGTCCTGGTACTTCAGCACTGCAAAGTCTCCTCTCCTTGGACTAAGTACATGCTGAATGAATTTGAATAGAATCATGTCTTCTCCATTCATCTCAGCTGCAATGATCCTCCTTGATTTTCCATCTCCTGTCAGTTCTTCCAAAGATTTTTCATATTCAAAAATAGCACTGTCTGGAGGAGCCACTCTAGAGTAGTAATCATATATTCCTTCATGAGGAACTCTTAAACAGGTAGCCCACTCAGCAGATGAGAAACTAACTTCATTTACATTGACTCTGGATATTAGATTATGCACATCATCTTCCTCTTTGAACTTCATATATTCATAGAACTCTTTCACAATCTTCATGTAGTACGGTCCATTGTTGTTGGAAAAAAATTTGGTCCATCCTTGGGAATCTAGTACTTCTAGTACTAATGACTTGCTCATTAGCATCCATTATTCACTTAAGTCCTTCTCAACAAATATTTGTCTCTTGGTCAGATGCGGGTTGACAGGTCCCATTAAAGTATTACTGGTGCCACTAGATTCAGCTCGAGTCCTCTTTTTCCTTGGCACATCCTCATTGACAGTCAGGGGTCACTTTGTTCTGGCCATAGATATTAAGAGATGTTCGAGGGCTCAGGTGAAGGGTTAGGGTTTAGGAATTTTGAGAGCAAGGTTCAAGATTGAGAGAGGAAGGTGGATTGAGATATGTTCGTTGACTTTGATTTTATCATTTAGGGATTAAAACAAAATAAAATATAAATAATAAATAGGAATAAAAACAGTTCGAATTCCCGAAAAAATAAAAACAAATAGTGAGGTATTCAATAGTGAGATGTACCAGTGAGGTACATCGGTGAGGTGCAACAGTGAGGTATAACTATAAGGTCCAACTATGAGGTTTAACTGTGTGGTCTAACTATGAGGTTTAACTGTGTGGTCTAACTGTGTGGTCTAAATGTACTGAAATTAATCATACTTAACTCATGTTTGATGTAATTTAACCTCTTAGAATTCAAAGGCTTTGTGAATATATCAGCCAATTGATGTTCAGTTCTAATGAATTCAAGATTTATATCACCCTTTTGATAATGATCCCTCAAAAAGTGATGTATCACATCAATATGATTTTCCCTAGCATGAGATACTGGATTTTTGGAAATGTTAATAGCACTTGTATTGTCACGCTTTATAGAGACATGTTTGAATTAATATCCATAGTCCAGTAAAGTGTGTTTCCTCCACAGAATTTGAGCACAACAACTACCAGAAGCTATGTACTCAGCTTCGGAAGTAGATAATGCAACAAAGTTATGCTTCTTACTACACCAAGATACTAGTGACTTGCCTAAAATGTGACATGTCTCAGAGGTTCTTTTTCTATCTAACTTGCAACTGGAAAAATCATCATCATAATAACTCAAAAAATCAAATGATTTTACTTTTGGATAAAATAATCCTAAGTTAGGAGTATGTTTGAGATATTTAAAAATTCTTTTTACATAAGTTAAATGAGACTCTTTTGGATTGGCTTGAAATAAAGCACACATGCATACACTAAACATGATGCAGGTCTACTAGCCGTAAGATAGAGTAGACTCCCTATCATACCTCTATAGTTGGTTTGATCCATTGGTTCTCCAGTTTCATCAGCATCCAACTTACAAGTGGTACTCATAGGTGTGTCACTAGCTTTACTACCATCCAAAGAAAAACATTTTAAAAGATCCTTAATATATTTACTTTGATTAAAAACAATGCCATTTTTATTTTGAAAGATCTGAAATCCAAGGAAAATTTTGAGTTCTCCCATTAAACTCATTTCAAACTCATTTTGCATCATTTTTTGAAAAATCAACACATAATGAATGTTTAGAAGATTCAAAAATAATATCATCCACATAAAATTGCACTATCAAAACATCTTTAGAAATCCATTTAATGAAAAGAGTAGGATCAGCTATCCATTTGGTAAAACCTTTTGAAATAAGAAAAGAGATGAGCCTATCATACCATGCTCTTGGAGCTTTTTTTAATCCATATAAATCTTTAGATAGTTTAAAAACATGATTGGAAAAATGGGGATTTGTAAAACCAGGAGGTTATTCAACAAATACATCATCAACTATATACCCATTTAGAAAATCACTTTTAGCATCCATTTGATGAAGTTTGAAATTCAGATGAGCTATATATGCAAGTAGTATCCTAATAGCTTCTAATCTAGCTACAGGTGCAAAGGTCTCCTCATAGTCTATTCCTTCGTCGTGATTATATCCTTATGTAACTAGCCTAGATTTATTTCCAACTGTATTCTCAGACTCATCAACTTTGTTTCTAAACACCCATTTAGTGCCTATGGTCAAAGTGTCCTTAGGTCTTTCCACTAATTCCCAAACTTTGTTTCTTTCGAACTGATTTAGTTCTTCTTGCATAGCCATTACCCAAAATTCATCATTGATAGCATCATTAATATTTTTGGGTTCAAGTTGTGAAAGAAAAGCTTGATGTTCAACTTGGTTTCTTAGAGAAGCTCTAGTTTGTGTTCCTCTATTTAAATCGCCTACAGCAGCATCTAGAGGATGATTCTTAAGAGTCATAATACCTCTAGGAAGGGTTGAATTAGATTCTTCATTGTTGTCTATTGGTTCAGAATCGGTAGGATCATATTATGGAAAATTTCCAGAACTGGATACTTTTACAGGGGATTCACTATTCTTATCATTAAAGTTCATATTTGACAAATCTTCCTCAATATGTTCAAGAGAGGTTTTAGGCTCATGTGGATCAGTCTCATCGAATTTGATATGAATTGATTCTTCCACACATTTGGTTTTCTTATCGAACACTCTATAGGCTTTACTTGAAATAGAATAACCCAGGAAAATTCCTTCATCACTTTTGGGGGAAAATTTGTCAAGATTATCTTTAGTATTAAGAATAAAGACTTTGAAACAAAAAACTCTAAAATAATTAACCTTAGGCTTCCTATTATTCCAAAGTTCATAAGGGTTCCTTTTTAGAATAGGTCTAATTAAAACTCTATTGATAATGTAACAATCTGTATTTACAGCTTTAGCCCAAAAATAAATAGGTAAGTCATACTCATTAATCATAGTCCTAGAAATTTCTTGAAGGGTCCTATTTCTCCTTTCTACATCTCCATTTTTTTGAGGTGTTCTAGGGGAAGAAAAGTTGTGATTATAGCCATTGTGTGAGCAGTAAGATTCAAACTCATGATTCTCAAACTCATGGCCACGATCACTCCTTAAGGTTTTAATCTTAAGTCCACTAAGGTT
The DNA here is from genome assembly GCA_963277665.1 of Viscum album. NCBI lineage: Eukaryota > Viridiplantae > Streptophyta > Magnoliopsida > Santalales > Viscaceae > Viscum > Viscum album. The sequence continues at coordinate 1,078,460,305 of OY728134.1, read as the reverse complement.
TTCTACAGACTTGGAATATTTGACAAAATTGGAACAAGATTCACTTTTGTGAGCTAGAAAGTATACCCAAGTATACCTAGAAAAGTCATCTACAAGAACATAAACATATTGCTTCCCATTTAGACTTGAAACACTTGATGGTCCAAACAAATCCATGTGAACCAATTAAAGTGGTTGAGAAGTTGAAACTTATTTCTTTGGTTTGAAAGAAACTTTGTGTTGTTTTTTCTTTTGACAGGGATTACACACTTTATCAATTAGGAATTCTAATTTAGGTAAGTCTCTAACTAAACATTTCTTAGATAGCTTCCTAAGTGAGTGTACATTACAGTGTTCTAATCTTCTATGTCAAACCCAATATTCTTTATGAAAATCATTTAAACAAGTAACATTTTGTTTAGCTAAGGAATTTAAATCGACAGCATAAACATTCTCATTTCTACATGCAGTGAAAACTAAATCATTTTTTGAATTAAAAACATTGCATGAATCATTTTCAAATTTAACATTAAGGCCATCATCACATAACTGAGATATTCTAAGTAAATTATACTTTAATCCATCAACAAAAAGTACTTTAGAAATTAATATTGTATCAGGGTCAACAATCTGGCCTAAGCTGATGATTTTTCCTTTTGCATTGTCGCCAAAGGTGACATGCCCACCATCAACTTTAATTAAACTCTTGAATAAAGAATAGTCTCCCGTCATATGTCTTGAACATCCACTGTCCAGGTACCGTAGGGTCTTAAAGGAACTCTTTAAGTAATTTCCCTGCAAAATAGATTAAACATGGGATAATTTTGGTACCCAGATCTTCTTGGGTCCAGAAAGGTTATCCAATAAAACTTTGGGAACCCATATTTGCTTTATATTTTTTCTAAAATCAACAAACATATTTTGAGACATAAATACTTTGTTTGGTCCTTTAGAAACTTTTTTCTCAAAAGATAATCCATAATTAGCAGTGAACTGCCCAGATTTTGGAACAAATTTGGTTTTGCTAATTTGTCTCTGTCCAGGCTGATATCCTAGACCAGTTGCATATTTTGGAGCAATATGTTTTCATAGAAACTGTGTCAAGGTATCCCTACCAGTAGTGAACTTCTCAATATCCTTTCTTAATTATTCATTAGATAATTTAAGTTGAGTGTTCTCTTTCAACAGTTGATCATTATTTTCTTTTTCTACACTTAGATCTGTTATAACATTACTAGTCAAGGCATGTTGTTTCTTTAAAGATTTATATTTATATTTTAGTTCATTGCAGGTTTCTTCCAGTATATTGCAATATTCAAACAGTTCATCCTTAGACATATTTTCATCATTATCTGAATCACTGTTATTTCCAGAATAATAATCATTTAGAATAGGGGAAATAGGTACCTCAGATATGTTAGACATGAAGCACATATTGGCATGATTCTTTTCAGAATCAGTTGCTTCTGATTCACTTGTGCTGTCTTCCGAAGCACTCCAGGTAGCTTTCATGGCTTTCTTTTACTTCTTGTCCTTATAGTCATATTTATTTTTAAATTTTAACTTCGGATAGTTAGCCTTGATGTGTCCTTTCCTATTGCATTCATAACAGACTATATCATCTTCCTTATCATATTTCTTCCAATCCTTTTTCCACTTACCTTGTTGATCATACTTACCCTTGTAGTTTGGTTTTCTGAAAAAATTATTCTTCCTATAGAAATTCTTAAATCTCCTGGCTATTTGATCCATTTCTTCATCACTGTCTGAATCTGAATGTTCACTAGTTGAACTTTCAGTAGGTACATGTATTTACTCCTTGTCTTTTCTCTTTGAAGCAGTAGACTTTAATGCCATGGATTTTCTTTTAGGTTCATAATCTTCTTCTTTGTTCACCTTTAGTTCCTCTTCATACATCATTAGTTTACCAATCAACTCCTTAATAGGTAGCTTGCTGATGTCACATGACTCTCGGATAGACCCAGAAGTTCCTCTCCATCTGTCAGGAAAACATCTCAATATTCTCATGATCTGCTCCTTCTCTGGAACAGATTTTCCCAGTGAACTTATGGTGTTGACAATCTCATTAAACCTAAGGTACATGTCAGAAATGGGTTCATCAGGTCTCATCTTAAAATTATCATATTTAATAGTATAATTATTTAATCTCATTTCCTTCACGTTGGTTGTTCCTTCATGAGAAACATCCAAGGTGTCCCAGATTTCATGAGTTGTTTTACATGCAGAAATTCGGTTAAATTCCTCATCTCTTAAAGAGCGGTAAAGGGAATTCATAGCTTTATAGTTATTATTATAGTCAGACTTTGTAGCATCATCCCAAGTAGATCTAGCAGTTTTGGGGATCTCATATTCTGATTCTATAGCAGACCAAATATCAAAACCAATACTTTCCAAATGAATCTTCATTTTAATTTTCTATTGAGCATAATTCACACCATTAAAGAAAGGTGTCCTGTTAGTAGCAGCACCTTGTAGTCTATTGTCCATAATGAGATTTTAGAGAATATATTAAAGAGAGAAAATTCAGAACTAACATAAATTTAAGATCTTTAAGATAAAACTAAAATCACAGTTTGAAAAACAGAGGGTTTGAAAACTTTGTATATAAAGATGTACCCTCTGATACCAAATGTTGGTCAGAGTGGATACTCAAGAGGGGGGTGAATTTAGTTCCAATTAAAATTTCTGTTAAAAACTTTTAAGGTTAAAATCCCCCAAATTAGAACAGCCCAGTCAATTAAGGCAGTAGAGATATAAGTGACTTATTGTTCAACAGGTTTCTCAAAGGTTGATTACTCCTCAGTAGAGTCAGTATGAGAAATAATTACACTTTTGAAACAAGTTTACTAAACTAATCAGATATACACACTAACCAAAACTAACTATCAGATTATGTAAAAACAGATTTTCTATATTTTCTAATATAAGCACAGCGGATAAATGTAAAACAGAGTAATAAAAGAGGAACACAACAAATTAAACAAGAGGTTCAGTCTTAAGATAAGACCTCGTCCTCTCAACTTGGTGATCACCTACCACCAAGAAATTATATTAAATGTGATACACATCCTGTATCGGTATTTACAACAGTTTTCACAAACTGTCCAGGTTTTGAAACCTCTACCACAGTTCTACGTGGGAAAATAAACTACCAATCCACACAAGACGTCTTCCACAGTTATACGTGGGAATCAAATGTAAAGATAGTTTGGTATGGGGATTTTTAGTATCCCTCAGTTCAAGCAGAAGAGTCAGTGTGTGTAACACATACACACTGCTCACAAATGTAAAGTATTTAGACACATTAGAGCTAAAGATAGTAGGAATGATTTTAGAATGCTCTATTGTGTTGGAAGATCAGCTCTGGACTCATTGGAATGAATGAAATGAAGTTTTGGTCCTTCCCTGCAAGTTGACTCCAAAACAGAGTGTCGCAACTTTCAGGTTCTGACTCCCAGATGTAGAGATGATCAACTTCTTGGGTTTTAATCTCTTTGCATCACACCACGACATATTGAAGGATATTCTTTCAATTGATCCTTTTGAAGCTCTGTGTTCTTCTGAATGAGTGCTTAAGGGTTCTTCTTGAGATTGTGTATGGTTCTCTCTTATGAGTGTTCTGTGTATGTTCAATATATCCACACCACTTTTCTTGTTTCTGTATGTATTGTCCAAGAGATATGAATGTATCTCTCTTATATATATACTCTTTTCTAGTTCACCTTTTTCTCATTTGGTTCAGTAGGGGCCAACAGGAAAAGTTTTTCAACCACATGTGGTCTTCCTCGTACATCGTATTGTTTCCTGATATACCTACAAATATCATTAAATAATGTCAGGTGTATTAATTTTTCCAGACATGACCATTATAATAGTATTAATAAAATTGATAACAAAAAGAATAAAATATCATTACACTGGTAGCATATGCATGTCACACGGTAGACTTCAACGGTAGCCTCTACGACTGTGGACTTCATCAGTAAGCTCTCTGACTGTAGGCTTGTAACGATAGCTATTACTCTATGTAACAGTAGCTTCTCATCAGTGGACTTTATCGGTAGGCTATTCAACTGTGAGCTTCATCAGTAGGCTTGATTAGTGGTAGACTCCAATAGTAAGCTTCTAACGGAAGCTTTGTAACATCAGACTACTTCAATAGTGACCTTCCCAATGGAAGACTTATCTCAACAGGTAATTTCATTAACAATGAAATATGTCCATCAGTATACTATCTTGACAATAGGATTTTTCCAGAGATATCCTTCTACAGACGGTAGAATTGTCCAACTGTAGACTTAACAGTGAAGTTTTCAACAGAAGACTAGAGAAAGAGTCTAACAGTGAACTTCTAACAGAAGCCTTGTCACAGCAGTGACCTTGTGATAGTAACTCTTTGTCTGTGGTCTTTGATAATTAGATCAACGGTAGACTTGTGATAGTAACCTTGTACCAGTAGCTTCCAAAAGTGACTGTAAATCTTCAACGGTGATTTTCTAGCATCAGTGACTTAGAGTGACAGTGAGCTATAATGGTGACTTTGAACAGAAGGCTCTTACCAGTAGCCTTTAATAGTGAACTTATATTTAGATAAATATAAATTGTAAGCTAATGAAGAAAATTCATGAGACTTAAGAATATATATTTTTGAGGATAAGATAATTATAAATGTAGATTAAAAAGATTAGTAACTGACTTAATATATCATGATCAATATTTAAACATGATTTGGGATTATCAAAATAGGTGAGTCCAACAGGGATAAAAAATATAGAAATGTGGATTTGGTCACTCCCCTTTAATTACTTTACAAGGTAAGGGAACCTTCAAGGGGTTACATTTAATAAGGGGTAAAATCCCCTTTTAACACTTGTTAAAAAATACCAGTGGGGCCACCAAAGGTTTTGTGGCTCTCATTGTACTTTCATTGTCTTATGTAGTGGGGTACTACCATTTCCTTGTCCACCGAGAGTCAGATGGGACTTTCATCCTCCCACCATGACTCGGTGCCTCCTGGTCATGAGGAATACAATTATATGAATCTTCCCATGATAAATTCCACATAAAAAATTATTTGAACAACCAAAAATAATCTAAAAGGTTCAACTTTTAATTCATTATTGAAATTAAAAAATCCACCCATTCACTAAGACATCAAGGCATGTGTTATTTCAAAATTCCTTCCATAATGATTCTCATTCATGAGAATCCCTACCAATAACCCAACCATAATTATCATTATTTTTTGGTCGTCAATTTATTGATAACTCATGATTTCCTATCATCAAATGCCAGTACCTTTTCCAAATTTTGACTCCACTACCCAAGAACATTATTCATTAAAATACTCATCACCCGATCACTGAGACTCCTAGTATATTTTTTTTTGAGTCATTATCACCTCACTGGAATTGTTTTTCTTTTAACTACCCGTCATTTCTCTCATATTCTAAATCCCATCATCCAAGTTCCCTACTCATAATAAATAAAAAAACTGAAAGATGGTAAAAAAACACAACCACTAAAGCAAAAAAAAAATATTATCAACCCATATCAAACATTATGGTGCTCCTCAAAATAAGAACTGATTATTAAATACCAATTTTTTTTATTGGTTCCCCATAATAGAAATCACCTATCGAAAATGCACCTTGTGCAGTTCAATTTTCATAATCCTCAACCTCTTCATCCAGCTATCCAAGCATCTTTCCACATATTTTATCCTCAAGCTTAAACCATGTGTCCCTCTCTAATTTATCACATTCAATAAATACAAATATAAAATTTAACACACTCATGTGTACCCTGGTTCAATTACTTAAAACCAAGAAAACCTATTTTATATATCTATCAATTATATATTTTTCAAACTATGTCAAATCACTTTATGATCTCCAAAACCCATATGAGTTTTTAAAATACCCCTTAGCATTGATGGGATTTCATTAAAATAAAAAATATTAGAATCTCTATCCTAGATAATCTTTTCCCAAAAACCATTTTTTCTTCTAAAATTCATTTTGAAATTGAAATTCAAAAAACATCTTCCAAAACATTCACAAAAATAGGAAATTCCATAACCAAATTCAAAATCTTTCACTTTATAAGCAATTTAAGTTAAAAAATTGTACAAAACCATTTTATACAAAACTTATGTAACTATATTAGTTTTCTATAAAAATTGGTTTTTTCATCAAAATCAAAAATCCAAGGAAGACATTTTACATATGGTCTCCAATAATCACAACAAACCAATCATATCACAAGAATTCTCCTATAATCAATTTTATTCTAATAAACACATATAATATATTTGAGAAATCATTTAATATATTATATATTTCTTTAATAAATAATGTGTCTAGATAAGGAATTATGTCTAAAAAATAATTCTTGTAGGTGCTATCATCATTCCCTAGACATTTCACTATAATGTTTCATGAATAGTGGAACTAGATCCTAGATAAGTCGTATGTATCATCCTGACACTCATCCATCCCTTACTCTAATTCTTGGTTTATCACCTCACTAAACCTATAATATCTAATCCATAACAATGGAAATTACCTAGTAACATAGGTTTTGACCAAATCTATTCTAGATATGCATGATTGTTGACTTCCTTCCAAGTCCTGAAATCCATCTCCCACCTCTAATTGATGTTGTTAGAACTAAAAAAATTATCTGATACCATATGGTAACACCCTATCCCAAATCACTCGAATAGTACCCATGTAGGGGTCTCTATGTGACTTTAGGAATTCCTCCCCATATACCAAAGACTATCAACTAGTATCCATAGACTGGAAAAATTGTGGTGAGGTTATTCCCTCACATATAAATCATATGAGGAATTTTTGAATCTATATAAATTTTTTTATGAACCATCTTTGATATGGACATACCCAAAACCTATAGACATAAAACATGAAGCCCATAGGGTGTCTCATGGTTCCAAATATTAATGTAAATAGTATAAAAGATATGAATTCATAACTTAATTGGGTGGATGTGGAAGAATATAAATAACAAATATTTGGTATATGGTATAATACAAAAGGTCATTGGGCTACTACAAACATAGTACTATAACCAAATATAAAAGTAATAGACTCTGGACCAACACATAATAATCTCTCTCTAACTCATCAACCCCAAATACAATTCTCATCCTTAGCCATGTGCTTTGCTCCAAGTATAAACCTATGATTGACAAAAAAAATATACCCACATACATTGAAACTCATGACATTTATATGGGTAAGGTTGAGTTTAGTGACCCAATAGGATTCCCCCACTCACCTCAATACACTGAGTGCTTGTGATCAAGTGGATATGCCTTCAAATAATGAGAGAGTGTAAATTGGTGATACTTATAGGTCACCCACTAAGAAACATAACTCATTCATGATCATATAAGTTATACTTGCAAGACAACATGGCTAGAAATTAGAGGCACCTAGAAGAATCACACTAACAGTACCCAACTCATGCTAAGTCCTACCTACTTGTATTTAATAACTTGCATACCCTAATGGACCAATGTGATATATCTCATTATCACCTTTGTCTCATCAAATGTAATCATATAGTGGTATCACCTATATTTAGAAAACCTGATTATCAAAGAAACACATGATGAAACATTCTTCTCACTTCCAATCAAATAACAAAAACCTGAAATATTATGGTAAATAAAAATGGTCTAAAAAAATACAACAATGATACATCAAAGATAGAACAACCATAAATTAAAATTTAAAATGAAAATGAATACTAAATTTTTTCATCAAATAGGACCCAATGAAAAAACTATCAATTGAATAACAATCCTGCGATAATAAAAATGGTAAAACAAAGAATGTGTCCTATCAACATGAAATAAAAATTTGAGTACTCATACTCTTCCCCATATCCACTAAGGTAGATACTGTCACTTACATCAATAGTTACACCCTTCCCTCCTTGAGAAAAATTTAACATGCACTATATCCTATATACCTAGGAAAATGAACCTACTTAGAGTGGAATTCTCATCAACTTGAAGTATCATCATTCATACAACTAACCCTAAAAAATAATAATCACAAGGTACCCACTCAATATTTATCCATAAGTTATTCTAATATATCACCCATCATGGGGTTCTATCTTGATCAAGTGGTGTGCTACTAAACTGGGCATGACTTTTAGGACATGTTCCTAGTTTCTTTATCTCAAATTAAAAAAACAAAACACAACTAATGAGTGAAACATGAACTCCTCCAAACATCAATATAAAGAGTCATATACCCATATTCTAATCTATCTTTGATATATATATGGAGGATCATTACAATAGTGGAATTATTTCCCATGAATATGGACTTATCCCTCAATAAAAACATCTAGGGGATTATATATCATCTCAATAAATGATGTAAAGTCAAGAGGGAACTCATAAATGAATTTTGGAGTCCAACAATTAATCAATAAAGTTATATATTTACCAAAAAATGGTATAAAACCTCATATAATGTGACGTCCCAGACCTTGATGCCACTTAATGGGTTCCCCAAGCCCAATGGGCCACATGGCCTAAAGTGAAACTCCCTAAATGAAAAAGGATACCAACTAGAAGTGAGGGCCTAGGTTGTGTCCATGGGGAGAATATGACCTCATTACTATAATGTAGCATAATGGATAAAAGTAAACATAGGTAAATAGCTGAAGCAGTATATGTAAATAGAATAAGCACACAAAAATAATAAATGAACAAGGATAATAATAACTTAAATAACTGGAATAACTGATAATGACATGTCATGTCACTAAAAATTTTGAAATCATGTATACAAGATACCAAGCATAATATTTTCCACTAAGTATAAAAGGAAATACAAAAGACTATCCCAAGAATCCTGAGCTCCGGCTCGGTCATCTGTTATCAATATCCATCCTAAATAGCAAGCAATCAAGTGTTAAAATTTGTATTCTTCCCTTTATCATTACCTGCAATCATGTAGTTTTCCACAGGTACCAAACGGTGCCCATAGAGGGTGTGAGATAAATCTTAGTGGGCTACCACCAATGGTGTCTATAACATCTGGCTCATGTATTGGAAATATAACAGTGTGTTGGCATGCATATATAAAGTAAAGTAGTTCAATGTAACTATATACCCAATTACCTACTTCATCCCTCAGCTGGTGTCTGAACATATAACCAATTCATTATTTGATTGTACCAATTTATAAATAAGGCACATGTCAACAATAGTGAAGGTTCCAAGATGTAACAAGGCAACTATAAATGTTTATTTTATAAGAAGTGGTTCTGTGGTATTCACCAAGGCAACCTAGACCTCAGGGGTCGCTAACTCGATAGTAAATGGATCTATCTAAGGATAATAGTGTAATCCAAGGCTCACAATCTAAGGTATTACACAATAATACGCTTACCAATTCCAAGGAGTTCATCTAAGGTAAAACAAGGCTAAGCAATGATTGGGACTGATTGGCTTTAACCATGGAACCTACTTGTCAATGCTAGATCTAAGGAGTGTATCCAAGACATCCTATAATACTACATTAGGGAACCTATGGTGTCATAAAGGGAATCCAAGTATAGAAAAGGATTGGTATCTCAGTGTGTTTTAACCTAAGAAAGCCACATCCTTGAATTATAATGGGGTTCCTGAGTGCTCAAGGTATTCCCTGATAAGAATCCAAGGTGAGCTCGAGTCAGGCCACTCCTATTTAATAATGAATTCATATAATAATTCAATTGGTTTAATCCTTTCCTTTAATTAATTTGAATAGACCAAGTAGCATGCAACCCTTTAATCAAGTCATAATTAATTAATCAGTTCATTTGGTTCAAGCCTTGCCTTTCATTAGTGTGACAAGGCCAAGTAGCATGCAACCCTTCAATTTAATCCACTTAAGAATACTCAAAAATCAAGGTTCATTTTGCTACCTTCCATTAATGTGGTAAGGGGTTCTATGGACATGAAACCTATTATTCATTTACATGTAAGGCCAAGTCATATACTTAGTATGCTTGCAAATTCCTATTTCACATTTAATTATAAAATTTAAGTACTTACCTTAGGTGGGTAAAGTGGTGAGCATACATGGTACTTTACATTATGAAATTCACAATATAATCATTCCATTTAATATATAAAGCTTACTCTTAGGAAATTCAATACAAGGCACACCTGACCGGTGGTTTAAACATGTCAAAACACTAAAATGGAAATTATGGCATAACATCCTACATGGGATGGATGAAGTTGTAGGATTAGACACTAACAAGTAATAACATATTTGGAAATAGTATAACCATATGGTTCTAATGATTATAAGAATGGCATATAAATTCAATAAAACAACACTTGATGAAATCAGTGGGACCCACACAATAATGAAAAAATCAACGAACTTGAGGGATGAGTTATAGACCACCCACCTTAGGGTTGTACAATCCTTATACTCTGATATTGGCCTCTAGTTTAGATTATAATGGAGTATATTTGAGAAAAGATGAAAAATTCTCACACCTCGATAACTTGGTCGATAGAAAGAGAGAGGAAGAAATGATTAAACGGGTTCGAGTACTTACCATTGAACATCCAACGTGAAAAATAGAAGCTCAGTCAGATCCTAGAAGAAGGAGATCTTTCAATTCCTACCTTAGGCCTTTAAAGAGATCCAAAAAGAGATAAATATATGTTAATCCTACTGGAATTCAGATTAGGGAGGAAGGAGGAGCTTAATTAGATCATTAAGGGAAAAATGGTAAAATTACCCATCAATTAGCATGTGCACAGTTTAGCTGTACGGTTTTCCAAACTATGCATAAACCATACACGGGAACCTGGGAAAGAAAGGGCACCTGCATGGTTAGGATGCACAGTTAGGGAAATAATGTTCCAATCATGCGATAAGGATATGTCCAAAAGCATTCCACCCACATGGTTTTCTCTAACCATGCAGACTTCATGTACTGTTTACTACAAAACCGCGCGCCATGCCTATTTTTCCCAAAAAGATGGGTTCCGGGCTCCGAACAAGGCCCAGAAACCCTTGGGGACTTCACTAACTCATTTGGAATCCACATTAGATCCAAAATAAGGAATTGGGATGAAAATTAAAGGATTCATACATGAGTGAAAAACTGGGTTCTTATAGTCTTACACCTTTAAAAGAACTCATCCCCAATTTCACCTTCCAAGGGTGGAGAAATATTGTCTGAGAACAACTCTGGCCATTGGGCACGTACGTCTGCCTCCCGCTCTCAAGTCTCATCCTACACATGGTTGTGCTGCCATAACACCCATACTAGAGGGATAGACCAGCCTTAGAGAGCATTCGTTCTCCAGTCAATGATGCATACTGGATACTCCCCAATAGTAGCATCAGTATCTAACTAAACTTCCTTGGGATCAAAGGTATGATATGGGTCAACATGATATTGGTTAAGCTGTGAAACATGAAAGATATTGTGCATGGCACGATACCTCTAAGGTAGTAGCAACTGATAGGCTACCAGCCCGACTCTCTCTAGGATCTCAAATGGCCCTATATAACGAGGTGATAACTTCCCTTGATTCTATAACCATCTATGTCCTATCTTGGGTGATATTTAAAGGAAAACATGATCCCCGACCTCAAACTCTTGAGGTCGTCGATGATGAACAACATAAAATTTTTGTCTAGACTGAATAGTAGTCATACGATTCTTGACTAGTTGAACCTACTCTAAAGTATCCTAAATGAGATGAATCCCTAGTAGGGATGCCTCACCTACCTCTATCTAGCACATGGGTGAACAGAACGACCTACCATATAAGGACTCAAAATGATCCATATGAATTGTTGCCTGAAATCTATTATTGTAGGAAAACTCAACGAGAGGGATATATTTCTCCCAAGAACCTATGAAATAAAGGATGCATGCTCGGAGCATATCCTCCAAAACCTATATTGTTCATTTTGATTTTCCATCGTTCTAAGGGTGAAAGGTTGTTACTAGAAGAGCCTATATTCCCATAGCCTTCTGTAATCCCTACCAAAACTGTGGTGTGAAATGAGCATCCCTATCTGAAATGATAGTACGAGGGACCCCATGTAGTCATATTATCTCATAGACATACAGTCTTCTCAACTCATCAACTAAGAAAGTCTCCTGAATAGGAATGAAATAGGTCACTTTCGTCAGTCTGTCAAAGACAACCCATACAACATCACTACCTCTAGATGATCTAGGAAAACCGAATACAAAGTCCATAACAACATCTTCCCATTTCCATTCTGGGACTGGAAGAGGTTGTGACATGACTTCAGGTCTCTGATTCTTTTCCTTCACCTATTGATAGGTGGATCAGATAGTGATAAAGCCTGTAATCTGACATTTCATCCCAGGACACCAATAATGGCATCACATATCTTGATACATTTTGGAGATGCCTAAATGAACTGCCCACTTAGAATCATGGGACTCGTGTATCAACTCCTCTCTCATATCTGTAGAAACCCATATACATCCATGAATATTTAGGATGTCATATCCATCTATAGACCAATCTGGAGGTGGGTTATCGCCTGATATACTCTCATAGAGAACCAATCCTTCAGGATCTGAAAACTATCTACTCTTCACCTTCTCAAGGATGGAAGAGGTAACTATCAAATATGATAGTTAAGACTGGTCATGACTATCATGAAACTCCATATTTATCTCAGAGAAGAGGGCCATTAACTTTCATTCATCATTGGATTTCTATATGGCTTGTGTTTGAGTTTCCCAACTCAGTGCATCTGTAACCAAAATTCCCTTTCTAAGCATATAGGAAATATCAAAATCAAAGGATTGTAGATATTCGACCCATATTCATTGTTTGAGGTTTAATTCATGTTATGAAAAGATATATTTTAGGCTCTTGCGGTCAGTGTACACCACAAAGAATTCACCCAACAGATAATGTCTCCAGCAATGTAAGGCATGGACAACTTCTAAAAGCTTAAGGTCATGCGGTAGGTAGTTTCTCTCATGAGGTCTCAACTGCCGAGACCCATACGCAACAACTCTATCCTCCTGCATTATCAATTCTCTTAGTACAATTCCTAATTCACCATAGAATATGGTATAACCTCTATATAGTTCTTGTAAAATCAGAATAGGTGTCTAGACAAGACTCCCTTTCATCTCTTGAAAGGCATTATCACACTCTTTTGACCATAGAAACTTAACACCCTTCTTCGTAAGACCATTAAGAGGTGAATAAAGTTAGGAAAAGATCTATATAAAATGTCTGTAATATTCAGCCAGCCCCAAGAAACTTTGTATGTCAAACACGTTCTTGGGATGCTCCCAAAAAACAATAGCACTAAACTTTTTTGGGTCAATAGATACACCTGATTCCGATATGATATGACCCAAGAAGTGAACTTTATTGATCCATAAGTGGAAATTAGTAAGATTGGAATAAATCTGATGCTCTCTTAGTATACTCAGAATGATCTCAAGATGTTTGGCATGGTCGCTATGAGTGTGAGAATACACCAAGATTTCGTCCACAAAGATGAAAAAAAAATCCAAATAGGGGTGGAAAACCCTATTCATTATAGCCATGAAAACAGAGGCTGTGTTCATAAGACTGAACGACATAACGAGGTACTCATATAGACCATACCTACTATGAAAAGATGTATGAGGTATGTCTGGTGGCCTTACTCTTACCTGATGATAACCCAATCTCAGGTCAATCTTAGAGAATATCTTTGCTCCCCAGAGATGGTCGAAGAGATCATCTATTCAAGGAAGTGGGTATTGGTTCTTGACTATAAGTTGGTTCAACAATTTTTAATACACACAAAGACGTAAGGTTCCATCTTCCTTCTTGGTGAAAATTACAAGTGAACCCCAAGAGGATGTACTGGGTCGTATAAAACCTTTGGCCTCTAAATCGTCTAACTACTACTTAAGCTCCTGAAGCTCTATAAGTTCCATCTTATATGGAGGAATGGACACTGGATCTTCTCCTAGAATAAGTTCATTTGTAATCTCTACCTCTCTCTGAGGAGGTAAGATAGAAAAGGCATCAGGAAATACATCCCTGAAATGATCCACTACTGGAGGGAAATCAGCTTGATGTAAACCCTGATCCTCCATGAAGAGAGTAGAGATCTGGGCGATCACTCCAACTATCCCATGATGCTTTGGTCTAGATATTCTAGACTAGATATCCCAATCATTTTTATGTAGATAATTGATGCCATATGGTGATGTAAAAGATACCCTGCAGTGATAGTAGTCTACAAAAGCGTGATAGTGAACCAACCGGTCCATCCTGAGTATGACATTAAAATCTGTCATCTTTAGAACAAAGAGGCTCCATAAGAAAGGGTAACTACATACCTCAAAGGGATAGTCCCTTCACTTGTGTATGCCCTATTTTCATACCCCTAATGATGTATCAAGGGTCATTACAATAAAATAATATTGTATCTCTAGCCCGAGACTTTCCATGATATATATAGAGATAAAAGAGTTTGAAGCACTTGTTTCAAATAAATAAGATACTATAGCAGATTCCACTAGAATAATACCTCGTACTATAGATGGTATCGTAGCCTAATCCTTGTGTATCGGTTGTAGTGCATGCAACTGACCTGTTATGCGGCCTTGTGCAATAGTTGGACTACCATGATCAAAAATACTCTATTGGCGCTTCTGGTGATTAGGGGTCTGGCTACCATGGCCACAACCTCCTCCTCATCTAGACCTACTGGTGCTATTCCAACTCCCTACCTGATATAACATAAAAGAACCCGCTCCTAAAAGTGGAGATGGTGCTGAACCTTTTCCACTCAAAACTGGTGGAAAGGTCTTGCAAAAATGCTGAAGATTCCCCATACGGCCACAAGCCCAGCACTCCATTTGGTCTTTATCACAATGAGGATTTAGTTTCCTCCATTGTCTACACTAATGACACACTATATAGCTATCAAAATAGATACTCTAGTTTTCACTTACCTGACAAGAAACCTCGAGGGAATGTTTCCTGCCACTGAGAGAACTATTTGCCTATCACGACACTGGTCCTCTATACCTGATACTATTGTCATCCCTCAGGTTACACTCAATGATAATATCCTTATTGAATGTTTTAGAAATAGTAGGCAGGAAAAAGATATTCACCTGAGTACAGATGGCATACTGGATCCCATCCTCGAAACGTCTAGCACGTGAAAGATCATCACCAGTTAGAAGCGATGAAAAGCACTGTAACTCCATGAAACACGCTTAATATTCCATAACTAGCATAGAACCCTGCTCAAGATGCATAAAATCTCTAGCTCTGTCAGCTCTCATCATCTGAGTAAAGAAATGATCATAGAAGGAAGTCTGGAATTCAGCCTATAACATGCCCTGATGGCGACCAGCCTGGGTAATTACATCCCACCAACGCTGAGTTAAATCCCTAAGCATGTATGTGGAAATATTGACCCTCCACTCTAGAGGAATCTCCAAATGCTCAAATATAGATAGAGTGGTCTTTGACCAAGTCTCAGTAGCCTGCGGACCTCCATCCCCAAAAAAATAGGAGAATGTTGCTGCTGGAACTCACGAGTCAGATCAGCCATCATAGATACAAGCTGCGGAGCACCATGCATGGACTACATCAGATGTAGGAAACTATCAAGAACTTGGGAATCAGTTCCCAAATCAGGTAAAATAGGTAGTACCTCAAGTGGCACTCTTGGAAGTAAGATTGGCGGTTCAGGGCCCACCACGTCTAGAGCATGGCTGTCTCTACCTTCCTGGTGTACAATAAGATAATTTCATGGTGCAATTGATCTAAAAATGTCAATAACATGCCTCAGAGAAATATTTAAGTAGATAGATAACATTACTAGTGGAAGATGAATGTAAGAAAACTCACTACCCAAGGTATAATACCCCAACTACCCGCTTAGACGGCTAGGTACTGGTAAGTTCGCAAGTATACGTTTCATTTCATTTTACATTCAATTACCATGTTTGCTCTATTAACTTTTATAAACATGATAATATGGGATAAGGATGTACAACCATTTCATTTTATAAGTCATGATTCACTTTATAATGGATAGTCATTCCCATTGAATCAGTTCCCATACACCTTATCAATGAAAGCGACACACATTTATTTATATCATAATGGCTCGACTCGGTAAATTACTCATCCCAACCCATGAGGGCCCATACACATCATGAATTGAGATAGGCAATCACTCAATCGAAACCTATAGTAATACAAGAATAATCTAACTATCACAACATCACTCAATAATCACAGGCATATCAAGCAATGCAAAGCAGTGAAATGAACCTATATGGCATGGAAATATGCATGACATGTCAATTATAGGTGCCTATAATGATGCATGTAACAATTATCATTGACCTCATATCATCGATAAAAGTATGAAATAAATCCTTAAACAAAGTAATAATCAATAACTCCACACAGTATGTGCATCACCCAACGGTGAAATAATATCAACTATAATAGGAAAAATAGAAAAACAATTATTTCTTGGGTAACTTGGATTTTACCCCGAACCTGGGTTCGTGATGCCCTAGTACGACTTATGACTAAGTCCCAAATTTTTACTAATCTCTTGAATGTTGTATCCAAATAGTAAATCTAGAAAGGAAACCCCCCTCTACCAATTTGTGACGTCCCAGAATCGGATGCAACTTAATGGGTGCCCCGATCCCAATGGGCCACATGGCCTCAAGCGCATCTCCCCAAATGTTAGAGGTTGCTGACTATCAGTGAAGGCCTAGGGTGTGTCTGTGGAGAGACAATGCCCCCATTACCAGAGTGTAGCACAACAGATAAAAGTAAACAGAGGTAAATAGTGGAAGCAGTATATGTAAATAGCAGAAGTAGAAAAAAATAATAAATGAACAAGGATAACAATAACTTAAATAACTAGGATAATTGATAATGATATGTCATGTCACTAGAAATCTAGAAATCATGGATACAATATAACAAGAATAACATGTTCCACAAAGTATAAAAGGAATACAAAAGACTATCCCAAGCATCCCAAGCTCCATCTCGTTCATCTTCTATCAAGCTCCATCCTAAACAGCAAACAATTAAGTGTTTGAAGCTATATTATTCCCTTTATCATTACCTACAATCATGTAGTCTTCCCCAGGTACCAAATGGCACCCAAAGAGGGTGTGAGATAAATCTCATTGGGCCACCACCAATGGTGTCAATAACATTTGGCCCATGTAATGGAAATATACCAGTGTGCAGACATGCATATATAAGTTAAAGCAGTACAATGTAACTAAATACCCAAGTACCTGCTTCATCCCCTAGCTGGTGTCTGAACAAATAACCAATTTATTCTTTGATTAAACCAATTTATAAATAAGCCACATGTCAACAATAATGAAGGTTCCAAGATGTAACAAGGAAACCATAAATTTTTATTTAATAAGAAGTGGTTTCATGGTATTCACCAAGGCAACATAGACCTCAGTGTAAAAATAGGGCTCTGGTGACAACACAGACACCCCACCTTAACATGGTTGCCGGGTCCTAGCCCACCAGGTACCACCAGTTTCCCCGTAGACACATGGTCCCCACCCTAGGGCTCACCCACATGCCTAAACGGGTCATCTGACTAATGACTGTCTCCACATGCCAACACATGTCCTTTCCAGTGTGACACACCCTAGAAAACTTCCCAAAAAGTCACCCATCCTGATCACTACTTCAGGCCAAGCATGCTTAACTGTGGAGTTCCAATCAGGTAGGATCCCGAAAAGGAAGGTGTACCTTGTTGACATGAGTCATTTAACTCTTTATGATTCTTGGGTGTTACATTCACCCCACTTTAGAGCACAATGTCCTCGTTGTGGACCCTACATCTCAACTCAGGCAGTGCACCACACTTAAGGCTGAGTTCCTCCTCTGATACCAAATGTAACAACTAGGCCTTGGTGACAGCACAGACATCCCGCCTTAACATGGTCGTCGGGTCCTAGCCCACCAGTTGCCCCGCAGACACATAGTCCCCACCCTGGGGCTCACCCACATGCCCAAACTGGTCATCTGACTAATGAATTCCCCCTCAGGACAACACATTTCCTTTCCAGTGTGCTTTGTCCTCACTCACACACACCATGAGAAACTTTCCAGAAGGTCACCCATCCTGATCACCACTCTAGGGAAATCATGCTTAACTATGGAGTTCTAATCAAGTAGGCTCCTGAAAAGGAAGGTGCACCTTGTTGACATGAGTCAGATCATTTAGTCATTTAACTCTTTATGATTTTGGGGTGTTACACTCAGAGGCTGGTAACTCAGTAGTAACTAGTTCTAGCTAAGGATAAGAGTGTAATCCAAGGCTCACAATCCAAGGCAATCCACAATAAGATGTCTATCGAGTCCAAGGATTTCATCCAATGTCAAACGGGGCTAAGCAATGACTAGGCCCGATGAGATTTAACTATGGAACCTACTTGTCAATGTTGGATCCAATGAGTGTATCCAAGGCATCCTATAATACTACATGAGGGATCATATGGTGTCGTACCGGGCATCCAAAGATAGACAAGGATTGAGATCTCAGTGGGTTTCAATCTAAGAACGCTGCATCCTTGAATCGGAATGGGGTTCCCGAGTGCTCAATGCATTCCCCGATAAGAATCCAAGGCGATCTCGAGTCAGGTCACTCCTATTTAATAATGAAGTCATGTAATAATTCAATTGGTTCAAGTCTTTCCTTTCATTAGTGTGAATAATCCAAGTAGCATGCAGCCCTTTAATCAATCCATAATTAATTAATAAGTCCATTTGGTTCAAGTCTTACCTTTCATTAGTGTGGCAAGGCCAAGTAGCATGAAACTCTTTAATTTAATCCACTTAAGCATATTCAAAAATCAAGGTTCATTCAGCTACCTTCCATTAATGTTGTAAGGGGTGCTACGAACATGCAACCTATTATTCATTTACATTTAAGTCCAAGTCATATACTTAGTATGCTTGCAAATTCCCATTTCACATTTAATTATCAAATTGAAGTACTTACCTTAGGCGGGTCAAGTGGTGAGCATACGTGGTACTTTCCATTATGAAATTCACAATATAAATCATGTAATTTAATATAGAAAGCTTATTCTTAGGAAAGTCAAGACAAGGCACACATGAACGGTGGCTCAAACGTGTCAAAACACTAAAATGACAATTATGGCATAACATCCTACATGGGTTGGATGAAGTTGTGGGCGCAACCACTAACAACCAATTATATATTTGGAAAGAGCATAACCATATAGTTCTAACGAGTATAAGCATGACATATAAATTCAATAAACGACACCCGATGAAATCAGTGGGCCCCACACGACAATTCCAAAATCAATGAATTTGAGGGATGAGTTATAGACCACCCACCTTAGGGTTGTATGATCCTTCTCCTCTAATATCAGCCTCTAATTCGGCTTAGAACGGATTAGTTTTGAGAAAAAAGGGAAAACGCTTGCACCTCGATAACTAGGTCGAGAGCAAGAGAACAGAAGATATGCTTAAACAAACTCGAGTACTTACTATTTCGCATCCAACATGACAAATGGAAGCCTGATCGGATCCCAGACGAAGGAGATCTTTCAATCCCTATCTTAGGCCTTCAAAGAGCTCCAAAAAAGAGAGAAATAAAGGTTAATCTCACTGGAATTCAGATTAGGTAGGAAGGAGCAGCTTAATTAGATCATTAAGGGCAAAATGGTAAAATCACCCATAAATTAGCCTGTACACAGTTTGGCTGCACGATTTTCCAAATCATGCACCAACCATGCACGGGCACCTAGGAAAAAAAGGGAACTTGCACGGTTGGGCCGCATGGTTAGGGAAATCGTGCGCCAACCATGCGGTAAGGCTCTATCCAAAAGCATGTCACTCGCACAATTTTCTCTAACTGTGCAAACTTCTCACACGGTTTACTACAAACCGTGCGCCAGACCTAGTTTTCCTAAAAAGATGGGTTTTGGGCTCCGAACAAGCCTCAGACACCCTCGAGACCTTCACTAACTCATTTGGCATCCACATTAAGTCCAAAATAAGGAATTAGACCGAAAATTAATGGATTCATACCTGAGTGAAAAATTGGGTTCATACAGTCTTCCCCCTTTAAAAGAACTCATCACCGAGTTCACCTCATATAAGACTATAAATATTGGTGTCTCACACTTACCCTATGTTTCTTTTAAATAAACCATAAAAGTAATGTTACATGGTACCTCAACACAATTTAGCGAACCCATCACCCTAGTGAAGTTTTCTCTTATAGTCCCTATATTACAATGAATCATCGTGAAGTAGGGAAATGACACCATGGAAAGCATACATAAAATATAACTCACACAAGCGCACAAGATTTTTTAAAACAAAAAACTAGTCTCATTAGATATACCAGACAAAACCATTTATCAAAATGAGATTTCTTTTCAATTCCTTAAAATAGATGTCGGGGCCTATTTCATAGGTCATTTAATAACATCACATGATGACTTTATAATAATGAGGGACATGTCACAAAACATGTGGAAATCCTCTTTGAAAAACTCACCAAAAAACCTTCTTTCCATTTCTTTTAAATAAAGGGCAATGCACTTTAAAATACTAACACTATGTTTGGAAATATTTGTTTATTATCCTTCTTTGAAATCAAACAACTTCCCTTAGGACCACCCCTTATGGTTAAAACCAACTCCCATCGAAAATACACCTTAAAAAAATCCTTTACATGCTTTGAGATATAAATTCAAAAATTACCATCACAAGAACCATTGTTCTTTGGAAATCCCCTTTTAAAATATCAATTTTATAATTAGAGCCAATTTATTTAAAAGAACGAGTAAAAAAAAAAACCATGGTTAAAAGAAAACGTGAAAGAGAAATCAATTTTGAACTTGGTTAAAAGTAAAACTTATTACAATCCCCAAACCCATTACAAGTGAAACGCATCACAGGACCACCGGCACTCCGGCCGATCGGACTGGTTCTGCCGCCTCCGCGCGGTTCGATCACCATGGCATCTTCGCCCCTTGCCCGGTGAAGTCCAATCGACACTCCGCCTCCGACCATCGCTCCCGCCACGCCTCATCTTGCCGACACCGCCGACAACGCTGCTGAGCCATTTTCCGACGCACCGTTTACCCGAAGGAGACCGGATCTGAGCCAGATGCAACCAATATGCACAGATCTGAGCCCATCGGCCAGTTACAGGCAGAAGCAACCGAGATCCAGCGCCCAGTCACCTCTCCCGGAAACACCTGATCAAGGAGGAAAAAGGAGGAAGTGCTTCCCACGACTGCCGGAAGGCTGTCCTGAACCCCGTGGTTGGAATCGGACCCCATTACAGGCTCCTGCTCCGCCTCTTTTGTCCCCTCTGTTCTTCCTATCTGCAAACCCTAACCCTAGACCAAGTCCGCGGCCTACATCATGTCCTCTCTAGCGTCCCTTCCATCCCTTTTACTTCCCGTCAACTGCCGCCCTTTCTTGCTCACTTCCCCCACCGATGTTTCCGCCTCCAATTCACGCAGAGTGCCTCTTTGTCATCGCACATTCCGAAGATCCACCGCTCGCGCTGTTGCATCAGTCAATGGGAGAACCAATGACTCCTCCTGGTTTGCTCTGGACAGCAATGCGGATTGCGACTATAGCGGTTGGGCAATTGCCGAGTTTCCAATTGGGAGTCAGACGGGGAAGGAAGGAGGGTTGCCTACGATAGCGGTAGTGGGTATCGGGATTTCATTTGCCGTTTTCGTCACGGTGATTGCTCCCTTCGCCATGAAAAGTAAGGGTTTCAAGTTTGAATTTGGTAGCGCTTCACATACTGTGCGCGGGGTCCTAGTGGCTGTTGAAGACGAAGGCAATGGAAGCAGAACTGCCGATGCAATTGGGTTCAATGAGGATGCTCAACTTTGGGAAACCATTACTCAACACAATATTTCCGCACGTGATCCAACTGAGACCTCTGTGCTCACGGAGAAGCAGGAACGTGTTGTAATCCCAGCTGCTGTGGATTCTACTCAACTAGAGGCATTGGCTGCATTGAAGAAACTAAAGATCATTGAAGGTGATGTCACGGGAGATGAATTGTGCACTAAGAGGGACTATGCAAGATGGTTAGTTCGTGCAAATTCATTATTAGAGAGGAATCCAATGCATCGAATTGTTCCATCTCTTTTGCTTTCTGGGTCTGTTTTTGCCGCATTTGATGACGTGACCTCCATCGACCCAGATTTTTGTTCTATTCAAGTCCTTGCCGAGGCTGGCATCATTCCCAGCAAGCTGTCAATCATCAATTCCGGTCCTGATCTCAATGCTTCGGTAGTCCAAGGCGGTGCCCTTTTTTATCCAGAAAGCTTTGTTACACGACAGGATATGATAAGCTGGAAAGCTAAGCTAGACTATGACATGATGCCTGAAAAAGACAAAAAGATCCAAAATACACATTTGAGTTTTATGGATGCAAGGGAGATTAACTTTGATGCATCGCCAGAGCTCTTTATGGACTTCCTTGCTGGTGAAAACAGCATACAGAGAAAAGTTTTTGGGCTGAGCAAGCGCTTTCAGCCAAACAAACCTTCAACGAAAGCACAAGCAGCTGTTGCAATTACAAGTGGCAGATTAGCAGATGCAATGCGCGCCGAACTGTCACAGCTA
Source organism: Viscum album (assembly GCA_963277665.1). Classification (NCBI taxonomy): domain Eukaryota; kingdom Viridiplantae; phylum Streptophyta; class Magnoliopsida; order Santalales; family Viscaceae; genus Viscum; species Viscum album. The sequence goes on along the minus strand of OY728134.1, from coordinate 1,078,437,576 downwards.
GAAGCTGAGAATTCTTCAAGGCAGGCTGTAATGGCAGAAATCCAGGCTGAGTTGCTTGGTAGAGGAGACATACAGAGATCTTGGGATGAGAAGCTGAAAAAAGAGAAAAGCCGTGGATTAGAGGTGCAAAGTACCCATCTTGCTGTCATTCATGCGTTAGAACTGGAAAAGATTGTTCAAGAAAGGAATGTTTCAGAGTATTTGAAGGAGAAGACAACAATTGATTGCCAGAGGCAGCTGCTTTCCAGTCTCAAGGAAGAAACCAGTGAGGTGTCACAGCGCCTTGCACGGGAGAGGGCTCACTACTTTGCTGAACAGTTAGAATTACAGAATCTTCTGAACGATTTACAGTCTAGGCATGATGGAATGCTGGATGCAAAATCTCTGCTGGAAGCTGAAAAGGAAGCTCTCAAACTTCTTCGGTCTTGGATTGAGGATGAAGCAAGGAAGAATCAAGCTCGCGCCAAGGTTCTTGAGGAGGCGCGGCGAAGGTGGAAATGGGAGGTTCAAACATAGGCAATCATGTATGGTTTGTTGATCTGGAAGGTACTACCTTCTTCGTTCTAAATATCATTCTTTGTTTGTCACGCTGGTGTCATGCTTATAATCTGAAGGTGGGAATATGTGTTTTGTGGCCGCCATTGCCCATTTGTAATTTCCAACTGAATTTCAGAAAATGAAATGAGAATTGAAAGGATCAAGGAGGAAAAAGGAAGAGGAAGAGAGGAAAGTGGATCCAACTACTCCAATCCACACAGCTAGGTATTCGTTGAGGCTACTAGGATCTCAGTGCCATGGTCAGTGGGGTACCCCCACTATCATTCGCATCTAACATCAAGTTGGGGTCATCAATAGTCTGGTAGGAACCATAGCCGCCCACCATGATGTGGTCTCTCCCACTCATGATGAAGATGCTCCTCCTGGACATACCAATAGTAATTACACTCCACAAAACATTTATTTAAATATCAATAAACTATCTAAAAGGTTCCCCTCTTGATCCGTTCACCCTTGGAGGATAAAGGCCAACATCTCGAGTTTTATAGAGCATGGGTGGATATTTATAGAGGGATTAAAGTTTAGGTTCTTGGTCAATGATGAAAATGACATCAAATGGGAACCAGATGAAATGAAAATTACATGTGGTAATTTTTTATTTTAATATTTGATCATAAAATAATAACATATATCTTGGTCTTCATATCCAGGCATCTGGATTTGAATTACTATTAAAATTTGGCACCCCCACTGGACATCTTCCAGTTTGTTTGGATACTACATGTGTTATCAATGTATCCACGTTTAATTTATGACTAATATCTTTGATTCAATTTATTAGTATATATCGACTTCAAAGATTTTGTATCAGATCGTCAACTATATAAAAAAAGCTTGTTCTAATTCACTAAAATCTGCTGAATCATAAAACAAAACTCAAACCTAATGTCTAGATTGACCATCATATGGGAGCTACAATGACAGTTGGGCAAGATCAATCTAGCCAAAAGACTGATGCAGTGCCTTGGAATCCCCCATTGGCCCAAGTAGCTCCCTAAGTAGACCTAAGAAAACTTGGGTTGCACCATCCTTTTCCTAGTCATCCCCTTATATATATATATCTGTGTGTGTTTATTCAATAAAATATTTTGAATATAATTTTATTCAATTTAGAATGGAATTTTAAAGGACCATAAGAGGATGAGTTAAAATAATTTAAAATCATTTATTTAATTTTGATTGTAGAATGATTGGAGAATTTTTTTTTTCAATTATTTCTTCTATTGCATGGTGAATGATTAAAAGCTTGAGACCAACCAATGTATATTCTTTTCATTACTTATTTAATTCTAATTATTCCATGTTAAATTTTGTGTAATATTATTGAATTAAATAATGACCATCTACGAATGATTACACCCTCTTAAATAATATTTGGGCCTTTGGGTATATGGCCAATTTTATGTAATCCCATTCCCATATCCCCTTCACCTGCATATGTGTCTCCTTATAATTGGGGAGTTCCCATTATTTGTTGTTTTAAGTAACGATCAGAAGGAAAACCAAACAAAGGAGGACGGTGGGAGATCAAAGGATATTGAAACTCAAGTTTAGATAGACTCAAGGAGTAAATCAATTAGGGTCTAGGTTGTTTTACCACCGCTTGAAAAACCAACCAGAAGTTCAAAATATCATGATCATCTAACACTATTTATTTATACGCATGGTTAATTTTATTTATGTGACCAAATATATTAGAGTAATTTACCACCATGCCTAGATAAAAATGGTTTACAAGTAAAAAAACTATTTTTTTATGGTTAATTCTTTTATTAAGAATTATCATAGAATTGTTAACAAGCATGCTCAGGTAAAACTATGATTCTTATGCTGGAATAAAATCCCTCAAAGATAATATTGATTTACAGCACTCTAAAATAACATAAATTAGATTAAAACTATAGATTGATGCATTCATTTGGAAACATAGGTGAAGAAATGAAGGATGATATTTACCACATGTGATAATTGTGGGAAGAAACACGTCAGGGCTTTCAGGAAGAGAACTTGAGTATATTACAAGTGTAGAGAAAAAGACCATCAATCTCACAAATTCAATTGGAATGAGGGATTGGTTGATGATCAATTCTTTAAATGTATGGAGAAGGGACATTATGTAAACCAATTCCCCAGACATCAAGGCAATTTACGTAAAAACAGACTAAGGGAGTAAGGCCAAGCTTATGCGATTACCCCAGATGAAGTTTAAGTTTCTAATGATGTGGTAGCATGTAATTTGATCATAGCCTCAGAGTTAGCTGCTGATTTATTTGATTTTGGATCTTGTAACTCTTCTATATCTTCCATGTTTTCTAAAAACATTAGATATTTCTCAAGCACCCAAGTAAGGGAGTTGTTAATTAAGACACCGAGAGGGAATCTTGTTGCAAGAAAAATGTTTCAAACAGTTCCAATTATGATGCATGGGCATATCCAATTTTCAACCTTGATTATTATACATATGGTTTACTTTTATATAATCCTTAGTATGGATTGGATTTCAAATTTTAATGAAAAAATTTATTTCCAAGAAAAGCATATTACAATTCATGTTGATGAGGTGGAATCTCTTTTCATTAAAGGGGGATCATCATCATCTAAATCATGTTTAGCTCCTTCCCCAATTTATCTCCTTAATAAAATTCTTTGAGTAGATGGATAATGAAGATATTCTAAGAATAAAGGATGTATATGTGGTACAAAAATTCATTGATGTTTTTTTAGAATAATTACCTGGTCATCCACCAGAGCATGAAGTTGAGTTCTCCATTGAATAATTACCTGGTAAAAAGTATTATATAATGGAACCAATGGAGTTGGTGGAGTTAAAGAAATAACTGTAGGAGACGAGTGATAAGGGATTTATACACCCTAGTGTTTCACTGTGTGGAGACCCTGTTTTATTCGTGAGGAAGGAGGAAGGGTCTATAAGTCTGTGCATCGATTATAGTAAGATCAATTCCATTACTATAATGAAAAAGAATCATTTACCACACATTGTTGACTTATTCTACAATCTTCAAGGATCCTGATAATTTTCAAAGATTGATCCTCTCTATGGATATCATTAGTCAAGGGTGATAAAAGATGATATATCAAAGATGACATTTCAAACATGGTGTGGATATTATGAGTTTACGATAATTCCTTTTGGATTGACTAATGCACCTTCTGTATTTATGGACCAAATGAATAGAGTAATCAATGACTATCTTGATAACTTTGTGGTGATATTCATTGATGATATCTCAATATACTCTAAGAGCTATGAAGAATGTCAAAGTCATCTGAAAATAATTCTAGAGACCCTCGAAAAAAGGGATTTTATGGGAAGTATAGTAAGTGTGAATTACAGAATAATGAAATTCCTTTTCATGGAAAAATTATCTAAAAGGTTGGAATATCTATTGACCCTTCAAAGACAAAGGTAGTCAATGATTGGCCTACACTAGTGTACAAAATTGAGACATGAAGTTTCCTGGGTTATTAGGTTATTATGGTTGGGTTTTGTAGGGTTCGGACGCAGCGGAAGCGCGAGATGGGTGGTGCCTAACTTTGATTTTACCGTAATCAATGACCATTCTGGGATCAATACGATGATAAACGTTAATATCCATGAAATTAAATCAAAGATTTAGACAAGGAAGAATTGCCTCGGAATCCAGAGAGAGGATCAACATATTTTGTTTATAATTAATTTAATTAAATTAAAAAAATACCTCCAAGGTTTTCTTTCTTCCTTGATGTGTCTGACCACAGATTTGTGGCGCACCTTCATTGTGTTGTAGAGACCAAGAGTAGATCTCCTCTAACGGTGATCCACACGTGCTCCGCGAATCTATGGACGTCGTCGAAGGAGTCTCTGGGTGTGAGCACGGAAGATCCTTGCACTTGCGTTGTCCATATTCAATCGCCTTGAGAGCCGCTTCCAAAGCGTTCTCTGATCCGGTGGAGGATGACCGCTCTCGTTCTTGAGAACATTCTTGGAGAAAAGTGAACTCTCGAGGCTTGAGAGATCTTTCCAAAATACTGTGCACAACCACTGTTGCTAGCATTCACTTGCCCCAGGCTAAATGAGAAAATAATAACATAACCAGAAATTTAATTCACTAGGCAATAATAAATAATTGGCACAAGTGACGTTACTTATTTTATTATTCCATGTGAAATCCCTATGTCAAATAATAACGCCAATACTATTATTTCTATGACATGTTCTTAACTTGCAAGTTATATTTAAATATTATTTAATCAAATAATATTTAATATTATTTCTCACTAGACCCTTAAACTCGGTCCACCCATCCTCCTCAATATTTATTGGGCCTTGAATAACGACTATTTATTTATTAAATAAATATAGCTGCATTATTCACTGATAAATAAATATCTAGTCTCCAATATATTCTTTCGAATAACAAGCGACAAAATAAATGTGATCAGGCATACATGAATAATTATTAAACCACAACCAGAAATAATATTTATTCAACTTATTAAATAATAAATTATTTAACTGAGATTCCAGATATACTTAGTGTGTGACCCTCTAGGGCTCTTTCTTAGTGACATTAGGTGAATCTGCCTAAAGTCCAAGGTTAACATCTAACAACACACCAAGGCACCCATAGAGAAAGAAGTTAATAACGCAACGACATGTCACCTCATACGAACACTTACCATGTAATATAATCCATTTGTCTCGATATCTCAAATCAAGCGGGTTGCATGCAAGTGTCATCAACCCATGTGATGGATATCTCATTCTTTAACTTCCGAAAATTGAACTTGCCTATAGAACACCATGGCCATAGATTTATTTAGGCTATATCATCTCCATCAAAGGGCATGAGATATAAACTTCCATTATGAAACAGAAGCGAAAAATTCTTTCTCGCATTATTCATTAATGCAGTATTACTCATGACGCACCCAACATATCCTACCTCTCCGTGAACATATGTCATCACAGTTTTCACCAATACATCTAAGTGCGTGAGTCATAATACCCATTAATAATAATCTTAAAGTCTAAGGACCAATACACACGTCCGCAGATAGGAACACCCAATGACACTTATAAATGTGGATTTCCTACTGGTGGGTCTCATTCTCATAATACCCTCCTGGACATTACCAAGGGCGTACACCATGAGAAGGTGCCTCAAAGTTCTATGAGTCTCCACCCTTGATAGCCTGTATCATTTGTGTTCCTTCAAATGATATCATTCAGCTACAAAACATATGTTCAAGAATAATGCCATGACACTTCCAGATTCTTATCGTAGTAAGGATCTGCTGTGACCTTTTAGTGCGACAGCTACGCTTAGGACATTATCACATACAATGTCACGTAGAAAAAATCCTGATGTGATAAGGAGTTTATTAATATCCATCTAATGAATATATGTTTATCGTAAAATACAATAGAAGTTGGTTCTAGGGAACCAACTCCAACAGACTCCCACTTTCACTAGAGCCAACTGCTAATAACCTTCAGTCCACTAGCTCTCACATGATACTCATGCTTCTGTTGAGATAGGCCTTTAGTCAAGGGGCCCGCCATGTTCTCTTCTGTGGATACTCTGCTCACTGTAACTTCACCCGTTTGATAAAAATCCCTCAAGAGGTGATACTTCCGGAGTATGTGCTTTGTCTATTGATGTGACCTTGACTCTTTTGCAAGAGCTACTATTGTAGTATTATCACAATACAATGTGATAGGGTCTTTACTGTTAGGTACCGCATCATGTTCCTGGACAAAGTTCTGAATCCAGATGACTTCCTTGGATGCATCAGAAGCTGCTATATATTCGGACTCTACTGTAGAATCAGCAACAACTGAATAATTTGAACTCTTCCAACTCATAGCTCCTTCTTTGAGACAAAAAAACATATCCATTTTGTGACTTCAAATCATTCTAATCTGTCTGAAAACCAGCATCCACATACCCTATGATGACAAGCACTTCGTCTCCTCCACATACTAGGAATATATCCTTAGTTCTTCTCAAATACTTAAGGATTTTCTTAACAACAGTCCATTGTTGTTCTCCTGGATCTACTTGATATCTTCATACCATGTTCAGTTCATAGGAAACATCAAGTCTAGTACATAACATGACATACATGATTGATCCTATCGCTAAAGCGTATGAGATATTATTCATTCTATCTTTATCCTTTTGTGTCTGAGGACACATTTTCTCATAAAGATGTAAACCACGTGACATTGGAACCAATCTCCTATTGGATTGTTCCATAGTAAATCTCTTTAGTATATGGTCAATATATGTACTTTGACTTAGTCCAAGCAGCCTCTTGGATCTATCACGAATGATATTGATCCCTAGAATGTAGGTTACTTCGCCTAAGTCTTTAATGGAGAAGCACTTGTTCAACCAGTCCTTAACAGATTGTAAGACTGATATGTCATTTCCAATAAGTAATATGATGTCAACATATACTACTAGGGTAACGACTGCATTCCCATTAAACCTTTTGTTAACACATGGCTCAAATTCATTCTTAATCAAACCAAATTCCCTTATGGCTTCATCGTATCAAATATTCCATGATCTAGATGCTTGCTTCAATCCATAAATGGACCTCTGCAACTTGAAAACCCTTTTGGCATCACCTAGTGTCACAAACTATTCTGCTTCTATCATATAGACATCTTTCTGAAGGTTCCTGTTAAGGAATGCAGTTTTGAAATCCATCTGCTAAATCTCATAGTCATGGTAAGCTGTTATGGAAAATATGATTCTGATGGATTTAAACATGGAAACTGGAGAAAAGGTTTCATCGTAGTCAATTCATTGATGTTGTTTAAATCATTTATTCACTAGCCTTGCTTTATAGGTACTCATGTCCAATTCACTCTTGAATACCAATTTACATCCAACATGCTTTACATCAACTAACGCATCGACCAGAACCCATTCTCGATTTTGATACATGGAATCTATCTCAGAATTCATAGCTTCTAGCCATCTTGTAGCTTCTGAGATCTCAACTACCTTCTTGTAGGAGAGAGGTTCATCATTTTCCAACAATAATGAGTCACCATCCTCGATGACAAAAAAACCATATCTCTCTGGTTCTCTTACCTCTCTTACACTCCTACACAATACTTGTGTTTCAGGAACCACTTCTTCCATGGGGACCTATGGAACTTGTTCCTGTACCAACTCCTGTGTATATTGAGCATCAACTTCATCAAAATCAATCTTGCTCCCACTATCCGTTTTAAGGATGTGCTCTCTCTCAAGAAAAATGACTTATCTGGAAACAATCACTTTTTTGTTTAAGGGGTTGTATAGGTAGCATCCCTTTGTTTCCTTGGGATACCCTATAAAGATACACCTCATGCCCTGGGGTGCTAGTTTGTTGCCTGAGAAAGCCTTAACAAACACATCGCATCCCCATACATGTGTATGTGATAAAATGGATTTCTTTCCGCTCAATAGCTCGAAGAGAATTCTATTCTCCGTTTTAGTTGGTACTCAATTTAATGTGTATGTCGTAGTTTGTAATGCATATCCCCAAAAGGATAACAAAAGATCTGAGCGACTCATCATCAACCTTACCATGTCTAACAAGGTACAGTTCCTCCTTTTACTAACACCATTCCACTATGGTGTATAAGGTGGAGTGAGTTGAGATAGAATCCTAAACTCCCATAAAAAGTCGATGAACTCTTGGTTAAGATATTATTCACCTCAATATGATCAAAGATTCTTTATCTTCTTACCAAGCTAATTTTTTACATCATTCTTGAATTCCTTGAATTTCTTAAAGGACTCAGACTTATACCTCATTAGGTAAATATATCCATATCTACTCAAGTCATCAATAAAATTTATGAAGTAAGAATATCCACCTCTAGATTCTATTGGAAATGGTCCACATACATTAGTGTGTACCAATCCTAGAAGCTCTATGACCCTTTCACTATGTCCAAAAAATGGTGGTTTGGTCATTTTCTCTTGTAAGCAAGCCTGAAATCTATCAAGTGGTTTTAGCTCAGATGATTCTAAATAACCATCTTGACATAGATTTTTCTGGAGCTTCTCGTTTACATGACCAAGGTGATGATGCCAGAACTAGGTGTTATATGAGTCATGTGATATTGATTCATTATCGATTACCAACACTTGGTTTTTGTAATTTAATACATACAGACCATTATTTAAATATGTCATACCATAACATATGTTGTCCTTATAAAAGAAACAAATTTTATTTCCGAATTTGAAAATAAACCCATATGTATCTAAACTTGATACATAAATTATGTTCTTTGTAACACTTGGTACAAAATAACAATCACATAAAACCAAAATCATCTCGATCAGCATGAAAGGTGGTAGTCACGAATGGTAAGAGGAGCTAGCCTCGAACCATTGGCAGCTCGCAGATCCACCTCTCCTCTGGAAATTTTCTGAAATCTACTTGGTTCTTGTATTTGAATACAGATGTGAGCACCACAAGCTATATCTAATACCCAATGTGTAGAAATGGAATGATTACACTCAATAACAAACGCACCTTTGGCTTCCCCTTGCCTTTAGGTGCAGCTTCTCTTCCACTGGCCTGACTTGCCACATGAAAAATACACTGCCTCCTTTTCATTGCCCTACCTTTGGATCTTCTTCTTCTTGGTCAGATGATGCTCATAGGCTTTAGGTTGTTTATAAATATTAGGCCCCTTTGCCTTGTCCTTCCTCTTATTATTCACCATAAGGACTGTGGGTTTGTCACGCCCCATGTCCTTATCCACTTGGCGAATCAGGGTCAGATGTTCCGATAGGCTCTTCTTATTATTTCTTATATTATAATTCACAATAAAACTAGAGAAGGCCTTTGGAAGTAATGATATGATGAGATCTGTATGCAACTCATCTGGGAATTTAATCCCTAAGAAGTCCAGACACTCAATGTAGCTGATAGGATTGACTACATGAGGCCCAGCTGACGCAGACTTTCCAAGATTAGTGGTGAACAAAGCATTGGAGATCTCATCCCTCTCTAGTCTCATCTTCTCTTGATAGAGATCCCAAAGGTGAGACATCATGCTATAAGCATCCATTTCCCCATGTTTCTTCAAGAGCTCATTGTTCATGGATGATAGCACGAGACACTGAACATTCGTTTCATCATTCAGATGTTTCTCGTACACAGAGATCTCCTCATCACTTGCCTCATTTCCAGGTGCAATTGGTAAAGGTTCTTCCATCACATATAGTTTCCTTTCATGGAAAAGGATGAACCAAAGACACCTTTGCCACTCCTGGAAATTAGTGCTGGTGAGAAGGTTTTCCTTCTCGAGTATGGATCACAATGATATTTTTAATGTCATTTTTAGTGTCATTTCTACAAATAAGATGAACAGAGTTTTAGTAATTTATCTGATAAAATTAAGACAAATAAATAAATAAATATTCATTAGTCTCCCACTATTTTATCGAAACCTAATACCCCTCACCATTGGCTTCGGAATATCCTTTTTATTGGACATTCTAGCAGCAAGGATCCATATTTCCCTTCGCATTACCCCAACATTGGCTATTCAAGCAATTTGAAAGGTTTTAGGTAGGCATTCCAAATGAAAACTGCATTAACTCACAACTCCTTGATCCGTTGAGTGGACTCCCCAATCCGGAAATCCTTAATTTTGGATTTCCTCAACCTTTGCCTCTCAGTTACACCAAGTCCTGCTTTGGCAGTCAACCCTTGATGTCAACCAAGTTAAGTCAACCCAAATCCTCAAATTTGAATTCCCCGATAATTGAAAGCACCCTAACTTTGGTTGGTCAAGCACTTTGAACTATTGGTTCGATTCTAACTGAAGTAATGGAAGACTATACCAACTTAATATTTTATTGACATATTTTATCCTTTATGCGTAAATTGCCTATTATTATCTTTTCACATGCTTGTTAATATTAAGTGGGATATACTTAAGTGATTAACCATGTTTGGATAATATTTACGCATAATACAATTTATTTTTGTTCCATCTTGCGTGCTTGTTAATTGATTAATTATGTGATCATGATAAAACATCCATAATGAATAATCATGCAACTGAAAGGAATAAAATAAAGGGTATGATCATGAGCTTTTCTAATGGTTAGTTTATCTAGCAACTGACAAACTAACCATAACCTAGGGGAGAAACACCTTGAACCATTTTAGGTTCATGTTTACAACTTTCCACCTCTCCACCTTTGTATCTCCTTGGATCGGTTTCACCTCAACTCCTAACTTGAACTGCTTCCACTAGCTTTGGAGCTCTATCCATTACATATGCTTTTACTCACTCGTAGCTGAGGGGTAAAAGGGGGTTTACATAAAAGAAACCATGGGCACACAAGCCCTACATATTAATGAGGAGAGAAGGCACACATTCCAATAAATTAATGTAATAAATAAATTAAAAGGAAACCAATCACATACAAAGGTCTGGTCTAGCTCATGATCATCCACATACATGCAACGAATTACACATTTAATAAAACTAGCATTCAATTATCTAATCGTTCTTATTAAGATAAATCATGTTCAAATCGATTAATTATTTTCTTTAATTAATCAATCCTTTTATCTTAATCCTTTTTTGAATTCCTTGAGATTCTCATCCATAATAATTTTAAATAAATAAATTCATTTAAAATTAACCTTGTACATAAATGTACCTTGGAGGACACATGGTAAATACCTATCCAAAACTACCCAACATGTATTATACTTGTATACACTTTATTCTTTGTGAAATGTAGCATGCACACATAATTATAATTATAATACAACTCATACATGATGTGTAGATCTTTGAACGTTAATTAAACATTTATATATATATATCAAACACCTAATACATGTTGTGTCCCAGCTTTATGCCTACATGGTGGTACATGTCTTAAGGGTTACATAATATAATAATAAATTTTAAATCTGCATAATCTAGAAAAAGTACACGGTGTGTAGATCCGACTACATGGCGTGTACCGTCCTCACCGTCCATCCGAAGTACACACCTGGGGAAACAGAGTGTGAGGTGTACTTCAGAAATCTTTGGAGTACATGGTGTGTCCAGTGAGCCACACACCATTTGGACTCTGTGTAACATGACTCGACCCTAACCCGAAGGGACTACACATTGTGTCTCGTGGGCCACACGGCATGTAGTCTGAATGATCGTGCGCCGGTCTGTCCTGGTAAACATACGGTGTAAGAATTAACTACACCATGTGTCATTAATGCAAACAGATTGAGTAATTTTAGAATTAATCTTGATGCACTGAACACAACTACACGGTGTGTGATCCATATTACACATTGTTTATGGAAGATTACACGACGTGTAACTCCAAATACATGACGTGTACTATCGTGTTACATGGATAGAATCGACGGTGCCTCCTGATGAGATTCTTGATTTCACTTTAATCATAAAATTATTCATTTCTGTTAGATCTGCGAGAAACGATAAAGGAGGAAAAAATCTTGAAATTCAGAATACAAGAATGATTAAAATTTAATTAAAAAACTAAATTATTAAAGTGTAGAACATCAAAGAATTATTAAAATAATTATAAACGAAAATATTCCCCCTCTAATACCACTTGTAGGTTCTGGGCACAGTGGAAGCGTGGGGTGGGAGATGCACAACTTTGATTTTTTCGTAATCATTGATCATTCTGGGATCAATACGATGATAAATGCCAGTTTCCACAGAATTAAATCAAAGATTTATACAAGGAAAAATTGACCTGGAACCTAGAGAGAGGATCAACATCTTTTGTTTATAATTAATTTAATTTAATTAAATAAATACCTCCAAGGTTTTCATTCTTAATTGATGTGTCTGACCATAGATCGGTGTTATGCCTTCATTGTGTTGTAGAGATCAAGAGTAGATCTCCTCTACCGGTGATCCACATGTGCTCAGCGAATATCTAGATGTCACTGAAGGAGTCTCCGAGTGCTAGCATGGAAGATCCTTGTGCTTGAGTTGTCCACCTTCGATCACCTTGAGAGCTGCTTCCAAAGCGTTCTCTGATCCGATGGAGGATGACCACTCTCATTCTTGAGAACGTTCTTGGAGAAAAGAGAGCTCTCGAGGCTTAAGATATTTTTCCAAAATGTTACAGAAAATCACTATTGTTAGCATTCTCTTTCCCCAAGCTAAATGATAAAATAATAACATAACCGAAAATTTAATTCACTAGGTAATAATAAATAATTGGCACACGTGCTCTTACTTATTTTATTATTCCATGTGAAACCCCCATGTCAAATAATAACACCAATACCATTATTTCCATGACATGTGCTTAACTTGTAAGTTATATTTAAATATTATTTAATCAAATAATATTTAATATTATTTCTCACTAGACTCTTAAACTTGGTCCACCCATCCTCCTTAATATTTATCGGGCCTTGAATAACGACTATTTATTTATTAAATAAATATAATTATATTATTCGCTGGTAAATAAATATTTTGTCTGCAATATATTCTCTCAAATAACTAGAGATGAAATAAATGCGATCTGGAATACATGAATAATTATTAAACCAAAATCAGGAATAATATTTATTCAACTTGTTAAATGATAAATTATTTAACTAAGATTCTGGATACACTTAGTGTGTGACCCTCTAGGCCTCTTTCTCAGTGGAATTAGGTGAACCTACCTAAAGTCCAAAGTTAGTGTCTAACAACACACCAAGGCACCCATAGAGAAAGAAGTTAATGTCGCAGCACTGTGTCACCTCATATGAACACTTACTATGTAATATAATCCCTTTGTCCCGATATCTCCAATCAAGCAGGTTGCATGCAAGTGTCATCAACCCATGTGTTCGATTTCTCATTCTTTGAATTTTCGGAAATTGAACTTGCCTATAGAACACCATGACAATGGATTTATTTAGGATATATCATTTCTATAAAAGGGCTTGATATATCAACTTCTGTTATGGAACAGAAGGGATAAATCCTTTCTCTCATTATTCATTAATGCAGTACTACTCATGACACACCCAACATATCCTACCTTGCTGCGAACATATGTCATCACAATTTTTTCCGATATATCTAAGTGCATGAGTCATAATACCCATTAATAATAATCTTAAAGTCTAAGGACCAATACACATGTCTGCATATGGGAACATCCAATGACACTTATAAATGTGGATTTCCTACCGATGGGTCTCATTCTCACAATATCCTCCTAGACATTACTAATGACATACACCATGAGAAGGTGCATCAAAGTCCTATGAGTCTCCACCCCTGATAGCCTGCATCATTCGTATCCCTTCAAATGATATCATTCAGCAATAGAACATATGTTCAAGAATAGTTTCATGGCACTTTTGGGTTTTCATCATAGCAGGGATCTACTATGACTTTTTAGTGCGACAACTACTCTTAGGACATTATTGCTTAAAATGTCATGCAAAAGAACAATCATGACATGATAAGAAATTTTTTAATATCCATCCAATGAATATATTTTTATCATAAAGTACAAATGAAGTTGGTTCTAGGGAACCAAATCCAACAGTTTTTTCATGATTTTTCTAGGTTTTCCAACCCATTAATAAAGTTAACATGTAAAGGGTTTAAATTAACACATCCAAGAGGATCTGAGTAATGTTTTGAAGATTTGAAGAGGAGAATTATTAATTTACCAATATCAACTTTACCATTAGGTAATTAAGGTTTTGTAATATATAGTGATTCATCGAAGAATGAATTTGGTTATGTCATTATGTAGAATGATAGGGTGATCTCATATGCATTTAGAAAATTTAATATCTATGAGTAGAACAATCTAACTCAGGAACATGAGTTAGAATCCACAATTGTTACTTCTGAAATATGGAGACACTACCTCTATGGCTAAGTATGTGATATATATATGGATAAGAAGTGTTTGAAGTATATCTTATCTCTAAAAAATCTCAAAATGAGGAAAAGAAGATTCTTGGAACTACTCAAAGACTATGATTTATCGATACGAAAATACCCTGGGATAGAAAATGAGGTGGTTGATACATTGAGTAGGAGGGACTATGGAGTTGTGACCTTGAGGAGGATTAACAAGTATCCTATAACATCCTACCACTCCTCATTGGTTTGAGAAGGCAGTGGAATGTTACTTGGCCTTAAGAGACATCCCCAAGGCACCAAAGGCTGAAAATAAATGCCAAGGGCTTCGTTGATAGATGAGGGATAATTTTCCCTATGAAAATAAAACAACCAACCAAACATTCCATAACCAAATAAACCACTATATGATGCATGATACCCATGAAAGACAACTCAAAACAACCATTGATATTAAAATCTAACAAAAACCAAGTACCATAACAGAAGACTACAATATCAAAGTACATAACAGAAGATAAAACTCAAAGACTCCAATGAAAACTCCAAACTCCAAACATACTCCATGATCTAACTCCACAAAGCATCACAAGTATCATGAAGTACAACTAAAATGTGTGATACTTTACCTTTTCCCATGTCTTGGTAAACAATATCTTCAAAAGCACAAAAGCACCAAATAAGAGTTCAGTAATCAAACTCAGTAGGTTTTCACCAATGACTCCCCTACTCATGCCACTAGGATAAAACATGTTAGCACATTTATATAAAATAATTTATATAAAAAAATTTATAAAATAGTTTATATTATAATATAAACAAGTTCCATGGTAAAATAGTTTTCTCAAGATAAAATCAAGTTCCAAGGAAAGCAACCAAACAATGCTTTAAAACCATTTCAAAAATTCCACTTTTAGTATATCTCGTTCTAATCTATAAACCCATGCATCAACACATACATGATTTGTTATGATAGTTCCATACTCATGAGAGGTTACTCATCGATCTACCAAGTTGTTACAGGGTAATTAAATCCCATGTGCTATTACACCTTTGGCACCGAGCACAAGGTCATATTTCAACCAAGCCTCATAATCCAATATGAGCACACACCACCAAGTATGCCCAAAAACCATGCCAATAAAATCATGACAAAACCATTATAATACCAAATCCATTTCAAACCATTTCAATAAAATAACCTTTTTATTGATTTTTTTCCCATAAATCGAACCAAGAAACTATTTTAAAATCAAAATTTTAAAATCATTTATCAAAGAAATTTGCACAAAAATTGCATACTTTCATACAAATCCACAACCATAACTAAAGAAGGTTTCTACCATGCTTTTCACATCAAATTTCACAATCAATTTCAATCAACATAATCAATTTGAAACTAAGAATTCAAATTTTAAATAGAGGAGTCGAGAGTGAAGCCACCTACCTTGAGAATTTGGCGAAAACGATAAATGACATGAAAATTGTCCACAAAAATGGTTTGAATCTAAAAAAAACACCTTAGATCTATTACTATATCATAAAAAAGGATAAATATAATCATATTTGGAATCAAATATCTTATATCTATCCAAAACATATATAGATCTAAAAAACCAAGAGAGATAGAGGTATCAATTGGATGAAAATGACTTAGAAAGTAAGATTAAAGTAGTAAATGATGGGAAATTGCCAGAATTAATCTACAAAGATGGAGTTTTGTTGTTTGGAAAGTGATTACATTTCCATATATTCCATAATTTTTGATGGAACTACTAGATTATGCTATCATAAATTTCTCTAAATAATATGGTAGCACAATGTTGTTTCGGGATTTAAGAGAACATTTATAGTGGGATGGTATGAATTGAGAAATTGTAGACTATGTGTCTATATTCTTATAATTAAAGCAAGTAAATGTTGAAATAAAAAATCATAAGGGAGTCATTAGACCTATTCTAATACCTATATAGAAGTGGGAAAATATTAAAAAGGACTTTTCCACTAGAATCCCAAAGACTCTAAGGAATAACGATTCTATAAGGTTCATCATTGATTATCTTACTATCTATACTCATTTCTTACTGATAATAGAATATCTACCCCCCTGAGATCCTTTATTAGATTTATATCAATGAGAATGTAAGGATTCCTTGGATACTTATATCAATTGTATCAGATTGTGACCCTCAGTTCAAATCAAAATCTTAGAAAAGTATTCAAAGGTATCTCAACACGGAGATATATTTAGGCACCACCTATTATCCCAAAATTGATGGGTAATCTGAATATACTATCTATACTTTGGAGGAAATGATGAGTACATATTCTATTTATTTTCAATGTATATGGGATCAATATCTTCCTTTGGTGGAATTTTCATACAATAATTGCTTCAATTTGAAGATAAATATTGAAATATATAAAGAATTTTATTGTTAGAGGTGTCGAATTTCAATATATTAGGAAGAATTTGGAGAATAAAATCTGGTAATACTAGAGCTTGTGGAGGATATGACTACTAAATTATTGACTAATTAGGATCATATTATAGAATCCCATAGAAGAAAATATATATATGCTAATAATTGAAGGAAAGACTTGGAATTTCAAGTTAGGGATAATGTATTCTTAAAGGTCTCTCCAAGGAATGGAGATATATGATTTGGTAAAATGGGGAAGTTAATACCTAAATAAATTGGTCCATTTTAAATAGTATAAAGAATTAGAGATGTAGCTTAGCGATTAGCTATACCAGACAACATTTCTAAAGTATAGAAAGTATTATCTGTTTCATTACTGGGGAAATAAATACCAGATATAATACATGTTCTCACAAACAAGGTAATGAAATTGGATCTTTAGTTTTCTTATAATGACTATATTTTACACATTCTTGACACTATATATATATAGATAGAGAGAGAGTATTACATAATTGGACAACTTGATTGGTTAAAGACCTTTGGAGAAATCACAGACTAGAAGAGAAAACCCAAGATCCTAAAGAATCTTTGATTAAGGAATATCCACATTTGTTTAATAGCTAATATATATCCCAATTTTAAGGATGAAATTATTTAAGTGGAAGAATGTAATACCAAATAGCCTACTATAGTAGGTAAACACCATATATTGAACAATCACATCCTAAAAAGGCTTTATTCCTAATTATATTTAAAATTTTAATTTCTAAATGTTTGAATTCTTCATAAAGATATTATCTTAAGATGAATTTTAGTTTTTTTTCAAAAAAAATGATTTTTATAGGAATAGTGCAATATCACATTTTTAATAATATTGTGACTTTAATGACATTATTAGTATATAAGTATGACTTAAAATTTGGGAAACCCTTTTCTTAAAACATTTATTATATTTTACAAACCTATGGTTGATATTTTATAACTAAAGTAATATTTTTCTCAAAAATTGTTTGAATATATTATACCTTTATTATATTAAAATTAACTTTTAACACTTATATAAATTAAATAAAAAAATGAAAATGAAATTTAGAATAAATAGGTCCAAATTATATTTCAAGGAATACTTTATTTTTTAGAATAAATATTAAGTTACCTTAGGTAAAAAATAGTAACCATAGTAAAAGCTAAAATGGTAAAAGTAATAATTCATGGGTTAAAGGGCTTGAAATATGATAAAACTATGTATAGAATTGAGTGGTTGAGAGATCTTAAGCCTTATCTCACCCTATACTCAATTATTGTCAATTTTTTGAGCCACTTGATATTTTAAACATGTTCTCCCATTATATTAAGTTGACATATTTATAAAAAAATGTCATTCCCACCACTTATAAAAGAGTCGTATCACTACCCCTTCAATACAAATATAAAAATTCTATTTACTCCTAAACCTATATCTTATTTCCTTCCCATAATATACTCCTTCACTAACACATGATTATAGGCACAATATATTATTCAAATCCCTTCCTCCCCAAGGAATCATCCAAGAGAATCCAAATATTCTTAATATAAGTTTAATTGTTTTTCAAACATATTTTCATTTTTATCTTTCCATTTGAGGTTTATTTATTCCTTTATTATATTATGTGTTCATTATGTGAAGAGTGATTAATTGTTTTTATATTTTTTAAAAAATCACCAACCACATTTCCCCTTTCTCTTGATAAAAAATCCCATTATTTATGCATTGTGCGGACCACCACCACCACCATGATGCAACATGATTCATTTTCCTTAATTAAATTAAAAGTAGTGAGATAATGTTGGTATTAAAAAATAAATATCATTTTTATGGTATCATTATGGTTTTTATATGAAAATTTTTAGAACTTATAGAAGATATGATCAATAAGACATCATCATTAATTCAATATTTTAAAACAAGTGTGCTAAGAGGATAATATTTTATTCAAATTATGTAATATTTTCATATCCATTACTTATTCTTATACATCATTTATAATTATAATATATATCACACTAATAAACACTAAATGATATCATTATTCTTATGTTGTATTGATTTTGTAACTAAATAATCTCATAACCATCCATTAATCATGGTGTGTTCATGTTTGGGTTGGTTTGACCACCTACTTGAAAAATACTATGAATTAATATGATGAATTACTATGAGAACATAGTTAATGATATAATAAATTATAAACTTTTAAATAATTATTACTTTTTATTCTAGATATGTTATATCAATATTTAATTCATTAATTATGAAAGCACACTTAAATCGTCAAGAATCACCAAAAGATGCTTGGTATTTATTTTATATTCAAGGATAAAGAATAAAAATCATAAATAATTTTAATTAATCCATAATATAAATTTAATAACCCAGTAATGATGATATTTTTATGAATAATGAATATTGAAACTGCTATTACAAAACTAGTAAAAAGGAACAAAATTATAAACACCTGATGTTGAAAATCAGTAGAATTGATATTGAGAATGACTATTTATAAAGATTATAAATGAAAATGGATATAATTAAGTTTATAAATTATGTGATTAAGATATATATGTTTGTGATATTGGAGTTTAAATTATATTCATGTTATTCAGGGAAAGTGGTAAGTGTCTTCCATCTCAAATTTCTCTATTTTGGAAATGTTTAATATTATAAACATAATTTCTATTATGTGGTGTATAAACTCCCTTTTTGAGATGATATATAGTGTGATTAATTTATTCAAGTTATTTTAAGATAAATTTTTTCCTCTCTTTTAATAGGTTTTGATTTAATTGTTACCCAATCCATAAGTGGGGTTTTCCATCTCAATTTTGATTATTTGGGACACATTTTGTAATCACTTCCTATTTCCTTTTTTATGGTTAATAAAATAACCCCGGAATAATTTTTACTATATTAATCATGAAATTTAATGGATTTACATGTCTATTTTTTATCCCCCCCTCATTTTTTTGATTTAGGAGTTACCAAAACAATTTTAAAACTCAATCATTTCAATGCTGGAAAAAATACTAGATTTTGGTAATGTAAAAGTGGATGTAGTTTCCTAGAAAATAAATCCATTCATGGATAATAGAAAGTGAATGTGGTTGTGGAATAGATAGTACTAGGGGAAATCACTGAAAAAAATGGTTGGTTGGACATTGACTTAATCATCACCCTGATGTATGATGAGTGGGCCTAAGGTTACACACTTGGCTAGACACTCCCTTGAGATATTATTTAGAATACTTATAAGATCTTAATGAACCATAATGAAGGATTTTTCTAACCATTTTATTAGTCTCCTACCAATGAAAACTATTTTACCCAATTACTATCTTCTATGGATAACTAATCACATTGAAAGTACCAATAAAATTATAATAATTTAAAAAGGCTACTTCCTATAACATTGATGATACCAAACAACATCTATGTTTTTAAGGGATGTTCTCCTAGGAATCCAAATTATTCAATTAAATTGGGAAGTATTTTTTTTTCATTTTTTTCATTATATTGATATCCATATTGTATTTAGATTGAGGATCCTTAGGGAATTTTATGAAATGTCTTTTTTGACTCTTATGGTGAATGCATTAGACTTAATCATGTGAATATTAAGGTCCAAAATTATACAGGCCCTCGATGCATTGAAAGGTCTCATGAGACAAAAATATTATGATTTAGTGTACACATCTTCCCATATCAATATAATGTATTTGTTTATTTTCATGGATATATAATTCCCTTAGTTTCTATTTATTATCTCCTCATTTTATTTGTTTATTCCTAAAATATCACTAATTTTATGTTTATGTTATGATATCTTCCACTATATTCTACTCCTTACTGAGCATCTTTGGTCACCTTTATTTTTTTCCTTTCCCTCAGAATTCTAGAGGATAACTATGAGTAATTTTCAAGGATATTATGGAAGTGATAATATGATCTCACAATTTGATCATGTAGTATCTTATGTTTTCAAAAGTAATTCATGTATGTATCTAGTATTCCATGACTAATTTTTTTGGATCCTATGATAACTCTTGTATTCTATACCAATAATTCAATATAACTACCAAATATAGGTTTCTGGAGTCTGGAATGTTACATGTAAGAGTAATATATCTATATGTAATATTATATAATTATAAAACAAACTTAAACTGAAAAATAATTACATAATATATTATTATACATTGATAAAACCCCTTTAATATAATAATAAATAATAAGAAATCAACTCAAAGTAAAATCATTAATAAATCCAATTTTGGATTTTTTTCGTATCAAAACATAGGATTTTCTAGGGTATGAAGGAACATTATAACTATTCAATTATCAACCCCTATTTGATGGTCAAAAGTCCCATAAAATTTTAAGAAATAAATATTTCAAATTATATAGATAAAAAAATAGAGTATGTATAATAAATATGTAAACTTTAGTGTTAACAACATTTTTCTACCCTTTTTGTTACATAAAAAATTAACTCAATATATGATATCTATATTTATTAAATTTAATGACAATATTTATTTCATTTATTTTTATAAATATTTGATTTTTTTACTTTCACCATTTATAATTTTTTATATGTTTCTGATAGGAGAAATTATAGTTCATAAATTTTAGAAAATAAAAGAAAGAACATAAGTTAATATAATGGTTGATGAAATATTGGTTCAGGATGAATTTTTCAATGGAGATAAATCATTTACATTACTAAAAAATGATGACCAACCCCTATCAAGAACAATTAGAGTACCCAACAACCCTTGTGGGTGGCCAACCTAGATCAATGGATATCCAAGCTTGTAGTGGCATGGTGGATGCATAGATAAGAAGGCCTAGCATGGGTTGATTCAATATTTGTACTAGGAGAGAGGATCTTATAATGTAAGTTGGAAATAGGTGGTAGGGCCAGTGCAGGGTGGTATTGGTGGTTTTAATCTACTAATGAGATTCTACACTAAGAATAATGAAGTAGAGGATTCCCAAGAATTTATTTGACAGACAAAGATTCTTGAGATGGGGAATTTTGAACCTGATAAAAAAACATATTGTCTCACCTATATTTCTATCCATGCTCAATGTATTCTTTGGTTCATGCTATTCATGATTTCAAATATTAGGTGACCTTTGTGGAAGCTCCAATGATTTCGGGCTCAATCTACTGTGCCTTAATAAAAACCAATATGACCTCTAAGTTTCCATGAGAGCCACTGTGATGCTTGGTTACGACCCTATGAATCTTGAATTCATGTTCTATGGTGTTTTTATGGTAATAAGGATGGAGTTGACAAGGAAACTAATGAAGGATCCTGAAACTTATACTATGAAATTTTAGAGATCCCCACATGCATGTATTAATCATTTCTACATAACCAGTGAAGGATACATCTACAACATAATGGAACAACCATAGAAAATAGAGTAAGTGTATAATTATGTTCTTGTTGAGTTCATAGTATAAAGAGGACTTTCTAATAATCATTTTTCAATTGTATATGAGTCATTGAATGGTTCATAAGAGTCCTTGGGAATTTTATAATGTTCAGTGACTTATCCAAATTCAGAGAGTATATTCACAATGTGATGGAAGAGGTTGAACCGAAAATATTTTTGTATAAATGTTTTCAAGTTCATGAAGTTTTTTCATGACATATAGGAGTTTTCTTTATTACTTGACCTTTTAAAAAGAGGATAAGAATTTATATGGATTTTTTGTGTTGCATTGAATATTAAACTCAATGCGACCATGCATGCTCATGAATAAGGCAATTAAGATGAAGTGATGCCAATGCCAAAAAGTACTATTTATGTCATTAACAATAGATATAAAATAGTTTTATCAGCTAGATTTTTCCAACCCCATAAAGTTACTGAATATATGTTTTCGGGGAGATTGGAATGAGATTATGTATGATGGGTTTTTCCTGTATCTAGAGAATTTAGAACCTGACATATAGAAGTATAGGTAAAAGAAGGTAAAAATATAGTTATTCATGATGATATATGGAATGGATTAATCTAATAAATAGTGGGAAGTATTCCACACCAAGAGAATCACATTATTATAGCTCATTCAATTACTATCCTCAGAGATTTACTATTGGGTATGTTCTAGGTTTTTGTTTATTTTTATTTTTTAGTCTCTCTCATGAAAATCATAAGAGATTATGTTCATGTATTGTATTTTTTTGATTTAAGGGGTGTTTTTTTAATGATTTTTTTATGATTTCCATGTTGTATATTTACCCCACTCTTTCCCTTATATCTATCTCTCCTTATACTAAGAATTTCCATTGTCTTTGGATTAAGTGAGTTGATTTTTTTTGTGATTTATATATTACAGTTTCTATCATGACCATTAGGATAATTATATTTTAGGTTTAAAAATAATTTTAGGTTACCCATTCTTTAATTAATCTTAAATACTTGACCATGAGAGTAAGAGATCATTGAGATCGAAGAGTTTCAACATGGACTACAGGATTTAGTATGGATTGATTTTAAAAACTTCATGGATTATCAGAATATTTTCTACCATTAATTATTTTAGGAACTTATAATTGAAAAATATTAGTGCACCCATATTCAATGGTTTCATTTATGGTATATTACTATCATTTTATTTTAGTATTGTAGGTATAGCTATTTTATTCAAGTTGTTCTTCCATTGTCTTTGTGGGTGTTATTCCATCGTCTCTATGTATTAAACTACAATTCAATCATTCCTAAACTAATCATTATCATTTCTAGTCATTTTTGTTTCCATGTATTATAAATTTTAAATTGGTTTATCTATAGGAAGTAATGAAAACTTGTGTCTTGGATAATATATAAAGGTAACACATTATTTTTTACACACCATGAGACCTAAATTGATTGAAAAATGAACTAAAATGAATAATAATTCAGTATTGAATTGTATAAAACTAAAAAAATAGAAATAAATTCAAATTAAATATTTAAATAATCAATGTAGAGAACTAAAACTCAAATCCCTTGATTTTTGTTTTTTAACCTTCTAAGAGAAATCAAATATTATTTATTTTTATTTAAACCATCTTTTATTATCTCTAAAGTACATATAACCTCTATAATCAAAACATTGGTAGAATTAGATAATGTAAATGTATAAATTTATGTAGGATTATGTTAAATAAGAGTCATGACTCAAAATTTATCATAAATTTTTAGAGTGTTATTTTCTATAGACATATACCTTCTCTACTAAAATTAAGGGTCATCCATGGATCCTTCATGAAATGATTTTGGTGGAACTAAATACTTCTAAAATTTATATGTTGACATAGGCAGTCTATTATATGGTATTATAAATATATTTTTCTTTCATTTTAACTCATAAAATTCTTCAGAAAAAGTATCCAACCTTGAGATAATTTAATCTTTATTAAATTTCAACATCACTTCTTAAACTTTCCTAAGTAAATATATATATGGGTTTCTATATTTCCTTCATTTCATCTCTTCTAACATAATAAAAATAGAAATTTTCTATTTTATATTTACAAGTAGTCTAAATCATTTACACCAATCCATATAAATACCACTTAGAATATTTAATCACTACATAGAGATATCTCAATATATATTTTTAATTTTTAATTCTATCTCTAAAATCTTACATATTCTTAGAAGAATATTCAATATCTTCAAGCAGAAGATTGAGTATCTTAAAATGATCATGTCAGTTTTAGTATTTTCAAGTGAAGTAAAAATAGTTGGGTTGATGCATAACACAATTTCTTTACCCCTTGAAATATTTTTGTGTATGATTGATATGGTTATAATCCTAGTTTAGATGATTTATATTATCTTTTGTATTCATATGAGTATATATCATAAACATTATTAAGAATAATTATATGTGGATCAACAATATATTGAAGATTCGAAGTTGAATGTGATTCACATAATCTAGGATATATCTTATAGATTTTATTTTTTGAGAACTATATAAAGTTTCCATGAAAACATTTTGATTGATGTTAATATTTGTGTCACATTCTCTGAGAAAATGATGTATACTATTCAAATATTTAGCATTATAATCATGTTTTTGATTTACTTGATAGTGAAACTCAATAATGTCAATTGTTATTATAAAAAAAATACCCATGTAGTGTTTTTTGGGTTTTTGTTAAAAAGGCTATTATAGATACTTCCAAAGTAGCTTAAAAAGTCATGTTAAAGGCTAAAAAAGTTTTATAGGAAACTGTAAGAAGGTGTAGAAGTTCTGTCTATAGGATAAAATAACCATGATATACCAAGTCACACTGCGGGTAAGATTTGTAAAAAATAACTTGTTCTAAAAGTTATATCTTTGGGATTGGAACATACCATAAAAGGAACCCCCTAAGAGTTTGTCTTTGGGATTTTTGAAGTTGATTAATGGTTCAAATTATGGAATCTGGTGTCATGATGTGAATGAATTTTTCTATGGAAATGAAAATGTTGTACGTATAAAGGTTCTCACGGAAGTACATGTAAGTGTATTTTCTTTACTACTGCATGGATTCATAAGTAATAATTCCATGGGAAGGATAACCAAACCATGAAATATTATATATATATATATATATATATTAGTTGATATTTCATTTTAGCGATGTTCAGGACATGGAGGAGAACCATGCCACAATTTTTTTTCATAAAAGTGTTAATATTCATTTAGTTTGGGTGTCCATGCCAAGATAAGTAATTTCATGTGGTGGTTCATTTGTCAATGGGTATTTTGGAGTTTTTTTCCATAACATTTTTTTAGTGAGATACATGGTATTCATAGGTTTTCAATTATACATCAAAATGGTAAGTGTCATTATATAAATGTTATTGTGAAATTGGATGTTTAAGTTCATAGTTTCAGAAGACAAATAACATCACACAATGATGTTAGTGGTCACATCGTGAATACATCAATTTTGAAGTTTTTTATATGTAAATATCTTATTTTTAGAATGGAAATATAATAATTAAATGGGTGATTCTAACTCAGTTTTGAAGAATGTTTTCAAATTAATTTTACTAACATAATTAGGGTGAATCGATAGTCAAGTAATGGTGAAATATAATGATTTTATAATGGTTATATAGATATATTTCTTTAATTGTAAGAGTATTGTACATCAAACAAGAGAGCAGAGTATTTGAGAAACACTATATCTTTGATGGTAAATTATAGGAGTAAGGAATAAATATCTAGGAGGATATATCACTAACTATTCATGGAGTTTTTCACATTATTGATGGTTAATAATATATACACACCCTCGATGGACTAATTTCCATTCATCATTTATATAGATTGAGAGGGTTTTTTCTTGGAGAAAAGTTAGTATTTTTAGTGAGTGAGAGAAGTGAGTTTTAAATATTTTTGAGGGTTTTAAACATGGAGAGTCAGTGTAGATGCACTAAATTATAAGAAACAAGTAGTGTTCTTAGAGAATTTATTATATAGGCACATCGCCATTGTATTCTCCTTGGATTACCAAAGATTAGATAAACCAAGTAAAGTTGATTGCATCCCATTTTATTTATT
The DNA here is from genome assembly GCA_963277665.1 of Viscum album. Classification (NCBI taxonomy): domain Eukaryota; kingdom Viridiplantae; phylum Streptophyta; class Magnoliopsida; order Santalales; family Viscaceae; genus Viscum; species Viscum album. The sequence continues at coordinate 1,078,411,072 of OY728134.1, read as the reverse complement.
TTATCACTTCTTATATATTATTAGGTTGAAAATGTTCCTAATAATAGTGGAATAATATCCAGGGAGATGGTCATTGGAACAAATAGACATACCCTAATTTACCATCCTCTTATGGTATTTACCTTTATTGGGACAAAAAATGATAAGAAACTGGCCCTTAGAGGATTAATATATATTTTAAGCAATGTAATTTATCATTAATGACATGGGAATTCTAATAATTGAAGAAAATAATTTCTAATTATGGATGAATTACATTGCTTAAAATATGAAAAGGGTGCTTAATGTTGACACTAAAGGTTTTATCTTGCTATGATGATATTTTTTAGTGAAATATACATAAAGGTGATATCATGTAAAACCTAACACTCCATGTCTGAAAAACCTCTCAACATCTATGATTTCGATTCCAATGTACATGAAGTCGTATTAAAGGTTATTTGGAACAAGTATAGGGATTTAATGATGAACCTGAATGATCTCATTAATACATTATTTGAATGGGTAAAAATCAATGGGTATGATATGTGGAAAATTAGAGAAACACTTAATGATATTAAAATATGAATAGGATCATAATAAGTTCAAAACTATGTTTTAATGTTAATTTCACAGTGTCAATTCCATAGAAAAAAGGTGGTGATGTTGGATAGTCTTTACAACACTCTCATTGTGCAGATATGAGTAAAAATGAAAACTTTTTGTTGGAAAAGGATGTTTATCTATAAGTTTAATCCAAATAAATGAAGAAAATCATAGTGGAGGATTAATCTAAAAATTGAAAAACAGATGAGGTGATGATTTTTCCCTCAAATATCAAAAGGGGAAAAGGAAAATTCACAATAAATATTCCAATATTATTCTTTCTATATGTAAAATTTGGGAATCTCACTACAAAGTATCCAAAAAAAATTCTGAGATAGTCATGAAACATAATTATCCAAGTAGATGTCTTTTAAGGATGTAAAAATTAATAAGATTTCAAAGCATAAATTCTTAAGAATAAAGAAATTTATTTCACAATAATATGGAACCACAAAATAAATTTAAGAGGAATAAATTAAGGATTGAAACTACCTAAATGAGGAGGTCATTATGGTTATCATAGACACACCAAAATTAGAGGAGAGTGGTGATGAAAGTGTTGAAGCTATGGGAAGATTAAATACTGAGGCTTAACTAAAGGTTTCACATAATGAAATACATGTTTAGAGGTAAATAATTAATAAGGACAATAAGGAGGTACATAATTCAAAACATTACATGTATTTGTAAGAGGAAGAAAAATTTGAGTCTGAGATTGAAATTGAATGACTCAAATTTATAAATACTAAAAAATTAATGTAGGAAATTTAGCTCAAGATAAAAAGTGAAGAGTATTTTGGGATTATATATATGGATTGATCGATACTATGAAATATTATGTGAAAATGATCAAGGATATTAAAGATAATGTTATAAAGATGTCATGAAATCTCAATGATTAATAGAGTCATCTAACACCCATCATGACATTGAGAATTTGGAGTGTACAACAAGCTGACGAAGATAAGGAGGAACATGGGGAGTCAAAAGAAAAGTTAAATAAGTTCCCACCAGTGAATAACTTCAAAAATAATGGGAAATTAATTAAGGGTATTGATAAAAAGAAGAAATAGCAACAGTTGATGCAAAACAACAATCAAACATACCCTGAAAGAAGAATGATTTGATCGAATCACAGAAAACCTAAAATGTGTTATGTGGATCTCAAAATACAAAAAATAATGCACCCAAAATCTACTGTTATTATTTTGGAATGATGTGATAACATAATATTTTTGTTTCACAAAAAAAAAATGAATTTTAGGAAATAATATTAATAAAAAATTCCGAGAATATATTTCTATACTCAATTTATTTTCAATGACTGTTGATTTTGGTGTAAATCCAATGGAAAAAAAGACATGAGTTTCTCATCAAGGATAAAATGTGATGTTCCAAAGGGAATTTTGAAAAATGATAAATCATTAACTAGAAGTATCACCAAGAATGATTGAAATTAATACTCAATTTTTATCCCTTCTAGATAAGGATGATACAATATAGATGGAGGTGGAACAAACTTGTTCAACACTAAAGGAAGAAAAGTTTAGAACATATATCAAGAAATAAAAATATAAGGTTGAAATTTTCAAAGAAAAATTATTAAAAGGAATAAATTGAGATTGATTTTGGATCATTGATAGTGGATATACCTCAGATATGATGTGAAATAAGAATATTACCGTAGGGATCATGTATAATAAAAAAAATTTGTTTCTCACTTTTCTAATATTAAAGAGTTGGATATTGTTATATCCAAAAAAGAAAAAATAAGAGGTAAAGACTTAAGTTGTGTGGATGTCTTAGTAGCTGAATTACTTGATAAAAATATTCTATGTGTAATCTAGTTACATGACCCATGGAATGAGATCAGTTTTAATAGGAAAGCCTCCATCATTAGTGGAAAAGATAGTACATCTGTGATGCAAGGTAAGTTAAAAATATGAACTCTATATTATTGTTGGAGAATAATATAGGTGTTTTTAAACAAGTAATAAGATAATATGTTTTTTAATAAAATTAATGGACATCTGATCCAAAATTCCTTAGAAAATCTGGTGAATAATGAAGGGGATCATGATATTCCTAAACACTCACATGATCACACCCACATGTTTGATACTTTTCAAAAAGGAAAAATAATTTTGAATAAATACTTTCCAAAGGAAATGTTTTTATAAGGTTTCATGATTTTTTTATATTTAGTTCTATGGGAAAATATCAACCAAAACCATGTAATGAAAGTAGTATTATGTTTTATTTATCGATGATTATAGTGGGATGGCATAGATGAAGGTCATTTCTCAAAAGACCAATGCATTCTAATGTGTTACACATTATCTGATAATATAAGAGAAGATGATTAGTGTTAAAATTTATAAATTCCATATAGATAATAGAATATAATTCACTAATAATCTAATAGAATAATATCTCTATAAGAACATGATATTTCACCACGTTTCAATAGTGATGATGCCTTAAAAAACATTTTCAATAAGTAGGGGAACTAGATTATTAACAATATAGCCTGGATGTTACTCATTGAGAAAAATATGTTAGAGATGTTTTGGAAGAAATAAGTGATTATATCCACCCATATTTATAATTAGGAATTTTTATGTCTGAATAAAGAGAATAAGCATTAAGAAATATGGTATGGTAAAAATTCAAAAAGAATTTTTTTTGAATGAAGTGTTTTATTATCAATAAAGATATTAACTATATGTTTGGAGCTTATGGGGGAGGGGGATAAATTCATTTCTCTTGGAAAATCATCCAAAATAAAGGTATTAAAATAATAAAGCAATAAGCATGAAAAAAAACATTAAAATTCAAGACATCATAGTTATAGAAAATGAGAGTAATATACAATCTAGATATCATTATTGTTGTTAAATGGAGATGAAACATCAGAGGAAAGTGATGATAAAGTGATAATTCTTGGTGTAGAATATGGGGCTAATGTGTATTAATAATAAGACATTAATGTTGAGGTAATTTAATTTTCTTTAGTACCTCCAAATATGGTAATTAGTAGGGCTGAATTAAATTAAGGAAATATCATTGATAATAAGATAACTTTGAGGGAAACATGAAGGTTGGAGACTCTATAAAAAAGTTTATTTCTTGTATCAAGTAGAGAAAATATGTTTTAAATATTAAACCAAGGTTGAAAATTAATTTTAAACAATTCATGATTGTCTTTACTAAATTGATAAGAATCAACCATTAGAAATTTTCCTACAGATGAAAGGTAAAAATTCCATCAAAAACATGTGGTTATTCTGACACAAAATCAATAAAGATAAAAAGGTGACTCTAAAGAATACACAAATGATATGAAAGGAATATTAAAAATTCTACATTATTGATGTTTATGAGACATTTTTCCTCAAAACCTAGTTGGAAATTTTTTGACTATTAATTACTATATTTGTGAAAATAATGCTCATGGTGTATAAAATGGATATTAATTAAGCATTTATTAATGGCTTCCTTGAGTATAAAGTATGTACTAATCCATGATATAATCTTTATATAGATAAAAATAGTATAAAGTTATGTTAGTTTATGAAGGGATTATATGAATAGATACAAGAACCAAAATCATGGTATTCTAGGCTAGATCAATACTTGAGTAAGCATAGATTCCAATGAGGTGGATTTGATCATAATATCTACATGAAGTAATATAATGAAAAAAGGATATTAGCTTCTATTTTTGCTGATTAAATAATTTTTGGAGGATTAAAGGAATCATAATTCATGAATTTTTTATAATATATGAGGTGTGAGTTTGAGTTTTCCATGATTTGATAATTAAATTTTTTCCTTGTTTTATAGGCGACTTAGGGAAAGTATGGAACATTCATTTCTAAAAAAAATTAAGGAAATTTTCAAGAGTATTGGAAGGGAGTATTCCAAGATTACGATAGAATAGGTGACTATCTATATGAAGTTTTCAAGATATGATGGTGGAAATATGGTTGACATAAAAGAATATGAGAAAATCATTGGAATTCTATTATATATAGTAGTTATATGGCCTGCCATTGTCCTTTCCACTTGTCAAATCACATGATACCAAATATTTATCAAGGAATGACACTTTATACTGGTGAGAAGGATTCTTTTTTATATCCATAATTTTGTTAATTCTAGTTAGTTTTATCATGAAATACCATAATGGGATTTATTAGGACAAACAAATTCTTATAGGGAAGGTTCATTAGATGACCACAAGTCAACATTAGGTGGTGTGCTCTATCTTGGAGGTTTTTGTATCTCATGGATGATAAAAAAAAGTATTTAATTTTACTAATAATTGTATAATATGAATATATTTTTGAAAACTCAAACATGTACTAAATTTATATGAATGATGAAATAGCTTGAGGATTGTGGAGTTTATGTGAAGTCTTTCATTATAATCATGTGTGATAACTCGAGTTATATCAATGTTAAATAAAATAATTTCCATCAATCAAGGATAAATCATATCAAGTTAAATTACCATTTCATCAAGGAGATGGATATGAAAGGGTTGGTGGAGTGGGAGTATATGTCATCACAAAATTAGGTTGTGGAAATCATGAAAAAGGAACTACCCAAAGTTGATTTTGAGAGGCGCTGGTTTTCTCTCAGAGTCAAACTGTCTCCATTCACCCATATGGTTTATAAAAGGGACCCCCACTACCATATGAATTTATTTATTTCTAGAAAGGTATGGTGACTATCTAGTATTTTTTTATTTCTTTAATGATCTTATTAACAGTTAGTGAAGTACTCTTTGGTATCATTGATCAGGGAAGATAATTTTTCAATGAATTTCTTGGGAGGAGTTGTCTGTGAATTGTGATGAATATGGTTGGGTGTGTTATTTCCTATTGAAAATGTGGGAGATACTATATAATTATGTTTTTGATAGGGGGAGGATACTTGATTTTTTTTTCAAGGGAGCATCTTGGTGTAAGAGTAATGGAGATCATGAAGATCATCATAATTGTCTTTATATAGATTTTTTCATTCAGATCATGTTTATCCTAATCAACACAACTCATGTGGGATTATATTTGATGATTAATAATTCTTTGATGCACTATATTAATTTAATTGTTTTCAGTAGGATTTATTGGTTAGTTATGATGTTTTCAGATTAAGTTGTGTGGAATAAAAGTTTGGTGTGTTTTCAACAGCCCTCAAGGGTACATTGTTAGAAAAAACATCCTTGAATTATTTTTGATGTTTTATTTATTGGTAAGGATGTCTAAGGGACCTCCCATGTAACTTATAAACTCATATTTATGGATTAATAAATTTTGGAGAAGACTAGAAGCATCTGTAGTAGTACAATCTGCATAATATAAGTCATTTCATGACATATTTGGTCATACCATCTGTAGATTGTGTCAAAATAACATGTAATTATGATTTTATCATAGAGTGATAAAAATTTCCTAAAGTAAATATGATTAAATTATGGATTAAAACTATTTGAATTTGATTCAAGAATCATACCATGGAAGTAGGTGTCACACAGTGAATAGAGTTTTCTAGGGAAACAAAAAAGTCATATGTGTAAAGGTTCTTAGGGAATGATACATATAAATATTTTCCTTTAATTCTATGATGATCCATAAACATTTTAGATAGATTTTAGTATACCCTTTATATTATATATTTCGATACCTTAAAGGAGTACCATTATATGAAGACTCACTATGAAATAGTTAATATTATAGGAGTCCATATGATCATATAATAGTAATGGAATTCACAACATGGTGCTACATTAAAAATAGATATTTAGTGTTTTTACATGAAATGATTTTCATGTGTGAGTCATGATGTTTAATGTATTATAACCCAAAATGGTTAGTGTCATGTTATGGAGGTGCCAATGGAAGTAGGAGTTCATGTTTAGAGATTTAAAATTGTATGAACATGTCATGATGTTAGTGGTTAGGTTGTGAATAGGTAGAGTTGGTATATTTCTATATGAAAATTTCAAATATTTTAGGAGGGAAATCTATGAATTAAATAGGTGACCATTAATTAGTTTTGAATAAGGTTATCAGATGAAAATTTTCAGCTTAATTGGGGTGAATTACTAATCCATTAAGGGGAAAATATACATATTCTCTCATTGTTAAATAGAAATCATCCTTTAAATAAAGAAGGATGATCATGGATCAAACAAGATAGAAGAGTGTTAGAGAAATTCTAAAGAAGTTTTAATACGTCAAATGATGATTGAAGGGAGATTCGAGAGGCAAAGTCACTAGAGGTTCATAGATTTTATCACATTGGTTAACTTGGAACAAAATGATAAACCTTATATAGTGTAATAAAAATTATTCATTCATCGAGAATGAGATGGTTTTTGAATGGATAAGTAGATAGAATTATGAGTGAATGAGAGTAGTGGGAACCCTATTTTTTTAGTATTGTAAATATCATGGTCAGGGTTTCTAATTTCAATTTCAAGAAACATGTAATTCATATAATGATTCTGATACATTAGTGCAACATCATTGTATGTTCCTTATATTAAACCAGTTTGGGTGAACCAAGTAAAATTACTTCTATTAATAATTGATAATTTTAATGCTTCATATATATTAAAAGGGAGATAACGTTCCTACTAATAGAGGAATAATATTTTTAATAGGTTCATTTGAAGAAATAAACATTCCATGATTGACCCCCCTTTGGGTATTTACCATACATGGTACCAAAAATAGAACTTCTGAAAAAATATATAGAGTTGGTAGAATTAAAATCAATAGTTATGCCTTGTTTTTATTTAGCAATATTATATTTTGAAAAAAACATTAAATTTATTTAGTGTAACTATATCACACACTAATTCCTCTATCAATTCTTTCACAGTATTTATATTTGATAAATAATTAATAATAATCAACTACTCATTAATAGGTTTTATCTCCTCCAAAAGAGAAAGTGAAATACCTATTAGAACAATTTTTTTCTTTTCAATAATTAGCTTTAGATTTTATTTTCTCCATATACACAATTCTGAATTAATTAAATTCAAAAAAAGTTGAGAAATGTTCACCATATAGTATTGATCTTTTAAAAAAACATTTAGGTTAAGAAAATATTTCTTTAAAACAATTTAAGATTTCAAATTTTCATAATTGAATTTTAAAACTATATTTTCATTCCATTATTTTAGTTTATATATAGATTTCAATATCATATTTTATCTTTAAATGGATTATATTCATATAATATACACATATTAAATTGGTTGGGATTCATATTAAATTCATGTTATTCTTCTTCAATAGTAATTGGTGAAGGTATCTCCTCAATGAAAACCACTTTTTTCGTTCTGAAAAAATGAAATTTATTTCTAAACATTTATATTTTTATCCTCTTCATCCCCATGATTTTTATTTTCATCATGATAGTTTCATCTTTTAGTTTCTTATAAATTTCATAAAACAAATTATTTCATTATTCCAGTATTCACTTTAACATTCACAATAACTTATTCAATTCCACAAACAATCTCCCCCACTATTTCACCATCCACATGAGTATCCTATGAATGTTGTAAATTTTCATCAGTAGATTTCCCTCCATCCACTCTAGTCATAATTATTTTTTCAACATCATTTTCCATACCATAATGTTCATATGTATTAGTTTATAAAGGATTACTATTACCAAATACTATGGTCTTAACATTCAAATAAAACTCTTTATATTTATATTCAACTATATCATCATGATATATTCCTACATCATCTAAAGAAATCCTCTATTATAGAAAATGAATTTGTGTTAATTGATTAAGACTCACCCATTAGAACCTTAACTTGATTCTCCCCCTCATGAGTATTAGGGACTGTTGGTTTATATTATTCATTAGATTTATGATCTTTCTTCTTAATAGCAACCAACTTATTTAAGGGGACACTACAAATATAACCTATCTTATTTCCAAAAATATCTCCAATCATGATTATATTTCAATACTTATAACTCATTGAACTCTATCTTTATATTTTTAGAAATAGAGTTAACATTCTTCCATAAGGCTAGAAGGTTAACTTCTTCCTACCTTTGACATAACAGTTAATATATCATAATATGTATCCTATAAAATTGAAAATATTTTCATTCAATAATAATTATATCAAAAACATATATTAGTAGAGAATCATCTAAAATTATCCATCCCTTTGAGATATAAAAGTTTTAATAAATTTGGAAGGAAATTTATTTTCAGGATATATATCCTTTTCATATTCCTTCTTTATATGTATTGTTCCAAATAGATAAAAAATAATGTTTTCAGCCTTAGTAAGTCCATCATCTACTAAGGATTGACTAAACATATATCATCACTCATAGGAAAAATAAAGGATCTCAAGTAACTTTGTATAAGTAAATGTAAACTCCCTACCAATTATATTTTATGAAACCAAATCACTATAAAATGAACAATTAATGAGCATTATCATAGAATTATCCTTCTATATTCTCATAGAAAAAAATCAGTTTCTTAGCATAAAAAATTAACACCCAACCTTGAAAGATGAACAATTTATTTAAAACAATATTCATTCATTTCACTAAAAAGAAATATACTGAATTTATAGGAAATATTATACTTTCTAAACAACTTGTCTTTTATTTCCTAAAACTTATAAAAGATGAATCATTTGATTTATTCATAATTACCATGAATAAAAGAAATTTTTGTGTTTAAGGTTTAGGTTTTCAAATCAAAAGTAGATTTCATAGGTTTCAATTGAATTTTTGTTTAATTCTAATGATCAAATATTTTAAATTATTATATTAAAATAAAATGAATTAAAAATGTCACTTGATAAGACACTTTCATGTAATAACAAAAAATTAAAATAATTAGATTAATAAAAATTAAAATTTCATAACTTAATAATAATATTATGAAACATAATGTTAATAGTATGTATGAAAATACTAATATTAGATTTCACATGATTGATAATTTATATTAATAAATTTATATTATATATTAAAAAACATTTAATTTTAATATTACGTATTATTTTAGGTATGATTAAAAATTTCATAATTAATAAAAATTATCAATATATAATATTATATACTTAATAAAAAAATATCACACACAAGAAAAAAACTAAAGACACTTAAATTCAAACAAACCATACACTCTCTTAATTAAATAAAAACAATTAATAGTAAGGGGCTTTGTGAACATATCTGGAAGATGTAAAATATCAATAAAAATAAGAGAAATATCACCTTTTCAAGCATGATATCTTAATAATGGATTCCTAATAACAATTTTATTTGTGTTATATTGGTTGATATAATTTTTCAAAATTTTTTATACCACTTGTGTTATCACATTTTATGTGAACATTTAAAAATTTTAATTCAAAATGCTTTAAACTGTGTTTCATCAACACCACTTGAGCATAATTAAAAGTAACAACAACATACTAAGCCCCAATAATAAATAAGAAAATAATTTTTTTTGTTACAAGACTATGAAACTAGAGATTTTATCAAAGAATGGAAGGTTTATGAAGTGATATTTCTATATATTTTATATCCCCAAAGTGAGTATTATAATATGAAGTTAATTTAAATGCAGAGTTTTTAGGATACAAAAATAAATAAATACAAAATCTTTAGGATAACATAAAATCCTTTAGTAATTGTTTAAATGAAATTCTTTAGTATTACCTTGAAATACAGCATAGTGACTTATAAAAAATATGAGGTAAGTTTTACATATAGTTAGATATTATAATATATTAACTAAGCCTCTATAAAATTTATTTTCCAATAGTTTACCAACTTCATCAATATCAATTTTAATATAAATTTTCATAGGAATTGAATATGATTTAGTATTTTCAAGTTAAAAAATTATAATTTTTTTATATATGTACTTTATTTAATTCAAAATATTCCTAAAATACTTATAAATGTTTTTAAGACCAATAAAAATTTTAAACACACCCATTACTCACATCTTAAACTCTTGTTCCATGAGTTTTGGAAATTCATTACACAATATATGGTTTGTTGAACTAAAATTCACTTCATCAAAATTTATTTAAATTAAAAAAATATCCGTAGATAAAATTTTATTATACAAATTAGGATCTTCTAATCCTATAGAAAACCCATTTGATAATATAAAATAAATAAGATTATTGTACTAGGATCTAGGTTCTAGTTTAATTCCATATAAATCATTGGATATTTTGAAATCTTAATTTAGAAAAATATAAATTGAAAATCTGGAAGTTATTAATTATTACTTCTTACACAATAAAACTATTTAAAAAGAATATTTAACATCCATCTAAAAATGTAAAAAAATTAATATGAGTTATATAAGATAGAGGGATTCTAATGGATTCTAATCTAGTAATAGGTGAAAAGTCCATTCATAATCTACACCTTCATATTAATTGAAACCATTTTCTATTAACCTGATATTATTCCTAAAAACCACTAATTGTTCATATTTATTATTTACAAAAACCCACATAGTTCTTATAACTAGATAATCCATGGATGTCTAAAAAAATTCCCAATATTTTTTTTGCTTCCTAACTAGTTTATCTCTCCTTACAAAGTTAAAACCCATTATTTATCACTAATGGATTATTATTTAGTTTTTCTTTCATGTTGTGAGATAAAATAAGAAAATAATGTCCTATTACCACCAACTATTATAGTGTTAACACTTTCATCAAGTTCCCCAATAATATTTTATAAAGGATGGTATTTTGAGGTTCTTGTCTGGATAGGAAGAATTATCATATGTTCATCACTTTATAACTTTTAAAGATTTTATTTAAAATCAATATGTTTCATATCATTTACAATTTATGTTTTTAAATGAGTATCAAGACTGAAGTTATTAATAGAATCATTACGGTCATGAATGGGTATTTTCTTGTAAATAAAAGGGCTACTTTCATTAGACATTACACGAATTGATTCTTTAATTATCCTTGAATTTTTATTGAAAAATAAAAAATCTTAAGAAGTATTAAAATTCCCATAAAGGATTACTTAATTATTATTTGGATGAAATTTACCAAGATTATCCTTATTTTTAAATATATAAATCTTGTATCCAAAAATTTTAAAGTATCTAACTCTTGGTTTTCTTCCATTTCACTACTCATAGGGTGTTTTCTTTAAAATATGTTGTATTAGAACTCTTTTTTATGCTATAGATAGATGTATTAATAGTGTTAGTCCAAAAAATTGAAGAATAACTATATTCTCATAACATATTTCAATAAATTAATTTAAAATCCATATTTATCCTTTCAACAACCCCAATCTCTTAAGGTGTTCTAAGAGTAAAATATTAATATTTAATGTCACAATTTGAATAAAATGAGGTAAAACCACTAATTTCAAATTCTCCACTATGGTAACTTCTCATTGAAATAATTTTATTATCATTTTCTTTTATAAAAATTTGTCCAAAATTCATAAACACAACATATGTTTTACTATTAACCCTTAAAAAGTAAACCCATTTATTCATGAAAAATCGTCAACAAAAACAAAAACAAAAATATTTATCCCCAATTATTTCTATTCTAGATAGTCTAAACAAATACCTATGGATAGGTTCCAAGATTCTAAAAGTAACCAAATCAATGATTGAATTAAAATAGGACCAATGATTATTGACCATTTATAAAACCTCAAATATCCTCTTATCCTAAAACATTAGGTTTAGAAAATCAAAAATCGAATTCTTCTTAAATTAATTCCTTAAAGAATAAACGTTACAATGTATGAGTATCCTATTCAAATTCCAAGATTCATTAATTTCATAATTAAAAAAATTTATATTATTTAGATATAAGGAATCAAGATCTAATATATAGATAGTTTCATATCTTGGTGCATTAAATTTAAGTAACATACCTTTATAAATAGAACATGTAGCATTACAAAATACACTAAATAACCATCATTATTGAGTTGAGACATATATATCTTATTGTCTCATATAATTTAAAATAAATAATTTTTTTTATCACTAAATATAAGTTTCTAACGGATTAGACTCTAATTATTTTCACATTTTAATTATTAATGTGTATTTTTTAACACATTTTCCCATATGTTTTATGGGAATTTAAAAATTGTTCTTTAAAAGTGAAATTAATTTAATCCGAGAAGAAATTGGATGAAATTTTGATTCATTGATTATTATTTGTAAATGGGTGATTTTTGTGGTCAATGGATCAATTTTAATTAGATTTTATGTTCTGATTTTTTAGAATAATATATTTTTGATTATTCAGATGACATTCATTGAAAGTATTTTTTTAGACTTCAAAATATTCAACCTTAATTAAATTTTTGTTTTATAATATCATTTATGGAATTTAATTTTTAACTTGTTGTTAGAAGTTTTTTTTATAAATATGATTGATTAAATTCCACTTTATTTGATGTTTTAATTGTTGGAACCAGGTTTTGTAGTTGGTCAATTGACCACAAAGAAAAGTTTCAAGTCACCATGTGATATAACATACCACACAAAGAAGAATGTATGACTATGGGGGGGGGGAATGAACATCATAAAAAATTTCAACCAACCATGATGAGGACCTACCATATAAAGGAAACTGACCTTATATAAAAATCCCAAACTTTTATGAATAGTATATGTGGTTAAACATGATATTTTTACTAATCATATGAGCATCAACATACTAATACAAAAACAATTCAATATACCTTGGAAACTTACTTCCAAAATTGAATGGAAAAATTACTATGAGACGTGGTAATCTACCATGCTGGAATAAGTTTCAATACCACCAGTACTCAAAAAAAGCTAAACTTGAAATCTATTTTGAGATATCCATATATGGTCCTTATTGGAGACGATGAATGATGAACATGGTCCAAATTATAAGAATGAATAAAGATATATCTAAACACAAGGGGTTAAAATGATGAAGAAACACTAAGCTCAGAACATAGGTATATCATTTATTTGATGATATCATGGTTGTTTGTAGTGGAATAAAGTGAATAAATTGATTTAGGAGGAATATCGATGATCAAGATAAGTATAATTTGGATATGAATAAAATATGTTCCCTATACATGAATTTGATTTGAATAATGGAGTGTAATTCAATGATCCTCATCACTCTAAATGGGAAGGCATGAGTAGGTGCACATTAGGTTTTTGTCTTCTTCCAATGAGGAGCTATGTATGGATCATTATTTTTTGATATTTTTACTCCAAGATAATGGATAATAAGAGATTTATTTTGTGAAGATGAAAAAGGGTTACCATTTTATGATGAGAATTAAATTGAACCATGGAATGATATTTAGGGAATAATTGGGAACCGGCCTCAAAACCAACTGAACAATAATGTAGAATAAAGTCCGAGTATAAAAAAAGAAGAACTAAATCCATAAAGGTGCCATGTTTTTGAGGCCATTAATAATTGAGGAACATCAATCATAATTTGGTTATAGAGTAAGGATTAATTTTGATAATCATTAGGATCATAAATATAGGTGATTATATTTTTTTGTTAGTTTGCTCAATAAAGAAAATTGGGGTTCTTTCTTCTCAAGTGTTGCAACATCAACTTTTAGTTCTAGTACACGTATGGTGTTTTATGGAATGGTGTTGTAGATACTCTCTCATGAATTATACTTTCCTAATAATATTTATTGAGTGAAATATGTTAATGGGATATTATAAATTCAAGGAATTTCAATGAATTACAATGATGGAAACCTAATGAAGGGTACATAGGCACTACTACATTGGGCCACATATGTTATTTTAAATCTCACAAATGGTATATAAAACATCCAAATACACGAGTAAAGGTAATATATACATGTACCTAAAACTATGGGATGTTATATAAAATGGATTTAGTCTCATGCTCCCTAAAACACTGAAATTTAAAATCAATGAGAGTAGAGGAATTTTGAAATTTATTGATGCTATAATGGGAAGCTTCTGGATTTTAATTGAAATACTCAAGGAGATTGAACCATGTTGGGAACTCATTTGTACTAATCACATGTACCTAAAGAAATTTTTGTTTGGGAGGAGTGAATTCTATTAGCAAGTATTTACTTGTTTCACCCATGAGTGATGATGATATATTAAAGTTCACCATGTAGAGGCTAGGAAGATGATTTCATAGCTATGATTGGGAGCTTAAGGCTAAAAATTATCAAGATATTGGGATATATTTGGGGACCCTAGGAATCAAAGTGAAAGAGATATTTATAGCGAATCATAGATCATAAAATAAGGACCATCACCATTGATACTAGAGGATCAAAATCCATTAGAATCTATTAGAGTACTACAACACTAAAGATGGATAATAACACTCTTTCTACCTAATTATTTACTTTTATCCACTATATTTGATGATTTTTTTGAAATTACAATTTCATAAATATGATCAACAGCTATGCTTAAATGAGGGAATGAGATTGTGATGGTAAAAAATATTAAATCTATTGTGAAATATCACGTTGAATGTTACTCTCTTGATCATTAATTTGGTGGTACACTCATTTAAAACATTGATAATAAATTAGTCTTGATCTCAATTGTAGTCATTATTGACTATTAAACCTTTATAAAATTAAAACATGAGTGTAAAAAATCAGGATTAATGGATATATTGATTTTTATGTAGACTAATTTCATCATTATTGTGAAAAAGTGAGTTTTATTTTTGAGGAAATATAGGAATCATTCAGTCAGAATTTGATCATCTTAAAATTTTGGTCATATGTTTTTCAATCAGTTCTTCAAATTTTCATGTGAAAAAACCAAGGAAAGTAATAAGACCATTAAATAAAATTCTACTACCATATCTATTAGTTGTTCATTAAGAACTTTGTGATATTATATTGATTTTTTATCTTCTTGTATCCTTATCATTTTTTCATCACTACCCTTGCTTCCCTCCATCACGTTTTTTAATTTTCTTGAGAGTTTTTACTTGCCTTCTTGGTCTCACATGCTTTCAACACCTCCCTTATGTATATAATACCCTATTAGAAAAATATAATACTTTTAAATAGGGTTTATAAAAAATTAATTTAACTATGATTTAGTGAAACCTTGAAAAAAATTGTTAGCATTTATGGGAAATGGAATGTGCATCATTAGTCTTTTAAAAAAATCTCCATTATTTTTTTTAAAAAATTATATTATTAAATATTTTTTCATGAAATATTTTTAAATGAAGTTTAAAAAATTATAATAGTTTTGTATACACTATGTATCCTAGTTAACATTAATAATCCTTATTTTATGAGATATAATAGAATCTAATTGATATAAAGTTGAAAAAGTAAATCCAAATGGAAGAACATAAGGATAATATTAATAGCCAACATGATATGTCAACCCATATCATCTATAAAATGAACTGATAGATAGAGACAATCATAGAGAGTTCTTGGTGACAACAATCAGTAGTGTTTAGTCAGATAAGAAGATGAGAGATGGTGTATATGGGGGATGAATAGACCAAATTAATAGTCTATCAAAGAATTTATTAATTATTTAAGTTAATTATAAAAGCTAATTAATAAAGTTACTTATAAGAGAAATAAAAGAAATAAAATAATGATTTTTTATAGTAATTCAATCCAAAGTAGACCTATTCTACTCTTATACCTCTCTACTCAGTGAGAGATACGATATGAACTATACTAATTTTTGAAGTGGAATCATAACCCAATTACAACATACTTTTTCTAGAGGAATTATAACCAAAGGAAACCTCAATTCTATATGGGGATCCATTACCCAATTAAAAAACTAACTCTAGACAATGGGAGTCACAACCTAAATGGTATGAACATTAGAATCCAAGAGTCACAACCCAAATAAAAAATGATATTATATGAAAAATAAAAAATAGAAAGTGAGATCAACTGTGAGAGATGGAAAGTAGTGTTATAGACACAAGAGACAAGGATAGAAGAGATAAATGAATAAGTACAGGTTTTGGTTATTGAATATTGGACCAGATTGTCTTATCATGGTAGTAGAAGTCAAGGAAAATGTATTTAAATACTTGAGAGATATTATAGATAATGAAACAAATATCAAATAGGAAATTACAGATTTTCCATCACTTTGAATGTTTAGAGCTTTTTTCTTGAAGAAAACTGAGCTTCAAATATGTTATTGATGATCATTCCATATTTTCGCAATGTCCTATATATATATTCTTCAAATAATAAACAAAAAATAGAGAGACCGTGAATATGGTTAGAATCATTTAAAATAATAATAATAGATTAAACACATTTTATCAAATATAAAACAGATTATTAAAATATCAAAATAATTAAAAAATAAATTAAATATATCAATTTAATAATTAGAAAGATGATTTTTTAAAATAAAACACTAAAATTAATTCCATAGTAATTAGTCAAATAATTCAAAAAATATTCTTAGAATAAATAATTTCTAAATATCATGTGTCAAATAGAAAAATGTCATAAATACAAGACTTGTCCATATTTATAAATAATTAATTTTAATTATGGAACAATAAATTTTTCAACATAAACTGTATTTAATTACCTGAAACACATGATGGAAAAATAAATTGTAAAAATAATGTATAAAAATAATATAAAAATAATTTATACTTATAAAAACCCATAATTGATAGTAGAAAACTTTTATCTTTTAAAATAATGTTAGAATATAATTTGAAATAATGGTAGCACAAAAATTGAAACGGTTTTAAAAAGAATTTGAATTAAAAATATCATATAATTTGAATTGGTGGAAGAAAACATTTAAACTAACTATAGAATATAATTTTAACTCATGGTAGAAATCATTTGAACTAGCTGTTAGATATAATTTGAACTGGATGTAGAAAGGATATTAAACTGGTGGTAGAAAGGATAATGAAATGGTGGTAGTAAGTTTATTTTACTAGTGATAATACGATTTTCAAACTAACTATAGCATATTTTCTGAACTAACAATAATAAGATTTTTTACCCATTATAGCAATATAATTAATCTAGAATTAGAAATAAAAATTTAACACATAATTTTTTCACATATTATCAAATGATAAATATATGTAATATAAGCACTACCATGATTTACATTTTCACATATGAGGATTTAATATACTTGAAAGAAGTGAAAAACAAAATAAAACAAAGAATATTTAAATCAACCACACAAAACAATCTCTCCATATAATAAAAAAGAACATAAGAAACAATATGTAATAAAAAACATAAAAAACAAAATTTCCCCCTTTTTGTATGATTACAAAACTGAACATGTAAAATAAAGAAAACTTTATTCACTCCCCCTTATACAAGTAAACAAAAATAAAATTAAATAAAAACTCCCCTATACAAATGTGAAGTTAAAATAATTATGCTTCCAAAATCCATATCTCAAATTTAATTATTTCAAAATGAGGAAAGTCTAAAGTCTTATTAAAGAAGTCAACAAGGTGATTTTTGGTAGGAATAAATTCTAAAGTAACATCAACCTTATCAATAAATTTAAATATAACATCTATATTCTTTTTTTTGCTATAATTTTGTAAATAATTTTTTAGAAATATAAATTGTAGATGTGTTATAGAAATAAATAGTAAATTTATCAAGAAAAATAAAAAAATCAAATACTTTTTTCTTAATCCATGAAAATTGATCATAAAAACTATAAGAAGATATGTACTCAACTTATAAAGTAGATAGAGCCACAAATAAATTCTTCTTAGAAGACCATGAAATTAATCCCTTTCTAATAAAGTAGCACATACCTGGTGTGATTTTAATTACAATTATACAACCTCTAAAATCAATGGTAGAAAAAGATATTAAATAAAAATAGTTATATTTAGGATAAAAAAACTTAACATTCCATCTAACATGTCTAATTTTTCTTTTCATATATTTAATGTGACTCTCTTTAGGTTCAACTTGAAATATTTCACCTAAACAAACACTAAACATGATAACAGGTCCAAATGAATTTAAATAAATAAAACTACCTATCATGAATCTATAAAAATTAATATCAATAGATTTACCAAAGTCATTAACATTTATTTTACAACTATTATGCATAGGAGTTTTTATAGTCTTTTAGGAATTTATACCAAACTATTTAACAAACTATATATCATACTTAGATTGATTAAGAAAGATCCCATATTTCCTTCATGAAATTTGATACCCAAGAAAGAACATTAATTCTACCATTTATCCTATGTCAAACTCAAATGACATAAAATTATAAAAATAATTGCAATGAAATTCACTTGAAGAACCAAAAAACATATCATAAACATACAATTTCATAATTAAAATATCATTAGAAATTTTATTAATAAAAAATATAGGATTAATAAAAACTTTATTGAAATAATTATTCAAAAAATGAAAATTTTGACCATTATACCAAGAATGAGGTTCTTATTTGATACCATATAAATCTTTAGATATTTTAAAAAAATTATTAGGAAATTTTTTATTTTCAGAACTAGGGGCTAAGAAATATAAAATTCTTCAATTATAAAACGTTTTAGGAAATCACTTTCAACATCCATTTTATACAGCTTAATATCATAAAAAAATATAATAAGATTTTAATATCCTCTAACCAAGAAAAAGTTGAAAATTAATCTTCAATGTCTATAAATTGTTCTTTAGAGTATTATTGGGAAACAAGTTTAGATTTATTTTTGATAATCTATCCCGATTCAAACAGATAGTTTCTAAAGATCCATTTTGTTCCAATTTCTAAATTATCCTCATTTAATTATACTAAAGGAAAAAAATTATTTCTAAAAAATCATAAATCTTATCTTTCATATAAATAATCCATTTATCATCATTTAAAGAACTTGAAACATTAATAAGAACATTATCAGAAAAAAAGAAGAGTTTACAAAGAAGTTTAAAATAGGGCTTCTGATTTTCATACCATAACCAACATTACCAATCACATTTTCAATATGATTATATTTATGAATCCTATATGATATAGGATCCGATTGATATGTATATTTATCCCCCTCAATAGATTCATTATCTTGAGTTTTTTCATGGCCAAAATTGAAATCCATGAAATAATCTTCAATTTTCTACAAAATAAATATATGAACATCATATGATTAATAAAACATTAAATGTATAAATTATTCAATAGTCATGTTATTCTAATTATAAAGTATACAGACTTTACTGTTAGAATAATAACCAAGAAATATGCCTTTAACACTTTTAGCATCAAACTTATCTAAATTATCTTTCATATTCAAGATAAAAACTTTACAACCAAAAACATTAAAATAACCAACCTTTGTATTTATACTATTAAACAATTCATAAGTTGTTTTTAGAAATAAAAGTATAACATAACTCTATTCAAATCACAGTAGCTAGTATTAATTGATTCATCCCCAAAATGTTTTGGTAAAATATATTCATTAAAAATAGATCATTCCAATTCTTTAATAATAATATTTATTGATTATATAATACCATTTTTATGGTATTATAGGAGCATAAAAATTATGAGAATCACCATTTTCTTCATATTTTTTTAAAAAAAATTAATGTTGAAAATTTCACCTTCATTATTACATCTAATAGAAATAATTATACAATAATAAAAAATTTAAATTGATTACAAAAATAAATAAATTTATCTAAGTTTTATAATTATGAGATATAAAATAAACCCATGTAAATCAATTTAAATCATAAAAAATGTCAAAGAAATATTTTGTACTACCTAAAATAGATGTTTTCATTATACAAAATAAAACATAATGTAATAATTAAAGATGTATATATGTAGAAATATGATTTATATATTTGAAATATTCTTTGTTATTTTTACCATTTAAGGAAAAATAAATAAAAATACTTTGTTACCTTTAGCATGAGTAAATCTAAAATGCGTCCATGCTTGGATAAAATATGTATCATCCGAAAATGATCATCACCAAGACTTTTTTTCCAAAGAAAATTATATATTTCTATAAAACTAAGAAACATAAAGTTATGATTATATTGATCATAGAAATTCATAGAATAAATGTTATCCTTTATATGTTTATATAAAAAAATAAAAATATCTTTAAACACAAAAAATTTATCATCTTCAAGATAGACATTCATATTATCATAAAAAAGTTGAGACATTTTAATAAGAATATGTTTATGACCTTCAATATATAAAAATTTAGAAATTAAAATAACATTTGAAATACCCACTTTACTAAAACATAAAACCTTTCCTTTAGAGTTATCTACAAAATCGATAGACCCTCCATCATATTTTGTACAAGAGAGGAAATTTCACAGTTTATCAGTCATGTGTTTGGAATATCCACTATCTATTTACCATGTTCCCTTGAGACTCTTTAGTCGGTTATCCTTAAAATATAAATCATGAAGAGATCAATTTTGGTTCCCATGCTATTTTTAATATAACTAAGTTAGCCAATGAATTCCTTGGTATCCAAACAGATTTAAAAAATTTATTATGAGGCACTATGGTAGAAATATTCTTTGAAATAATGTATCTAGTATAACAAATAGTTTTCGAAAATATAATATAACATAAATTAGAATTATTTCCATGCATAAAAAATTTAATGTATAAAATATAAGAAACCTTTCACACATAACATTTAACAAAAGTAGTCTTATATGACCTAGTAATATATTGATTATAACCAATAATAGTTTTATCTTTATTTGGTTTCATCATAGATAAAATTATTTTAATATTTTTTCTTTCCTTGAACAAAAGTAGACAATGTATATTTTAATATTACCAATTACTTTGTAATTTTATCATTCACCTTCTGAACAGGCTCAAAATCATTATGAATCATACCTTTAGAACATGAATCATAATTTCTCATTTATTCCTTAATATCATCAATATCCTTATTGAATTATTTAATTTCCTTCATAATACTCTTATTTTAAACTTTTAATTCTTTATTAAATACAATAAATCTTAAAACACACCTTTAAAGTTTTTTATTTTCATCATACAACTCATAAAATCTATAATAATCACTATTAAAATTATATCTCGAATCAGAATCATTATATACTATATTTTTATTTACTGTCATCAAGTAGAAGTTGTTTGAC
Organism: Viscum album; assembly: GCA_963277665.1. Taxonomy (NCBI): domain Eukaryota; kingdom Viridiplantae; phylum Streptophyta; class Magnoliopsida; order Santalales; family Viscaceae; genus Viscum; species Viscum album. The sequence continues at coordinate 1,078,389,262 of OY728134.1, read as the reverse complement.
TATTTCTCACTTATGGATTCATTACCTTAATATTATTCTTTATTGAAACTCTATCTACCATAATAATCACATTTCAATTCATTCTTGTATTTTTTATCTCTAACTTCTTGCTTTAAATTTGGAACATTGAGTTTGATGTGTCCATTCCTTCCATATTTATAACAAGTTACATTTGGTTTATAGGTATTAATCTTAATTTCTTTTTTATCATTGTTTTTACATTTACTTGGTTTCTTCTTAAAATTGTTTCTTTCTCTTCATCAATTTATTAATACATTTTATTATATTTAAAATATCTCCTTTATCACTTTCATATACCTTAGATTCATAAGAGTTAGAACTAAAGTTTAAATGTAATTTAAAACCAATACCTTTCTTTTATGAAGTCTTTTATTCTATAATATTATTCAACTCAAATTTTTGCTGAAGAAGTGATCTGATTAGTTCATTCAATATGTATTCAATGAATTTTTTTACTTTTATTTATCAAAACCTTCTTTGAATTCAATTTATTAGGTAAATCTCTTAGGAATATTTGAATAGGAATGGGTATATACAATTTTTATCCAAGTTAATTCATTCTATTCACAATTCTTGTGAATAAATGGAATATTTGATTTATAGTTTGTTCTTCCCGCATCTTGAAGTATCAGTACTCCACTCGAAGCATTCTAAGTTTGGTTGTAATCATTTTGTCTAAGCCAATGTGAGTAAATTGTATAATCTTCTAGATATCCTGATCTATCTTAAATGAAGACACATGACTAAAAAAAGTTTTGTTAATAGAAAAATATAATATATTTACCACTTTTTAATTTAAAACATACCTATAGGCGTTTATTACTATAAGAGTTAGTAGTTCAACTTCAGGTTATTTGTACGGGTTTTCCATGATCGATCAGTGTTATATGATTAGCTATTTGAGGTACACCTCCATTCAAGATTTCTAGTAACCATAACCATTTCTATCAAATTGAGATGGTTTCTAAGGAATCCATCAATTATTTTCATTCACTCATCTCATCTTATCAATATTTTCCATAGACGGTGTAGTCTAGGAAAGTGTCACATAATAAAAACAATATACTCTAAATAAATAATTCATAAATTTCAACCATTTATACCAATTTTTTGGTATCAAGAAATGGAATAACAAAGATAAACTTACTAAACAGGGTCCATCCTTTGATACTAATTTTTTTTGTATCAGGAAGAAGAAGAATAGATCTAAACTAATCCTTATTAAGGTTCCCCTTTGATAAAAATTACTAGGTCATATAGGAAGATGATAGATGGTCTAGAGGGGTGTGTGTGAATATACCACATTAAAATATATTCAAATAATTGATTAATTATCTAAATTAATTATAAAAGTTAATTAATTTAGTTAAATAATAGTAGAATAAAAGAAAGAAGACATATATTTTTTTATAGTAGTTCAGTCCAAAGTGAACATAGTCTACTCTTATACATCTCTACGTGGAAAGAGAAATGTTGTGCAGTGTAATTATTTTTGAATGTAAATAATAACCCAATTACAAACTACTATTTTCTAGTGGATGTATAAAAAAACACATCTAACTTTTTTATGGGGATTCATAAGAAAATTACAACACTGATTTTAGACAACACGATTCACAACCTAAACGGTATTGAATCTAGAATCCAAGAGTCACAATATTAAGAAAGAAAATTATATTGTATGCATAAGCATAACGAAAAAGTGAGATCAAGTGTGTGAGACAGGAAACAATGTTACAAACATTAGAGACTAGGATAAAAGAGATAGATGAATAAGTACAAGTGTTAGTTCTTGAGTAATAGATCAGATCAACTCATCAAGGTAGAAGAAGTCATAGAAGATGTAATTTAGAACTTTAGATGCTCTCTAGATGATTAAACGGAGATAACATAGGACTTTACAGATTTTATAGTACTTTGAGTGTCCATATCTTTATTCTTGAAGAAAAACAAAGTGTCATAGATGTTGTTGATCATAATTCCATTCATCCTCTATGTCCATTATATAAATTATAAAAAACATGAAATATCTAAATAGAGCTCGTGAAAATGGTTAGAATCATTGAAAATATTAACAATAGAGTAAACTAGTTTTATCAGAGATAAAAAAAATTAAAAACACATCAAAACAATACAAACTAAGTTAAATACATAAATTAAATAATTAGAATGAATCAAACAAGTTTAAAAACACCTTTTAAACTAATTCCATAATAATCTGTCAAATAAATTCACAAATATTTGAATTATAAATACATCTAAACAACATGTTTCAAATAGAAAAATTTCATAAATACAAGTTTTTTCAATATTTATAAATAATTAATTTTCATTTTGGAATAAAAATTTATGAAACATATATTTCATTTAAATACTAGAAACACTTGCTGATAAAAAAATACTAAAAATATGGTATAAAAATTATAAATAAAATTACACTTAAAAAAATTCATAACTGATAGTAGAATTTTTTTTCCTTTGAACCAATAGTAGCATATAAATATAACTAATTGTAGCACAAAAATTAATTGGTGATAACAAACATTTTAACTAACAGTAGTATATAATTTATACTAGTGGTATGAAACATTTTAACTAATGGTGGCATATAATATGAACTGGTGGTAGAAAAAATTTGAAAAAATGGTATCATATAAATTGAACTTGTAACAACCCAAGGTTTTAAAAGTAAATTGAAATGCATGAAACATTGTATTAAGTAGATAGTTATAATTATCACTAAACTTAATATTCCTACTTTTGTGTTTTAAATTTCAAAAAACAGACATACATGGTTGCAATCAGTAAGAGTCTGATAAGACCAACTTAATTTTTGGTGAATAGTAACATACCCTTATAAATAGTAATATTACCCTTATGAATAGTAACATACCCTTATGAATAGTAACCTCACCAATGATAGTATATATATAAGATTTGATTAAAAGTATCATATACCAATATCTTGGAATAAGTAAATAAATGTTTTAAAATTTTTGTTTTGGGAATAAAATATTATTTTATTTAAAAATTAAATTAATAATATTTAAAAAAATTATTTTCAAAAAATGGAGTTCATTTTTTGGATTCTACAAGTTGAAAAATGGTTGGGGTTAATTTTTGGTAATTTTCAGAAATACTTGAATTTTTGATGAATAGTGAAATACGATTATTTAAAAATTAAGCTAAATACTTGATTTATGGATTCATGGATGATTTTATACTGATGTAAACACAATTATATCTAACTCACATGCACTTATTACTATTTTTGGTCTTGGAATCATAATTATTTTTTGTCTTGTGGCAAAATAATAAAATAATGATTAAAATAATGTAAAACTCTTCCTCTCCTCCACTATAAATACCACCCACTCCCCCCTCTTCCTCCCACACCTCTCAAGACTTGTGACTTACCTAAGTTCTGACAGATACTCCTCTCATTCCCCTTCCCCACATCCAAGACCTACTGTTCTCACCAAGAGTCCAAAACCAAGGTCCTTAAGAAGGATCTCAAGGAGAAGAGATCAAGAGGTAAACATTCTCTTTTGTTTTCTTTCTTTTCTTTTCATTTTATTTTATATTATTCTTATTTACTCACCTCCCCTTATAAAAGAGGCATTAATGATCCAGTATCTTAAATATTCTTTATTTAATCATTTTTATGGAAGATTCCCCATTATACTTCTTTTCCTCTGTCACTCATTCAAGAAATTAAAACATTGTCCGTGATGTGTCAATTTTTTGACATCATGGACAATGTGATTTCAATTTCTTTTACCTACTTAAAGACTAGTCATGAAACCATATTTATGGTTGAAAAAGATTATAATTTATGTATTTTATCTTATATAAGGTTATGTAATCATTTTTTACACATGTTTTTAATTTATAAAATAAAATGAGTTCATTATGATCGAAGAGTCACCAAAATGACCTAAACAATTATCAATAATGTTTTAACATATGAATCATCCTCATGAAATAATTCAAAATAATAAATGGTATAATTTATGATTCTTAAAATATTTAAATACCATTACATTCCAATTCTTTAGTTTCACTTCCAATCGACAAGAATATCCATCATGAACCGACCATGGAAACCATGTGAAGAACACACCTAAAAACAATGTAATTAACAAAATATTATTAATGAATGGGTGGAATTATGTTAAAAAAATTACCATTAAATGTGTTATAAACATGAATATATTTCTGTAAAATATTAATAACACTATTTTAACCTTCATACAGGATGTTTAAACACATTTTACGGAAGTTGAACCCGAGGTAAGGGATTCTCTCTTTCTCAATTTTATTTAAGAATCTCCACTATGTTATGATCTTTAATTTTTAATTCCTAATGATGGTGTATGTTTTTTCACCTTTTCCATTCTAACCTTATGATATATTAATTATTATATACCCCATGTATATCTCATTAATCCCTCCCATGTACACCTGATACCATGCTGAAATTTCATAAGTGAATTTTAAACCCAATTTCCATTCTCTGGGTTAACCTTCAACTTCAAGGGTTTTTATCTTGCTAATATGACTTGTAAAATATAATTTGATTATATTATGTTTCATTATGTGTATTTACAGTATATATACATATTCTCTTCATTTAATAAATTCTATCTTAAATGTTATGTTATTTGTAAAGGACTTTCCTCTTAAAATCCTTTTAGATGTCTCCATTATGAAATCCCAAGAGATTGTTTATTTTTTTTAATGTCATGACTGTTCTATTACGATTTAATGATGTTTTAATACTATAGTGTCTCTATTATATGTTTTATAGTTATTTTTTATAAACAATTTTCTTTATTTTTTGTGAGCAGTGTTTATGTTCTAAGAGTGATTTTTACGAAAAAGGGATTTTGAAATGTGAATGTGTTTTTCTCAAGGGTGTAAATGAGTTATGAAGTGGTTTATTCATGATATGTTCCTTGGAAATTATTTATGTTTGTTTGGGCCCATTATAGATCATGATATGATGGGTGATCCCCATTATAGCTCACAATATGTTGGGTTGAGCCCATTATAGCTCAAGATATGTTGGGTTGAGCCCATTATATCTTAAGATATGAAAGGTGAGCCCCATTATAGTTCTCCAATGCATTGGGTACTCTGAAGATGGATTTTTAACAAAACTTTATTCCATATTTAAGGGTGAATATAATAGTTATATGGTAAATATGTCCCAAGGAAACTACATGATGTTTCTATACATATGAGTTTTTATGATTTTGGGTTTTATTAGTGTTTATGTTATCACTTGACATACAATTTCTTTCTTCATATATCTTAATATTTTTTATACTCATCCCAATACTTAAAAAAAATCACAGGATATAAGGATGTTTAAGATAAATAAGGGAGTTGTGATGAATGATATGGAGTGTTGTCAAATAAATCATGTTTTAAATTTTAATGTTTTGAAAAAAATGGATATGATTTTTAGTAGTATCCGCTTTGTATGAATGTGTTATGTTATGTATGTAAGAAATCCTAATTATATAAAACCCTAAACCTGAAAAGATACTTAATGTGTAATAATGTATATTCTTTACTAAAATTCAATATTAAGTAATGTTTTATGGTTGGGTTCTTATAGTTGGTATCAGAGGATGATTTAGATTACTTTAGGGGTTAGGATGATGCTAAGAGAATACCATAAATTATTTTTACTATATTGTTTATTTGAAATATTATAGAATTTAAAGATTACCATGTTTATTTATCTAAGATATATCTATTTAGAATGGTTTTCTATAGAAGAAATAGGGATGCTGAAGTAGGAAGGCACCAGGAGGTGGATGTTTGTCCCAATCTGCAGCCTGGAATGGTGGGAATCAGAACTGAGTAGTTTGTGACAGAAATTGACCAGTCTACTCAAGAAATAAATGGTGGTGGTATCCATACTAGATAGGTACATGATCTACCATGAAGAAACATGTCTTTCATGGAGCATTTTATGAGGAAGAATCCTCCAACATTTAGTGGAACCACATATCCATTGATATCCAAAGGATAGATCAACACTTTAGAAAAGATATTTTATGTCATGGGATGTTAGGAACATTAAAATGTAATACTATCCATTTATCAGTTGGAAGGTGATGCCGATCAATGGTGGTCTCTGGTTAAGAATATGAGAGAAAGAGATGATCTTGACAGTCTGTAATGAGATGATTTTAAGAGTCTTTTTCTAGAAAAATATTTTCCTAAAACTGTTCAACTCAGAATGGAGAAACAATTCTTGGAACTAAAGTAGAAATATGATGATTCTATGGCATCATATGAAGCCAATTTTACAAGACTGTCCAGGTACATACTATATTTTACTTGGGACTTTGATATAAAAATTAATAGATTTTACTCTAGTTTGAAACCTTTTCTAAGAAGATCTTTGGCTTCATGATAGTTTAAAATCTATGAAAAACTTGTTCATTGTGCTAAAAAAGTGAAGATAGATTTTTCTGAAAAGTATGTAGCTCAAAGAAGTTTGGTTGGAAGGCATTGTGGAATAATTCATCAAAGAAGTCTGGAGGTAAGAAAATAAATTTCCCTTCTTGTGAAAAGTGCGGTAAAAGGAATCCTGGTGAATGCCTGGTAAATTCTAGGAAATGCTACCAATGTGTAAATTTTGGACACATGACTCATGAGTGCAAGGAAAATTATTTGAAAATGAATGAGAAGTTGATGGTGATATGCTTTAACTATAAGAAATTGGGTCATTTTGTTAATGTGTGTTTGAAGCTAGTCACTCAGGCAGGAAATCAGGAAGATTGGAAGAAGAAGGGTGTGGAAAAATCCTTTGCAACCACTGCTGTAGATGTTGAGCTGTCAAATGAGGTGGTATAAACTCTAGGGAGAAAAATATTTTTCGAAGGCTGTCCTAACGTTGGGGTACAATCAGTTGAAAATAAAGGATGAAGACATCCCAAATACTGCGTTTTGTACTAGATATGGTCATTATGAATTTGTATTTACGCCTTTGGGTTAACTAATGCACCAACTATATTCATAGATCTTATGAATATAATATTTCATGAGTTATTGAATAATTTTTTGCTTTTTTTATTGATGACATTCTGGTATATTCAAGGATTAAATAAGATCATGAAAAATATCTAAGGGTAGTTTTGAAAACATTAAATGAAAAGAAACTGTATGGAAAATTCTATAAGTGTGATTTTTGGTTGAAATAAATTTCTTTTCTTAGGAAAATTGTAAATAAGGATGGAATATAAATTGATCCTACCAAAACAAAAGTGGTTGATGAATAGACAAGACCTAAAAATGTTACAATGATTTGTAGTTTTCTTGGATTAGCAGGTTATTACTGACAACTTGTTAAAAACTTTTCATAGTTTTCTAGCCTGCTAACTATGTTAACATGAAAAGGGGTTAAATTTATTTGGATAGAAAAATGTCATGTTTGTTTTCAGGAACTGAAGAAGATATTGGTGAATTCTTCAGTTCTTACTCTACCTTATAGAAATAGTGAATTTTTCATCTATAGTGATACTTCTTTGAAGGTACATGGTTGTGTTCTGATACATAATGATTAGGTTTTAGTGTAGTCATCTTTGTCATATAGAATTAAGTAATCACAGAAGGTAGATAAGGAGCTATAGAGAAAGGCTAAATTGGTTAAAAAGGGTAAGTTTTCAGAATTTAACCTTGATAAATATTGTGTTTTAAGATTTGGAAAAAGGTTGTGTGTGCCTTGTGATTCTTAGTTGAAGAAAGAATTATTATGTGAAGCTCCCAGTTCTCCATTTTCAGTTCATCCTGGAAGCACTAAGATGTAAAGAGACCTTCAGGAGTATTACCGATGGGATGAAATGAAAAGCAATATTTATTATTTAACCATGAAATGTTTGACGTGTCAACAGGTTAAGGCAGAGCGGTAGTTATCTAAGGGGATGATTTATCTTTTTCCAATGCCAGAGTGGAAATGGGATAATATATCTATGGACTTTGTTGTGGGACTACCAAAGAATTCTCGAGGTAATAATGCAATCTGGGTTGTTTTTGATCGACTGACTAAATCTACACATTTTTTCCTATTCGAGATACAATGTCTTTGGATTAGTTTTCTTGTTTGTACCTCAAAGATATTTTCAGGTTACATGGAGTGCCTCTTTCCATTGTATCTGACCGGGATCCCAAGTTAACTTCTAACTTTTAGAAGGGCCTTCAAAAGTATTTGGGCACATAATTAAATTTTAGTATAGCTTTCCATCCTCAATTAGATGGGAAGTCAGAATGAACGATTCAGACTTTGGATGATATGCTTCAAGCTTGTTCAATGGATTACCAGGGAAGTTGGGATCAACATCTTTCTTTAGTTGAGTTTTCTTATAATAATTTTTTTCATTCCAGTATACAGATGATGCCTTTTGAGGCATTATATGAGAAGAGGTGTCAGACTTCAGTGTTTTGGGATGAAGTCAGTGAAATAAAGTTGATAGGGCCATAATTAGTATAGGAAGTGGCTAAGAAAGTAAAGCTAATCCAATAGCACATAAAGGTAGCTCAGAGTAGGAAGAAACGTTATGTATATAACAGAAGGAAAGAATTCTCTTTCGAAGTATGTGACCATGTTTTCCTTAAAATCTCTCCTTGGAAAAGTGTGATATGTTTTGGTAAGAAAGGAAAGATAAGTTTACGGTTCATCGGTCCTTTTGAAATATTGGAGAAAGTTGGAATAGTTTCATACCAAGTAGCATTGCCTATGAGTTTTTCTTAGGTATACAATGTTTTTCATATTTCAATGTTGAGAAAGTATACACCAAATTAGACTCATGTTTTGATCCCAGAAGTAGTTCAACTGGAAGAGAACCTTACTTATGAATAGAGACCAGTTCATAGTCTTGATTATAGAGAGCAAGTATTTCATAATAAGGTAATCCACCAGGTAAAGGTTTTTTTGGAGAAACCACATGGTAGAATAAGCAACACGGTAATTTGAAAATTCTATGAGGGAAAGGCACCCTCACTTGTTTAATAAGAAAATAAAATTGTGAGGATGTAATTTATATAAGGTGGGGGTAATGTAACACCCTAAGGTTTTAAAAGTAAATTAAAATGCATGAAACATTATTTTAAGTATATATTTATAATTATAATTGATCTTATTTTTCCCACTTCTGTGTTTTGAATTTCAAAAAACAAACATACACAGTTGCAACCAGAAAGAGTATGATAAAACCAACTTAATTTTTGGAGAATAGTAACATACCCTTATGAATAGTAATATTAACCTTATTAATAGTAACATACCCTTATTAATATTAACCTCACCAATTATATTATATATATAAGATTTGATTAAAAGTATGATATACTAATATCTTGGAATAAGTAAATAAATGTTTTAAAATTATTGTTTTTGGAATAAAATATTTTTTTATTTAAAAATTTAATTAATCATATTTAGAAAATTATTTTCAAAAAATTTAGTTTCTTTTTGGATTCTACATGTCGAAAAATGGTTGGGGTGAATTTTTGGTAATTTTCTGAAATACTTGAATTTTTAATGAATAGTGAAATACAATAATTTAAAAATTAAGCTAAATACTTGATTTATGGAGTCATGGACGATGTTTTTCTGATGTAAGAAAAATTATCTCAAACTCATATTCACTTATTACTTTTTTTTGTCTTGGAATCATAAATATTTATTTTTTTTTGTGGAAAAATAATAAAATAATGATTAAAATAATGTAAAACTCCTCCTCTCCTCCACTATAAATACCACACACTCCCCCCTCTTCCTCCCACTCCTCTCAAGCCTTTACCCTTACCTAAGTTCTGCCAAATAATCTTATAAATACCCTTACCCACGTCCAAGACCTTCTAGTCTCACCAAGAGGCCAAAACCAAGGGCCTTAAGAAGGATCTCAAGGAGAAGAGATCAAGAGGTAAACATCCTCTTTTGTTTTCTTTCTTTTCTTGTGATTTTATTTTCTATTATTATTCTTTCCTAACTTCCCCTTATCCAATAATAATTAATGATCCAGTATCTTAAATATTCTATATTTCATCATGTTTATGGAAGATTCACCATTATACTTCTTCTCCTCTTCCACTCATTCAAGAAATTAAAACATCGTCAGTGATGTGTCCATTTACCAACATCGTGGACGATGCAATTTATTTTAATTCCTTAAATACTGGTCATGAAACCATTTTTATGGTTGAACCAGATTATAATTTAATTATTATATCTTATATAATGTTCTGGAATCATTTTTTACACATTTTTTAATTTATAAAACAAAATGAGTTCATTATGATCGAAGAATCACCAAAATGACCTAAACAATTATCAATAATGTTTTAACTTATAAATCATCCTCATGTCATAATTAAAAATAATCTTATAAATAATCCTCATGTCATAATTAAAAATAATAAATGGTATAATTTATAGTTTTTTAAATATTTAAATACCATTCCATTAAAATTCTTTATTTTTAATTCCAATTGACAAGAATATCCATCATGAACAAATCATGGAAACCATGTGAAGAACGCACCCAAAAACAATGGAATTAACAAAATATTATTAATGAATGGGTCAAATGATGTTATAAAATGACCATGAAATGTGTTATGAACATGAATATATTTTTGTAAAATAATAATAAAAATATTTAACCTTCATATAGAAGGTTTAAATACGTTTGAGGGAAGTTGAACCGGAGGTAAGAGATTCTCTCTTTCTCAATTTTATTCAAGAATATCTACTATGTTATGCACTTTAATTTCTAATTTCTAATGATGATGTATGTTTTATAAACTTTACTATTATGACCTTATGATATATTAATGATGATATACTACATTTAAATCTCATTAATCCCTTCCATGTATACTCGATACCATTTAGAAATTTCTTAAGTGAATTATAAACCCAATTTCCATTCTTTGGGTTAACCTTCAACTTCAAGGATTTTTGTCATGCTAATATTACTTGTGAAATTTAATTTGATTATATTATGTTTCATTATGTGTATTTATATTATATATACATATTCCTTTCATTTACTAAATTCTCAATTAAATATTATGGTATTTGTAAAGTACTTTCCTCTTAAAATCCTTTTAGATGTCTCCTTTATGAAATCCAAAGAGATTATTCCTTTTTTAGGTCATGTGTGTTCTCTTCTGATTTCATGATGTTTTAATAATATAGTTTCTCCATTATATTTTTTATATTTATTTTTGTATAATCAGTTTACATTATTTTGTGTGTGTAGTGTTTATGTTCTAAGAGTGATTTTTACAAAAAAGGGGATTTTGAAATGGGAATGTGTTTTTCTCAAGGGTGTAAATGAGTTATAAAGTGATTTATTCATGATATGTTCCTTGTAAATTATTTATTTTTGGTTGATCCCATTATATCTCATGATATTATGGTTGAGCCCTATTATATCTCAAGATATGTTGGGTTGAGCCCATTATAGCTCAAGATATGTTGGGTTGATCCCATTATAGCTCAAGATATGATGGGTGAGCCCCATTATAGCCCTCCAATGTATTGGGTACTCCAAAGATCGAAGTTGACCAAAAGGTTATTACATGTGTAAGGGTGAATATAAGAGTGATATGGTAAAAATTTCCCAAGGCAACTACATGATGTATCTATGCATATGAGTTTTTATGATTACAGGTTTTATTGGATTTTATGTTATCACTTGACTAATGATTTATTTCTTCATAACCCTTACTGAGTTATATACTCCCAAGAATTAAAAATGTTTTTCATAGGATTTAAGGATCTATAAGAGAAATAAGTGAGTTGTGATGAATGATATGGAGTGTTTTCAAAGAAATCATGTTTTAAATTTTTATGTTTCGAAAAAAATGGATACTATTTTTAATAGTATCCTCTTTGTTTGAATGTGGTATGTTATGTATGTATGATATAATAATTATCTAAAACCATAAACATGAAAAATATCCTCAATGTTTAATAATGTATGTTCTTGACTAAAATTAAAGACTAAGTAACATTTTAAGGCTGGGTCCTTATAGAACTGGTGGTAGAAAGGATATTGAATTGGAAGTAGCAATGATATTGAAGTAGTAGTAGTAAAGATATTGAACTGGTGGTAGAAAGGATATTGAACTGGGGGTAAAAATGATATTGAAATTCTGGTATAAAGGATATTTAAATGGAAAACGAATGATTTTTAACTACTATTTACATGATTTTTGAACTAATAGAATAATTTTTTTGAACTAACTATATAAATATTTTTCAACTAGTAATAGAAAAAATAATTCAACACATTATTTTTCCACAAAATAACACATAATAAATATATATGATATAACACAATAATATTCTATACATTTTAACTTATGAGGATCTAAATTATTTAATGAAAGTGAGGAACAAAAATAAAACACAAAATATTTAAAGCACCCATACACAATAATATCCACATGTAATCAAACAAAAAAAACATAAACAAACAACATGTAATAAAAAAATAGAACATAAAAAAACATATATTAATCCTTCTTGTATTAGGAAAACCCCTTGGACTTAAAAATATGTCATTATGAAATCTTATTTTTCAATGTTACCATCATACAATGAATTAACTAATAAAGAATCCCTTGAATTCATTTGGGACTTATATCTTATGGTCTAAAAATTTCCAATTATGGGGTTGAGTAAGGAAGAGTTTATAAAAAGTGTTTTCCCATTTTTTTAAAAGTAAATTATAGGAGTTGGTTCCTACCAATGTATTAGGTAATCATTCATACACGGACCTAGCTTCTCAATGGTTTTGTGATGAAATTTTATCCAAGGAGAATAGAAACATAAATAATACACAAAATCACTGGATTTATTCAGGATGAGGTGAACCTATTTCATGAGTCTTGGCATAGATCTAGAAGGTTATATAGAAATTTTTTGAATATCCAACATAGTCTATAGTTTCTGATGGATATATTTTATAATAGCAATAGTCTATATCATTATACATTTGTATATAAGTCTTCTAGAAGGTATTTTGGTGATAAAACAGTTGAAAAATCAAAACCAATTTTCATCTCTATTGTAAAATATTAATAAAACAAGTGTTATTGGAGTAGTAACATAGTTATGATGGAAATAACTTCTTCTCATAAAAATTAAGTCCAAGATTCTAGTTGTTAGGATGAAAAACAAAAAATATATATATAAGAATAAATTCCTCTACTATGATATGTTCATTCATTTACAAACATGTTTCCCCAACTTTTAAATTCCTACGCAAAATCTTGAGAATAAAAATATATCTATTTATAGATCTAGGACGCATCCTAGGGATGATCCACCCTAAAATAACTAAGAAAAACTACATGATCAATGATAGAATATTGAGATGGGGTGAATGAGTGATCAACATTGTTTATCTATTTATTTCAAAATAACCATCACCAACTATTAGGATAAAATGTTTTATCCCACTAACATAGTCAAAATGCATTCAAAAATAGAGGGACACAACAAATTTTCATGGTTTAAGTCTAAATGTGTGAAGGGTAGACCTTAGTGACATATGGATTCCTCTAGGATCACACAACCCACTATAATAATCATGTGAGTATAATTAGCATGGTGTATCATTTAAAATATTATTTTCATATACCTAGATTATTCTATGATTAATCCTACACACAATTTAATCTCATACTTTACAGTGATAACAATGTGAAAAAACTCGAGAGTATTCAAACAAAGAGACCATATTTAATCTAATGAGTGTGGTGATTTATTCATCTAATTCTACAATTACATTGTATACAATGGAAATTATTCTTAGAATATGTGTATAAAAGTTTTTCTTCTTCACTTTGTATTTATAAAAAAATGTACACAACCAATTTGATTTTCTTATAATTCTTCATTTCTACAACACTATATGATCACACAATCTTATCTATTTTGCACTTATCCATTACTTTATATTCTACACTTCTGTCCTTATTTTCTATAAACTCTATCATCATTTATTATCATAATTTTTGTCACATCCATGAATCTTCACAACAACAACATTTTTAAAATGTCCATATTTAAATTTTAATTTCAAATTCAACACCTTTCCTTCACAAAACACCCTTGGATGTCCATTCAAAAAATAATTAAAATAAAATTTGAATTATTAGTCATTATAGGTTGAAATAACCACTAAAACATTAAGATGAATCCATGTCATCTGTGATTCTAAAACTTCCCAAAAATATCCCTTTGCAGTATAGACTACTTATTTAATATGTAGAATAGTGGTTCATAATTGTTATTCTTTTAACTTTTTATACACCATGTAGTGTGATGAATCATTATAGAATAAAGGTGTTGAATTTTCTAAACCCACCAAATTATATAAAAAATTATTATCTTAGTGTGGACACCTCTTCTCTAGAATATACTGCCTTGATCTCAATTGGTTTTGGAATGGACACTTCTTCCTATGTATAGGATCAAAATTTTACAAGGCCGCCAAAGATCGACCCAGCCTCGATTTTAGTGCACCAGTGTCTTCTGTCTTATAGTTCCTCAAATTTATAGTGCCACCAAAAATTGAACCATCCCCCAATACCTCATATAACTTCTTAGTTTGAAAACCTTTTTCCTCAACCAATTTTTACATTACAGTAACAAGATTTACGATATGGGACATATTTGATCAAAAGAATTTATTCCTTCAATTATCTTACACGAGGAACTCATTTCATGGTATTTTAACACAATATACAAGATTAAAAATTGTTAGAATTAAATATATAAACAACTTCATATCAACATAAGTGTGAATTTGAATTTTTTTTCATTGAAAACAAAATTCAACGCATAGAATCACATTCACTCTAGTCTCTTTAACATACTCCTCATAAACACATATCAACACCTCCTGGTCTCAATAACCCCCCCTAGATTTTTTTTCAACCAAGGAACATAAATTAATATGAATATCTAAACTCTATAAATGTATCATCATTCCATAATTTTAATCCAACATGTGTAAACTTAGTATAGGAAACAAGAACATTGAATAAATAATACCAAATATCCCATAACATAGTAGCAATCGATATTCACATTTATTCAAACTCGAATATATCTCAATTATTCTTGATGAAGAGACACCACATTAAAATAATAATAATAATATCATAATTATAACTTCAACACCACCATCATTATAACAGTAAAAAAAATAAAACACATTCCAAAAAAAATTGGGTATGCACTTCAATAAAAAATTAGAAAAGTTCGCTCACATGAACAATACTAAAACCACAATATTCCCCTTTTAAGAACTCTATCTAAATATATTCTCCCCCTTAATAGAAACACATATCAATGGATATTCCCACTATAAAAATTCTCCTATTAGAAACTTCAAGGAGATAAACATAAAAAGGATTTATGTTTTCACCCCCTAACAATAATATCCAAATACATGAAAAGAGACTATAAATAAACACTATACCTCAACCAAAAAATTAATGAGATTGAACACATAACATAAAACTTATTTTATAAATGTTTATTTATATAATTTATTGGTGAAAACATCATAAATATGTTCCTTTATTCAAACATACTCCAACATTAATTCATTTGTATCCATAATCTCCTTGGTAATGTGATATTTAAAATGATTGTTCCTACTCCTGAAATATTGATCATGATTCATTGAAAAAATGATATCAATCTGATTATTACATCCAAGAAGAAGTAAAAACTTCATAGAGACCTTAAAATATTCTTATTATGTATACACCCATCTTAACTAAGTTTTTATTTTATTTTAAACAATATATTTTACCTCAAGAGTTCTT
The DNA here is from genome assembly GCA_963277665.1 of Viscum album. Lineage (NCBI taxonomy): Eukaryota > Viridiplantae > Streptophyta > Magnoliopsida > Santalales > Viscaceae > Viscum > Viscum album. Next base: position 1,078,373,365 of record OY728134.1, on the reverse strand, counting down.
AAAGTACCTTAACTCTCATAACTATAGTTTAATCTATTTGTGGGTGTATTTTGTGATAGAATCACAATGTAAAAAGTCATTTGCGAAATTATTCCATATAAAAAGTCCCCTCATAAAAAATTTCATCATAAATGTCATCAATAGTGATGTTACATCACAAATAAAATTCAATAGGCCATGATTTCCTTCAAAAATAAACATATAATATTTTTTAAAAAATAACTATTTATAACGGATTGAAAATCCTTCATAATTAATAAAATATTTTAAAAAATAAAAAATAAAAATAAAAAATAAATATTATAAAAATATTATAAAAATAGGAAATAAATAAATAAATAAACTCATACATAAAATATTTACACCATTTTACACATAACATGTCTACCAAACCAACATACACAACAGTCACTATAAAAAATGAGAATCAGAAGGTATTAGGGGAGGAGGATCACCAAAAGGTTTGGGGGATGGAAACCTCATACTAGCACCACACTCAATCCATTTCATATACACCAACATCTTCTAATCTCTCTGGTGTTTCTACACACACTCCTCATCCCGATCTCTCTACACCCCCTATATCATATTATCCTTATCTCATAACCTCTCTTTATACTGTGTAGCGGTCGATAATGAATTTGAAAGATCTCCCTTTATCCTAACCAATGACATCGTATAAGTACCATAGTAACTATTAGGTTTTAATCATGAACAAATACTAGTCACCCGACAATTCTTGACATGATACATAGTTTATTATATCTGAGCCCCCTCATCAAAATCTAACTCGCATGTGGAATCATCTTCGGTCTTGCAATGAATATCTCATGAATTCAATGTTACAATCTCATATAGTTCGTTCAAATATAATTTATTATTAAAATAACTAAAAAAATAATTTATGTATTTTTCTATAAAAAATACTAATAAAACTCTAGTATTTTTTACTTCCGACTAGTTTTCCTCTATTGGTATTAGTGTAAAACTTATTGTGAACATAGAAATTAATTATAGAGTAGTTGGTACTAGCCTATATAATATAAAAAAATTATATATAAATTATATATACATTAATAAAAAATATTACATACCATATATCCTTGATGTATACCAAATGTATAACTCCCATTCCTATGTTTGACCTCCTGCCTCCCCTGGTTTTGACACTCAGATGACCACATACACTTAAAATCCTCTCCTATGTAGTAAGAGCACAATCTATATAGTACCTGAGATAAGATATAGTTAGGTTTATGAGAGAATAAAGACCATTCAAAAATATTAACAGATTCCCTATCAATGGATCTCATTCTTAGGTTGTATAAAAACTAATGAAATCATTCATGGACACAAATATAATATTTCTCCTAGATAGGATCTACCATAATAGCATCAATCCGAGACCATGATTTCTAAAATAAAACTAAAAATATAATTTTAATAAATAAATAAATTTTCAATAAAATATATTATTTATTAACATTAAATACATTGGTTAAACATCTGATCTCAAAGAGAAATGGGAACCTAATCCCATGGAAAAAATAGAGAAGAAAAATACTTTCATAAAATCACACTAGAATTCTCAATAGTGAAATGCGAAAAACTATTTAAATAAAAACAAATAATCAAAATATTGTTAATAAACTAATATAAAATAATATAACATAATTACCTTAAACAATTGAACACCCCCTAAATTATGGCCAAAATTAAGAGATGGAAACCTTTATATACTAGGGCTCAGAATTATCAATCTAGCAAGTTCACACCCCATCTTAATATGAGATGTTATAGAAGCATCCTATAGGCCAGATGAATCAAACTCAACATTAGTAAGCCCTAAATAATTAAGAGAACATAATAGACCTCTAGGACCATCTTTGACCATATGAGATAAATGATCTTAACTATAAAAAATTATAATATAGATATAAAACATAAATACCTAATAAATACAATAATATAACAATTTTACCTATAATTAATTGTTCATATAGATGTCAAAAATAAAAAAATATCATAATATAATAATTATCAATAAATATATATCATAATATATTAATATTACATACAAATAATTCTTAATATAGATATAAAATATAGAAAAACTAATAAATACCTTGTAGAATATAATAAACTATCCTATAAATAATTGTTAATACTGATATCAAATAAAAGAAACTAAAAAATCTCGGCATTAGTGATAAAATGGAATAGATCATCAGGTATATATCTAACTATTTGAAATAATCAATATTACATGTAAATAATTTTTAATAAAATATCAAATATATAAAAAACCAAAATATAATACATCATTCATCATATTCACCCGCATCTTCATCGATGACAATGTATTCTTTTTCCTCTTCATCATCGTCGACATCCATGTATCTTTCAGTTTCATAATCCCTTATTAGTTCATCAAAATTATCAATATGATCATCCCTTAATAAGGGTTTTCATCATTAAAATTTATATCATGTCGAGTGATAGATTTATTTGGGGATGTTTCTTGAAAAAATTCAATATATTTCACTTCTACAGAATAATTCTCATTTTCAAGAAATTGGCTATCCTGATATTTTATTTTTATTACACTCTACTAGTCATTTAAATATCTCAAAATAATAAATTAATTTTCATAATAAACATGATTTTCTTATTATGTCAACATAAATGGTTCATTTGAGGAAATAAGACTTTTATATTTAATTTCAATGACTCCTTGTCATGGATGAACTAACAACCCTAGCTCAGTATGAAACCAATTAATTTTAAACATTGTTACATAGTTTGTTCCCAGATAGCAGAAATCAATTATTTCATCCATAATTCTATAAAAGTCAACTTCATCTTCTTTTGGGTGAGATCTTTTCAAACAAATACCACTATTCATTAATTTCATTGATTCACTATATATGAGTGTATAGAATAAAAATCCATCAACTACTAACCCATTATAAGATTTTACCAATGTCGATGGAGGGGTTTTTAGTACACAAAATAGATTATCAATTTTTATTTCACGTTCTATTTCCTAAAAAAATAAAAAATATTTATAATAGATTTCATTACAAAATTGATTTAATATTCTATTATAAATAACATAACATACCAGTCCTTAAAACAAATATAAAAAATTATGTCATCAGAGTTCTTCAAGAGCAGGATAAGTAATCTGTATAAATTGTTTCTTGATATGGTCATCATATAGTATAAAAATTAAATAATTTAAATAAATATATCTCTTAAAAAGATTTAAAAATGATAAAATTAGTACTTACTGCACAAATTTTGTCATTTAATCACAATTGAGATGAAAATATGTATAAGCTCTATAAAGTTCTTCATATTAAATCCATCATTCATAATAACCACAAAAACAAATCTCGGGATGATTAAAAATTGAAAATGGATGGTCCATTAAATCATCAAAATTTTCCTCATTGTGACCCATGTGATTATGTTTTTAAGGATATTAAGATTGAAAAAAATAAGAGAAGAAATATGAAATTGCTTCATGTAAGTATGCTTCTAAAATTGAACCTTCAACTGATGATTTGTTACCTACTCTCTTCATTAATTTTTTCACACATATCTCAAATTGGTAAATCTATCATAATTGTATTGGAACTCTACATTTCAAATAATATATAAAATGAAACATTAAATGTTCTATTGACTAAAAGAAGGAAGAAATGAATATTTTCTCCAACTTACATAAAATTAAAATGACATCTTTTTGTAGAAAAATCAATTCATTATAATCTGATGTTTCTTTAAAAATATCCTAGAATAAATATGATATCTTAGCCAACACATCAGATATTGAATAATTGAACATCTCTATAAGATCAATAACTATTAGTCTTTTAGTTATGAAATGATAGTCATAACTTTTTAACTTCGTAATACATTCATTTCTGACGCAACAGGAGAAATTTGATGTATATCCATATATTAACCTCAAATCACCAATCCATTAATATAATAATAAAAGGATTTTTTGAGATAGTGTGTATGCTTCTATTGGATTTATTAAATTGGGTGATCTTTCATATTCAAAAAATTAATGTGTAGGAAACCTGAAAATTTGGGCAAGATCTAACCATTCCTTTACATTATATTTGGTCTTACTAGGTTTTCCAACACAGTATAAAATATGATATCTAAAAAATATTCTCAATATGAATTTAATTTAACATGTGATGAAAAAATAAATCATACTAATATGTACAATCCAAAAAAATCACCCCTTTATCCAATTATGATCTTTCCAAAAACCATTTGTTTTTTGTTTTTTATAGTTGGTTTAAAAGTAATAGAAGGAAATGGGGTGATAATAAATTTTATCTAAATACCTAAGTGTACTATTATAGTTTTATCTCTTTTAATTCAACCATTTATAATATTATTTATATTCCTTCGAAAAGGGTGATCTTCATGAACACATATATGAAATTCAAAATTACTGGTTTTCCTCCCATTGACAAATGTAAATGATTTTTTCTCATCCATGCAGTATAGACATGCTTTTAGATCATGTGAACTCTATCCAGATAACATAATATACATGGGAAAGTCACTGATTATTCACATTATTGTATCCTTTAGTGTAAAATTTTGATATACAACTATATCATATTTAGTTACACCTTATTCCATTATGAACATAACTCATCATTTAGTGGATTCAAATAAACATCGGCATTATTCTATGGATGTCCTGTAATTAATTATGAAAATTATATATATGGTTCCTTGATCAGCATCCATGGAGGTAAGTTGTATACAGTAATGAAAATAGGTGAGTTAAAATATTGACTACCGTAAGCACTTAATAGACAAAAACCATCAGAAAAAAATACTAAACCATATTGTAAGAGGTTTTGAATAAAAATAAGGATTCATCTGATAAAAGTTATTCCATGATTTTCCATCACATGGACGATTTAAGTTTTTATTGATGAAAATATTTCATTTATGCAATTTCAACTATGAAACTGTATTATGAGACATAAATATACTATATAAATGAGGTGTAATTGGAAATTACATCAATTATTTCATATAAAATCTGTAATTTTCTTACTGTGCCTCCTTATACCTCGATTCTACACATGTTGGAAAATTAACTACTGATTCATAACCACCATAATATAAGATGCAGTCATTTGAACATGACTCGATGTTGTGATAAATAAGACTTAAATTATGGACCAACATATTACTTTAATTGATCCTTTTAGGTAATTTATTTATTTCAGGAAGAATGATTTAACCAAATAAAATATTTGATCAAAATAACTATTTGAAATTCCAAAATATGATTTAAAATCCATGAATATTATAACAACATAAAATTTTCTTATCTATAATCCTATATATAATACATCCCTAACATTTTTCAAAAAATTTCAAAATTGGGATGGTTTAAATTCAAGATGTGGAATATAATTATGAGTTTTTTTTCCTGAATAGATGGCCTAGAAACCTCATGTACTAAATTCTAAAATGATGCATCCTAAAAAAAATATGTATTTTCTATGGAATTTTGTTACCATGTTGATACAAAAAAATATAATCTTTTTGAAAACCAAAATATTGTACATGAATTCCAATATTATCAAAGGTTTCAAATATCCTAATATCACATTTTAAATAGGGACATTTAATTAATCCTTTAGAAACAAATTCTGAATTTGAAGATGCAAATGATATAAATTTCTAAACAACCTTAATGCAGACAAGATTTATACCAGTTTCATTAGGATTATTTATCCAATCATGATCATGTAAAATAAATATATGTCTACTACCTGAGTCTACAGTTATCTAAAAAATATTATAAATTTGAATAATTATTAAGCACTATGTAAAATTATCAAAAATTATTACTAAATTTTAATTATGGCTAATTATGACTAATTCTCATGAATATTCATACAACATGCCATTAATTATTAGTAAAATTAATTATTAATTACTAATTAAAACATATATTTATTAAGAAATACAATTTTTTTATTAATTATAAGAACATTTGCTAATAAATATTACTATTTTTTATTAATTATTTGTATTTATGTACATTTTTATAGGTTATTACAAATTATTTCAATTCCAGTAATATTTAAAAATTATAAATAATTTTAACCAATTATTACTAAAATTTATAAATAATTACTACCACGAACTAATTTTTTCTTAATTATTAAAATTTATTTAATTATTACTAATATTTCTTAATTATTATAATTTTTTTAATATTTATGTGAATTTTTAATAATTAGTAGTAACTTATATATATTTTAAATTAATTTATTTCAAATTTTCAGAATTTACTAATATTTACAAATTATCACTAATATTTTCTAATAATTTAAAAAATATATTAATTATTACAAATATAGACAATTTATTTCTTAATAATTATAGATAATTTATTAATTACTACAAAATTGTTAATTTTATTTCAAAATTAATATAATTGTTATTATTTTTAATATTTTTACATGTTATTAAATCTTTTTACTTATTATTACTAATATTTATTAATTTTTTCAAATAATTATAATTATTTATTTAGTATTACTAATTATTTAATATTTATAAATAAATTTTTGATAATTACTATTAATTTTGAATAATAATTTTTATTTTATATATTTTTTAACATTTATTATTAATTATCATAATTTACTTTTATTTTCGAATTATTACTAATATTTACAATGTATTATGAATATTTACTAATTATTTCTAATATTGACTACTTATATATTAATTATTATAGATTATATAATAATTATTACTAATATTTATAAATATAAAAAACTTTAATTTTTAGTTTCAATTATTTATAATCATTAATATTTTTGATAGATTTTATAAGTTATTACAAAAAATTTATTAAATATTACAGATATTTGAAATTTTTTACAAATTATTATGATTATTTATTTAAGTATTACTAATTAATTATTAATTATAACTGATTTTTTAATAAATTTTAATAATTTTTATTAAATATTATTATTTCATTTATATTTTGGAAATTTATCACAAATTATTGTAATTTACTAATATTTACTAATTATTGCTAACATTTACGAATTTTTACTATTATTGAATAATTATTTATTAATTATAAAATACCATTTAATGATTTACAATATTTTTTAAATTTCTATATTTTCACTAATTATTGTAAATTTTTGTTAATTGTTAGTACTTATTATTTTTTTTACAAGCTAGTACAAATTTTTTACAATTATTTAAAATGTAATACTAATTATTTATTAATTATAAATTAAATTTTATTAAATATTACCAAGACATTATAAGTAATCTTAAACCTAATAAAAAATCAAATAAAATAAGAATAATAATCAAATATCATTGACAAATGATATGTAACATTAAAATAACTAATATAATCAGGAAGTCTGAACATGTAAAATGAATTCAAATTATATATATATATATATCATGGTTTGTAATAATTCAAACGAAAAAAAATAATTTAAGTAAACATATCAATCAAGTAATAAGTAACCACTTTTGAATGATATAATCATAAATTTATAATCATTTGAAACTCAAAATTCTCCCAAAATCAAATAAGGAATAATAATATAAGGGTCAAACAACATGTATATTATGCTAGGAAATAAATTAAAAAAATCTATTTTTTTAATTTTAATATAATAATAAAAATCATGGAAACTACACTTCAAAACTATTTTAAAACCCTAATTTATTGAAAATATCTATTATACTCAAGATTAACTAATACAAACACCCAAATATGGAAAATCACTTAAATCTAAAGGTCAAACACTAGGAAAACTACCTAAAATTTAGTAGAGTCAACCCGTATATAGATGAATGTTGTTGTCGTTGATGAAGAACACAAAAATAGGGAATAATATACATTCACTAACTCCAAATACTAAATTAAACATAAAAATAGTTTACATATTTTGACCTAGGGTTCGACCAAAACAATTCCAATGAGAGAGGATTCCGTACCAAGGGGATTCAAAGGTCAATCATCAAAAAATATGACGTGACAAAAGAGGGTGTCCAATGGGGGGTGGGCTATGGCAGGTACATGATGGGTGGGGGGGAGGTGTTGTGCGATAAGGAATGGGAGAAGGGAGTGCGCGATGGTTAGTATGCTACAAGGGGGCTGCATGACGAGGAAAGGGAGGTGGGATTGCGACGAATAATGTAGGGTGGGGAAGGGAGGCTCAGACATGACAGTTTGTGTACAATGGGGAAAGGGAGCTATCTTCATGATGGTAGGTGTGTGGTGGTGGGGGTTGGGTGTGATGGGTAAAGTGCGGAAGGGTGTGATGCATGATGTGGAAGGGAGAAGGTGGGGGGAGTAAGGCTCAATGATTTTTTAATAGTGTTATTTATGGTGGACTCATAGCTAGGGATTTTCCATCACTAAAGGAATGTCAGTAGGAGTTTTTGTTATATATTATATAGTCCATTGAAAAAAAACTACAATTCCCATTTATAATTGTGAAGTATATAATTTTTGTTGAAAAATACCATCACATAAATATTTTCTATGATGGAAAGTATTTTCCATCATATTAAAGAATGTTTTTTTGGTTAATTGCAATAGATGGTAGTTTTCCACAAATAACCCATCACAAATGTTTAATTCCCTACTAGTTTCTGCTTTATAGGGTAAAAAAAAATAAATCTACCACCAATGAAGAAATATCAACCCAATAAAAATATTTTTTCATCAACATTACCTATCTAATATGCATCTATATTACCAAAAAGATCCAACTTCCCTTCGATATCATATTTTAGACCAAAATCTAGTGTACCCTTAATGTACCTAAGGATATTTTTTTCTTCTATGAAATGTGATTCAATATGTAAACTTTGATATTGGTAAGATAGGGAAGCAACATACATTAAATATGGAATATAAACTATAAGATATAATTTAATTCAAATTGATATCCTGAATTCTCTAATATCGACATGCTTTCATTGTTAATATTTTGAGAGATTTATTCACACTGAAATGGGCATGGAATTAGGCTTCTAGTATTCAATACAAGATCTTTTCAAGAGTTCCTTAACATACTACTCATGAAAATGATAATTTTGATATCTTTCTTATGAAATTTTAAATATATGAATGTGTCTCATCTCTCCACAAAAAGATATTTCAAATAAATCTTTTATCTCCTTATTAAAATCCTCCCATATTTATTCATCATTCCCAATCAATATGATGTAATCATTATAAACAATAATAAGAAGAGGTACCTCTTTTTAATCTATGATGTTGATATTATTGTACATTCTTATCTTTTTTAAATTCAACTTCTTTAAATAGGTATCCATATTAGTGTACCAAAATTTTGGGGATTTTTTTAGAAAATATAAATCCTCCTATAACCCAAAAAAACAATTCTCATATTTACAAATTAATAAATCCCATGGACACTCAATATCAGTCTCCAATTCTAATTCACTATTTAGGATGATAGACTTGATATCCATTTTGAATATCTTGTATTTCCTTTTTACTATAATAGAAAGAATGATTATAATGGTATCGATTTATACAATCAGAGAAAATGTATCATTAAAATATAATCCTTTAACTTGAGAATGACCTTTATAGGATATTATTTCTTTTTCGCCTCACTACATCTCCATTTTAATTCAATTTATTATAAAACAAATACTATGTCCCAATAAAATTCTTCTCTTTAGGTCCGAGAATAAACTCTTATGTATCATTCTTCTAAATTTGGTCTAGTTTTTCATTTATAACACCAACCAAATCTTGATGCTCAAATTATTATTTAACATTTTTAAGTTAAAATTGTGAGAATAATTATGTATGACATATTATTCTCTAAATTCCTCTATTTTATACTTTTTTCTATGATTTATAGTGATTTTTTGGTCCTATAATCTCATTACCACCTTGAATGAGATGATTTATATTTAACATCATCAACTGAAATGGTTTAATATTCTTTTCCAACCTATATACCCTGAACACATTCATCTTTTTTCAGACATCTCTTAATATTTTTCAATAGAATCAACATCAACAATACTTTTGGAACATGATTAATTATAAATAACTCCCTCATTTGATTTATCCTAGATAATCACATCATATTTACTAATAATTAATCTAGTACATTGGTTGAAACACAAATACCCCCTTTTATTTATAGAATAACCAATAAAAATACCTGAAATACCTATTAGCTCAAATTTACCTATATTTTTACCTTTTATTTTGATTATACATGAGATACCAAACCACCTAAGATATGTTAAATTTATTCTATGTAAACATAATTTTTGAATATGAATTTTTAATCCATTAGCATGTCTCTAAAAATATTAAGAAGTGTCATGTTCAAACAAAAGTTTTCGAGTCATATCCACCAACATCCTATTCTTACTTTCAATAAAACCAATTTTTTTGGTATATGTGTCACACTGAGTTTACATCATATTTCATAAATCTTTATATATTATTCAAACTACCAATTTGTAAACTCAGTTCCATTATATTTGTAGATTTTATTGAGAGAAAATACATACTCCATTTATGAACTCCATTGAATTTTTTAAAATGATTTCAAAGCCTCAAACTTGTGTTTAAAAAACATTACTAAAGTAATATGGGTGAACCCATCAATAAAAGTAATAAATTAATTTATTCTATTGAAAAATATCTTCCTCATGTTCTCACACTCATATGAAGTAATGATCTCTAAAGGTTGAGTATATTAAATCCCCCCTTTTCTTGTAAAGAGTAAACAATATTTCCTTTTTGGAATCTTGAAATCATTCAATATTTTTCTCTTCTAGTATAATAAACATCACAAACCTTATCTCCTTATGTTATCCTATTCCTCTTCATTCAGACAGGACTCCAAATCCTTTATCCCATAATTCATTATCGACATTGATGTTTAGATAGCGTGGATTTCTTACATCACCACTACAAATATTTTACATGTAGTACACTATCCTATTATCATACATTTTATATCTTTAAGATTTGTAACCATGAAACTATAATTTATGAAAATAACTTTATTTATTTCATCAAAATTATGAGAAACACTCAACAAGATTTGTTTTATCCCATTAACATAAAGGTTTCCCTTGAATTTTAATTTTTTTCTAATAATAACTGAATCAATACATTTTATTTTTGTGATCCATCATTTTCAAAGGACAAATACCCTTATTTAAAATTTTCAACATTCTCCAACCACTTCAAATAATATTTCTTATGTGAATATCACCCACTATAAAATATCTATAGACTCCCCTTAATTGATTATTTAAGTGAAACTTCAAAAAGAAGATATTTTTCTTTACCTTTATTTAATCTCTATAAATACTTATTTACCTATTCATTTGGAAACCTAGAGAGAAATCCATTATAATCTACTATTAAAATACTTCACAAACATTATACAAGTGTATAAATATGCTCTCAACCACTAAAATAAATATTTCATAATATTTTGGAATCTCTTCCCATTGATCTTGTTGACCCCCATCATGTTTTCCACAAAATAGATTAAGATTCATCATGTTGATTGAAATTAAACTAGCACTTCTTCAGTGTATGCTTGAAGCCTCAATAGTACCAAAAATTGATATAAAAATCATATTTACCTTTGAAAACAACATGGATTTAATAATGATGTCTCTACCTTTCACCATTATTTTGACCACAAGTCTTAGCTACTTTGTAATGAAGAATTTTTATAAAATCATTAGTTTTTTTCATCATAATAAGATTCATTTTAACATATTTAGATTAATAAGAAATGGAATATTTTTAATTAATGTTTGAGTTCCCATAATTTTCAAAATTTTGATGATCATTTAATTTATCCATAAACTTGATTTTCTTGACATGTTTCTTCTTCTCATAATTGTTTCCATCTATTAGAACATCAACATCATTTTGAGAAGATTATTTCTGCTAATCTTCATAGACTTCATTCTTATTTGAACATTTTCCAGCTTACTGAATTTTTTTTGAATGATGAGTTAAGATATGTCCAGTTCTTCATAAACTTTCACCAACATCAACAATGTAGGATAAAAATATTTTTCCAACTCTCTAACCTTTCCTACCACATTTAGAATCATATTATTATTTTTTAAAATCAACAATCTTCTTCAAAAGATTATATTTTTCTTCCTCATGCAGTTTTTCAATAAAATTAGTATATTGATCATGTTTTTCAATTTATAATTTTTCCTTTCAAGATTTTAAATTTTTGAGATAAATTCCCTTAGTTATCTATTCTATAAAAACTTCAATTGAGATTATTCATCTTTATTATTTAAATCATTACTTCCATAACTAGTGGAATTCTCATTATTAACATTTGTAAGAATATTTTTTTCATAATCATCATTATTAGTATCAAAAACTTCTTTATCATCACTACTTTCACATTCCTCATACTTAGATAAAATATTTCTCTATTTTCCCCTTGATAAATTATTATGCTTTCTTAAAAAAAGGAATTTTTAATTGGTTGTATTCTTCCTTAAAAATTTTTAAACCTTCCATATTCTTCATCACTAGCATCATCTTCTTTTGAGTAAGGATAATTTTCTAATTTTTTTAAAAACCCTATAATTAAATTATTAAAGTGGTATATTCTTTATGTTTTTTCCCATTCCTATTATCAAATTTCATTAAATATGAGACATCTTTTTATGAAATTTCATATCCACATAGAAATATTATTTTTTAGAATGATCTTTATTGTCCCTATAAACAATCTTAATAATTTTATTAGGTTCGGAATCTTTAAAAGTAATATAGTTTTTAGCCTTTAAATTTTTATTAGTAGTAATTTCATTCCTCATTTCATTATAAATTATAATACTATAAAAATCATAAAGAGGAATATATCATCAGACATTTTCATTGAAATCAAATTCTTTAGAATCAAAATTGTTTGTAGGATATGAAAAATCATTTAAACAAATTAGAATCATCCAAAATATCACTATGGGATCTGATAGTTCTCAAATATTCATTTAAACTTGTGAAGATTATATAAATTGTATCATCACAATTTATCTGATCTAATTATTACTTATTTCTATGAAACTACAGATTAAACCAATTCACTTTAGTTTTTTTCCTTCATATATATTTTGAATATTAACATGGATTTCTTTCAATATTCTGTTACATGTAACTTTCCTAAATTTATTCTCTAAAAGGGAAGATAAAATAGAATTCTTCACATGACCTTCACTCAACAAATTCCTCTTATCAGTAGCTTTCATGACACTACCATTAGTATAGGGAATAAATCCCCAAGTTGAAACTTCTAAACTATCATAAATGATAGGAAACATAAATCTAAAAATCATATCCTCCCAAATATGATTATATTTACCATCAAATTTATGTATCCCATTTATATTCACTAAATTTTAACTATCTAATAGAGATAAAAGAAAATTTTAATTAAACCTTATTCTTGTTAAGAGAGACATTAAAAACCGAAAAACCAAAAACAAATAAAGGAACATACTCTAATACCACTTGAATAACCACTATAGGATCCATGATAGATCATAGAGAGGGTGGGAGGGGGTTGTGAATAAGTAATTAGTACTATTTTACTATTTCTTTCAAAATAACCTTCACCACATTGTGTGATGCATTTTTTCTACTCACACACTCAAATGAATACCAGTATAAGGGAATGAAGAAAATTTACAAGGTTCACCTCTCAATGTGAGAAAAATAGTCATTGGTATGATATGAATTCCTCTAGGAAGTCAAAACCCAATATAATAAGCATGTGAGAACAATGAATAGTGAATACCCATAAAAATCACATTTTCATGTCTCCAAATTGTGATTTGATTCATCTCGCACCAAAGTGCATCTTGAACTTTACAATGATTTTTTTTAAAATGAATGGAGGTTATTATGCCAAATTGAAATTCTATTAGTCATTGAGTTTGCAGAGAATTGCCACTTTATCTCTACTTTCAATTAATAAGTCAAGTATAATATCTTTATTAAACATGCAATGAAACAAATAGATCATTCAATTTCTATATACATCACATAACACAACTACTTAAATTTTCTTTTAGTTATTACATTTATAAATACTATTGGATCACAAAAATTTATCTATTTTTTACATATTTGGTACTTATTCTTATATACTTATCCCCCCTTATTTATCTCTCAAGTCTCTCAAAAGTTCTTGTCACAATTGATTTCACTTGAAAAAATCTGTATAACATCATAAATTTCTAAATTTTCAAATTTGAAAGTGAAATTAAAATTCAATTACTTTCCTTTAAATAAACCCATTAAATCATATTTAAATCCAAATTTACCATATAATTATAAATATTAGTTATAATAGGTTTAAATAACCACCAAAACATTCAGATAGAGCAAAGTCATCCGGACTAATTGAACTATCCTAAAATCCCCCTTTATGACATAGACTCCCTCTATATAGTGTAGCATAGTTGTTAAATTTTTTTATATTTTATCTTTATAAACACTATATAGCATGATGGATCATTGAGGTATGGAGATTCCCAATTCTAAAAAATTTAAGAATATTATCAAGGACACCCCATCTATAGCATAGAATACATTTATCTAAACTGGTTGTGATGTAGTAACTTGTTACTTAATATAGGTATTCATTTTTAAAAGTCCGTTAAAATCATACCATCCTCAATTATAGTGAATAATTTTCTTAGGAAATGGATGTCTCAAATTTCTTATGACACCAAAAATTTACCCAATCTTATTTACAACAAAGGAACCACTTACTGTGCAAAAATTCTTCCTTAATCAACTTCTACAGTGCAGTAAAAAGGTTTATGGTGTAAAAATTATTTAATCAATAGAATAGCTTAGTTCAATCAACTTGCCTCACGAACTCTTTCCATGATATGTAAATACTAAAAACCAACTTAAAAATAATCTAAAATAAATCCCTAAACATATTCACCTCACATGAAATGTGATTTTTGAATATGATTTATTCATTGAAAAAAAAATCCATTATAAAGAATAACATCCACTCCAATATCATGAAAAAAATACTCAAAAATTTATCTCAACACCTCTTAGACTCGAAAAATACCCAAAATAAAGGGTATAGAAACCATATGAATTTATCATAGAAAGAACAAGGGATTATTAGACCTTCTTCTCCCTCTGAATTTCAACAATACCCTAGGAATTAATTCTAAAACCATCATAAGTTTGAAACATCTAATTCCAAATAGGAAGTAAGGGGTATGTTCTAGAAGTTGATAGACAGGTTTAAATCAAAAAGGACATAAATTATTTACATGAAGTATAAAAATGTGCTTTAATAAAAAAATATAGTTAAAAATGGGGTAGTTAGTAAGAGATCTTGGTTGTAGAGACATGGTCAAACTACTAAGCATGACTAAAACTAATCCGAGAAAAAACTTTATGGATATCACAACTAGTAATGGTCTTAAAAGTCATCCTAAAGATCATAGAGACCCCAAACCTACTCAAAATGAAAATATATAATAAATTATGACCCCAATTATGGAAACTTTTGAATTAATAAATTTGTAAAGAATCAATGAAAACAGTCTGAATCCTACTATTCCATCTAAAAATGAAATAGGATAAGAGAAAATAAAATAAAATAAAATAAAGGGAATAGGACATAAGAAGAAGATATGGAGGGGATGAAAATAATTATAAATATTTTTAACCCAACTCTACCCTTCCATATAATACATAATAATAAGAACTAGGAAACTGATGTTCTTCAATTCATAGATCTTGTTAAGACACTTAAAATGAATATTTCTTTATAGGATGCACTAATTAAAAGGTCATCTTATATTAAATCACTAAAAGAATTTAATTATATGAAAAAAATAATAGGAATAATTTTATACTTAAAATATAATTGAGAAATATACTTTTAAAAAACCAAGATTTAATATGTATCTCCTTTGAAATGAACTAGAATTATTCGATATCTTTCCTTACATGCAACCCCAATTCTATATAAATCGTGATATAGTAAACTATTATAGCCTAGATGTTAAATTAAAAGGTATAAATAGTAATAACCATATTATAAAAAATATATATAAATAATTTTTAAAATTTAAATTTATTTATTAATTCATAATAAATAAGTTCCCAATTTTTAGTAAAGCCATTTTCTGCTTTAATAATACATTTTCTTCAAAAATGGTTTTATCGCATTTTTCCATCCATACATTATAATTATTTAAAAAAAATTGTAAATTTTATTTTAAAAAATTATTGTAATTTTACAAAAAAACATTTCTATATTATTTTTGGGTGAATTTTTTAGAGTTTTTCTATAATAATATATATTTTAGTGAATAGTGAAAATTTTCATTTTTTGAAAAAATGTCATTTTTGAAAAAATGTTATTTTTTCAACTAAATGACCCATTATCTATTGAATTTTACCTTAAATTAATTTAAGTATCTTTTAATTAT
The DNA here is from genome assembly GCA_963277665.1 of Viscum album. Lineage (NCBI taxonomy): Eukaryota > Viridiplantae > Streptophyta > Magnoliopsida > Santalales > Viscaceae > Viscum > Viscum album. The sequence continues at coordinate 1,078,356,784 of OY728134.1, read as the reverse complement.
AAAAAATACAACTAACTATATAGGGATCATCACTTTAATTAATTTTGGTATAAGTTTATTTTTTAGTTTAAATACAAATTTTTATGGAAAAAAATAATGCACACAATGTGTTTTTATCTTAATAAATTTAATTAATATCTATTTATTTATTATTTTAATGATATGTATAGATTTAACATTAAATCTAAAATTTTAATATTCATCTGATGTTTTATATAATTAATGTAATGGAAGTAAAATATGTTTTATGCTTAAAAATTATTTTTTCGAAAACATGTTTTTTGGTGGTTTGTGCACTTATTTAAAATTAGATTCTTCCACTTATAGAAATTTAATCGATTAAAATGGAATAAATATTTTTAATTATAATAATTTAAATAATTTAATAGGTTCATTTTAATATTTTTCATAGGGAATAGTAAAAACACTAAAATCTTGATAGAAAAGTTAAGGTTAAAACAAGATTACTGGGGGGGTTAAACCAATAGATAACATTTTAATTTCTATATAAACCTATAAAATTATTATTTTAAGATCTTTCAACATTTTATTATCCAAAATTATTATCCTTTCTATTTATATCTACTTTCTAATGAAAGAGACCATATATCATTGAAATATTTTAAGAACTTCTATGTGTGCCCCTCTGTAAACTTTTAAAAGGAAACATATTATCCTCCCTTATTTACTCCATTTAAGCCTTATATCTTAGATAATACCTTCTCAATAACTATAAAAGATTAATTACCTTTATCCAATAAATTATTATATTCTTTTAAGAAAAATCCTTCAAGGATTAAGGTATAAGCTAAATAGGTCTTTCAATAAAGAGGTATAAATCTCAACCGAGATCTTTCGATTTTATTTCTTTTTATAATTCATATATAATTTTTTTCCATAAAAACATGATGAATCTAGTACCATAAAAAATTAAGATGTTATTATGATTATAGAATAACTATTTTATACCTCTTATCTATAAAATGGTGGGGGAGAAAGTATCAGTCCTGCGTATGTGTGAACTAGCGACGCCACATAGTGATACGATTAATTTTCCAACACTATCTTTCACAAATGGTTATAATTAGGGATGGGTTTTTTATATATGATATTTTAAACATAATTATGATTCTTTAATTATAATATCTTATATTCCTTCTTACTGTTTGATTCATTGGTAAATGATAATGTCACTCATTTATACCTGTGGACTACCACATACAAGAAGCGATGTGATTTGTTTATAATTTCTCCTTTAATTGGATATTAGAAAGGATATATTTAATAAACATATAAGAGTTTTAAAATATAATAATAATTTTATAAATTTTAATTATCATTTAGCTCTCTTTCATTATATCTTTTAAAAAATGGAAACATCACTCATGCATATGTACATACCATCCTATCTATGTTGGGATGTGACATATTTTTCATGACCTCTTTATATGAAGTGTAATAAATCAATATATAATGAATGTATATGATATTTATATCATTATTAACACTCTATACTTGAAATAACCCGGATAAAAGTACAAGAATTATAAATTTCAAACTAAAATGTACATAAAAAATGAAGTATCAAACACCCAAAATGATGACGAAAATGAAATATTTTTACTTAATGGATGATAATATATTATAATTAATTTTTTTTTATATTATAGGTATGATTATAGTGATATTATAGAATAATAATAAATTTAAATTTATTATACAGAATATTTTGGAACTTACGAAGTAAGGCAAAGATGATGTAAAAGTTTTATCTTATAATCACATTTTTTGGGATTGTTTGTTAGCCCAACTAGGTTAAAGACCCCAAGGCAGGGGGAGGGGTTGAATCAAGGTATGATAGATTAAAACAACTGCCCCTTTATATATTATTTCTCCATTAAAAAAACACTGCCCTCTCTCTTTACTGTAGTAATATATAGGAAAAAAATGAAATCATGCATGAGGCACAACAATTTTACTTTGTTCACCCTCACTTAGCTACGTCTAAGGAGCATACAATGAAAATGTGTCAATGTACCAAATTCACTAAAGATCACTTTAAAAATAAGGTTTAGGCTAGATCACTTCCATGCCCATGATCAATGCCTTCACATGGTTTAGGTAAAGCTATCTGCTTCCTAAGGGACCCTCCCTTAATCTTTTCTTCAAGCACTCACTTCTGGTGTTGCGTCCCACCCCGGGTTCCCCGAAACTATTCTATATGATGGTGGGAAACAAGACCTCAAGCGCATAACCCTGAATTCTAGAGGCTTCCGACTAGAAATGAGGTCCTATGGTGTGTTTGTGGGGAGACTATGACATCATAGATTGAGTATGCATAATGGTAACAATAATAGTAAATAGAAGAAGCATATAAATAATCAAAAAATAATGTAAAGTTAGAGAAAATACAAGTAGAATAAATAAAAAAGTGTAAAGTGAATAAAAATACCATATACAAAAATGATAATGATTCCATGTCATGAGTCTATACAAAAATAAAAGTGATAGGGAATAGGGGTACAAGCATATACTGTATGCTAAGGAACCTGAAAAAAGGCAAAAAAACTTCCACTACAACATCTCAATCATAGGCTTAGTACTATACCCCCAAATATCCATCCTAATACAACAAATAAATCAATAATTGAATGTAGCACACTTCTATTTATCCATACCTACAATCATAAAGTCTACTCAGGTACCAAACAGTTCCCAAGAATGATGTGAGATATAAATATCAGTTGGTTGGTACCCATGATGTGTAGGCCTTTCCATTTCATACAATAAATAAAGACAAAGTTCCATATATGAAAAATCATGGAATTTAAATAAATAAACATTTAAACCTTAGTATAGGTTCCTAAATGGTAACCCATACCATACCACATACTTTGGCCTATGTCATAAGTCTGAATAAGGTACATGTTCAAGTCACAATATATATAACATGTTATGATGTAAAGAAGGAAATGAAAAGAGACATACCCCCGAGATTGTGCTCTCACTTGGGGTCTCATATCCACATCATCGCATAATCATTCACAAGTATAAATAACAATTATCAAGAGATGGAAAAGGGTCTAATAATAATAATAAGGGATGCATCTCATATGAGAAAACAATCAATCATTCAAATCCATCAAATCCAGTGGTGGATTCCTGATCCCATCCAAGGCGATCTAAAAGAATCCCAAGTTTATCTATGGGAACATCCAATATAATCCAATACCACCAAGTCCATCCAAGGTGATCTAAAATAATCCCTTGTATCACTAGAGGCATGGTAACTCTGAGTCCATCCCAGGTATCTCACATAGGAGATCAAGTATCACCCATATAATGGAGTAGCCATCTTGATAATGGGTTCATCCATGATTGATCATTTAGGGAACCAATATCACTCAAGAGTATAATAAAATGCTTGGGAAACCTTTTCCTAGCAATCCAAATCATCGCTCTCAGCACTTCGAGTTGTAATGAAATGAGCACGATGAGTCCATCCATGAATCTTTAATATAAAACACATGTTCTCTCCTAGACTATATCAAATGATCCATATCAATAAGGCTATATATCATAAGTCAAAGAATTTTAAATTTAGAACCATTAAATAACCATATTATTTCAAAATCTATCAAGCTATAAAAGTATCACAATCCGATTAAAAAGGTAATAAGGAATTAACCACATGTGTAAGTAATGAATTACATGTGAAGGAACATGTAATTAGAATTTCCTTAATCACATGTCATCAATGACATACCCAAATCACATTCTATCAAGATTTACTGAGCACATCATTCCATTCAATCCAAACAAGGGCTTAAGAAAAGATCATTTAACAATGTAAGGAACATGGAACATGGATTAACATAAAGTGGAAATAATGAGGCATGGAGTATGGTATTAATCCAACTTACTATGAAATTTTTTAATATAAGGCATGTGACTTGATGTATATGAATTAACCAAATTTCATAAGTATTTAACATAAGGCTTAAGGATTTCATTATAAATCATCAGTCATGTTTATTTAAATATAAAATGCAAGGAAAGTAGTTTAAGGGAAATTATCATGGTTCACCATTTATATCAACTTGATTTACCACTTAAGGCATTAATCTATGGGAAAATCACACACCCAAGGTGATTTCCACTTCTTAAACATGGGGCAAAGGGGCCATTTATGATGGGCACTCCCAAAGAAGTGGAAAAAGTCATGGAAAACACCCTATGAATGGGTTTCTCTATTATCTAAGGTCATAAAAGACTTAGAAAAACTAGGTGATCAATTTAATATGTAATAACGAGCCTAATTGGAAGTGTCCATCTAGAAACACAATGAAACAACACTTATAAAGTGAATAAATGTTGAGAAAAATTAATAGAAACACTACCTTAGTGTCGTGATACTCCACTCATCCAATAATAACCCTTGATTCAACCTAAACAGAAAAAATTAGAAGATTTAGTAAACCCTAAAAATAGAAAAAAATCCATCGCATCAAAATAGTGAAACCGATCTTCTAGAAACATAGAAATATAGGAGTTCAAATGATAGATCTTAGCAAGATGAGTCCATAGCTTCTAATGGTGAAGGATTTATAGGAGAATTGAAGTAAATATCACATAACCCCAAAAGAGAAGGAGGAGTGTTCATGCACCATAGAGGAGAGGGGAGAAAATAATGGCAGTGGCTTAAAATATTAATGAAGGAAAAAATGTAATTTTACCAACATTTTACACTATGCAGAGTTAGTCCACAAATTTGGCCAAACTGTGCGCCCACCATGTGCCTGCTATTAATTTAATGGGGCTCCTTGCATGGGATACCACACGGTTTGACTAACCATGGTAACTCAATGTCCAAAACCAACAATCTACTGCACGAATATGTTCCCTAGATTACACAGTTTTAGACTAACCATGTGTTCTATAGGTGCCCACTGTTTTCCACCATACGGTTTAGGGAAATTGTTTGGGCTGGTTGGCACGATTTCCTTTAACCATGTGGCCCAGTCTGTTTCCCCCATTTCTAGGGATCTGGGATCTGAACGAACCCTGGATGCACCTGATACCTTTATTTAAAGATTATAAATTTATATTAGGGATGTTTTAAGGAATTTAAACAAAAAATAAGCAATACATACCCTTGGATAAAGCCGAGACATTACAACCTCCCCTTCTTAAAATAATTCATCACTGAGTTTCCCTTTTGAGGATGGTACGATATCATCTGAGAAGAGTTCCGTCCACTACACACGTACATCAACCTCCCACTACTAGGTCTCATCCTAAACACGTTTGTTATTCCATATCACTTAGAATAAAGTAACTAAACTACCTTGAAGGACCTCCATGCTATGATCAATAATATGAATTTGATGCTCCTCAAAGGAAGCATTTGCCTCCAGCTCAATATCCTCTGGATCAAATAATTAAGATGGGTCTAAATGATACTATCAAAGATGAGATATGTGGAAAATGTTGTACATGGAACAATACCTCTAAGGTAACAACAATCGATAGGCTATTGGACCAAATCATTCCACTATCTTGAAAGGCCCTACATATCTCGATGATAACTTGCCCTGTCTCCTGATTCATTTATGTCCCAACCAAGGCAATACACATAGAAAAACCTGATGTCCCACCTCAAACTCAAGAGGTTTTTGGTGAAAATTAGTATATGAATTCTTCCTAGATTGAACTCTATCCATACACTTCTAAATCAGATTTACTTGCTCTGAATTCTCCTAAAGAAGATGAGGACCCAGTAGAGCTACCTCATCTGCTTCAAGCCAACATAATAGTGAATGAAATATTCTACCATAGAGGTCCTCATACGAAGCCATATTAATTGTTTTCTAAATTCTATTATTATATAAAAACTCAACCATAGGAATATTATTTTCTCAAAACCTCTAAAATCTATGATATATGCTTGTAGCATTTCCTATAACACATAAATCATCCATTCCGACTAACCATCAGTATAAGGGTGATATACAGTGCTCAAGAGTACCTAAGAACCCAGTGCCTTCTGAAACCCCTTCTATAACTATGATGTGAACTGGGAATCTTGGTCCAAAAATGATAGAACAAGGCACACCATAAAGCCACAATATCTCCTAGATATAAAGTATTCCTAACTCTTAAATAGAGAAGGATTCCCAGATTAGTAAGAAATGAGTGATTTTGGTTAGCCTATCGATGATCACCGATAATGCATTACCACCTTGAGTTGATCTTGGTAATCCTATCAGAAAATCCACGGTGATGTCATTCTATTTCCACTTAGGAATAGATAGAGGCTATAGAAGTCCAGAAAGTCATTGGTGTTCTACCTTCACCTACTGATAGGTAGATCATGGATTAATAAAGAATTCTATCTACCTATTCATACCAGGCCACCATTACTAATGAAACATGTCTCTGTACACCTTGGTAAGCCCAAGATGAATTGCCCATACAGAGGCATGTGATTCTATCATCATCTCTTTCTGTATATATGAAGGAACCCATACACAGCCATGGTAAAGTGGGGTCTCACTGCTATCAACAACCCAATAAGGAGGTGGGTTATATCCTGTGATAATTTCCCTCAAAACAAGGCCCTAAAAATTTGATAATTGGTGCATCCAAACCCATTCTAGAAGAGAAGATGTCACTGATAATTCTCTTAGAACTGGTTTCTCGTACTATTCCTGAACATCAATATGCATCTCAGAGAATAAATCCATAAACTATCAATCACTACTAACTTCCTAGATGGATTGTGTATGATTTTTCTAGCTTAAAGCATCAGACTCTATATACCATTACTAGGGGTATAAGTGAGCTCAAAATTGAATTATTGTAGGTATTCCACCCACCCACACTACCTCAAATTCAATCCCCATTGAGTGGATATATATTTTATACTTTTATGATTCATTTATATGATAAATCACTCAACCAATAGATATTACCTCCAACAACACAAAGTATGAACCATGGATACTATCTTGAGGTTGTGCATAGGATAATTTCTCTAATGAAGCCTCAGTTGGAAATATCCATATGCTACGACTCAATCACCTTGCATTAGAATTGTACCCAGCCTGATCCCTGAAGCATCACAATAGACTGTATAAATTCTACATGGCTTAGGAAAAATCGGAATCAAAGTTTAATAGATTTTTCCATTTAACTCTTGAAAGTCCTTGTCATATGATTCAAAGAACATAAACTACACATCCTTCTTAGTCAAAGATGTAAGAGGTGATTCTAAGTGGGAGAAGTCCTAAATGAATCGCTTGTAATATCTAGAAATCCCTAAGAAACTATGTATATAAAACACATTATTTGGATGCTCATAGGAAACCACAAAGAACAATTTTTATGGGTCAACTGATACACATGAATCTAATATAATAGGACCCAATAAGTGAACCTTACTGATCCAGAAGTGGAATTTAATGAGGTTTACATATAGCTGGTGCTATCTTAGTGGATTCAATATGATCTCAAGATGGGTTTCATGGTCATGTTTGGTGCACGAGTACACCAAGATGTCTTATATGAAGACTACAATGAAGGAATCAAGATACATGTGGAAAACCCAATTCATCTTATCCATAAAGACAGTTGTCATGTTATTCTGATTGAATGAAATTACCAAGTACTCATACAATCCATACTTACTATAGAATGTTGTAAGTGGTATATATGATGGCCTTATATGCACCTGATGGTAGCCCAACCTCAAATATATCTTGGAGAAAATAGTTTCTTCTTAGAGCTAGATGAATAGGTCGTCAATATGAGGAAAAGGATAACGCTTTTTCATTGTAATCTTATTCAACCATCTATAATCTATACATATTCATAGGTTAACATCCTCCTTCATGGATAAAATGATAGGTAAAGCACATGGAAATGTTCTAGGTTTGATAAAACCCTTAGCCTTAAGGTATTAAAGCTTATTCTTGAGTTCTTAGAGATATTTTAGTATATAGGAATGGACACTAGTGCCACACCTTCCACTAGCTTAACGGTGAACTCAGACTCTCTCTAAATAAGTAATATAGAGAAATATTCTGGGAATAAATCCCTGAAATGATCCACAACAAGATGAGATTCTACTATCTTTATTCCCCAATCACTCATAAATAGGCTCGCTAACTAAGATGTCAATCTGCTAAGCCCATTTTTCTTAGGTCCAGCTTGATATGATTAGACATTACTTTAACCCTTATGTATATAGGCACTACCCTTGGTTGATTTTAACGACACTTGTTGATGATATAAATTCACTTGGTCGTGATAAATAATGAGCCAGTCCATACTAAGAATGATGTTGAAGCCAGTCATCTTAAGGAAGAAGAAATTCTAGAAGAAACGGTACCAATCTATCTTAAGGGGGCACTCCTAACATTATAATATTCCCTCTATTCTAACCCCTAATAGAGTGTTGAGAGACATAACACCATAAAAGTATTCTATAGCCAGACCAAGTCTCTCCACACATTTAGAAGATATGAAAGAGTGTCACCCACCTGTATTGAAAAGGGAAGAAACTACAGTAGAGATTACCAGGATAATACCTCTAACCATAGATATATCTGGACTCTAGTCATCTAGTTTTAGCCACACTGCATACATATGGCCTGAAACTTATCCTTGAGATGAATACTTACTAGAGTAATAAGATCCACTCCGGTGACACTGAAGATATGGCCCTTTACTACCTCAGCCATGACTATTAATGACTTATCCTGATCAGCTAGTAGAAGACCAACTCCCAGCCTGACGTGGTGTCATAGATCCTGTACCAGATAGAGTTGCTGGTATAGATTCCATGCCACTCGATGCTAGAGGAAAATAATGGAATAAGTGATAAATACGACCCATCATATCACAAGCTTGACATCCCATCACATTCATCATGCACTGAGTATTCTTATGGAATATCCCTACACACTGGTGACACACTATAGAGCTATTAGTACATGGAACCTGTCTAGCACCACCCCCACATGAACCCTTGAATTTTCACTTTCTACTACCCAAAGAACCATCTCTCTATCCTATAATTAAACTAACCTGGATCACAGGACCAGCTTTGCTGAGATTTTTTTATATAATTAGGGATTGGTTAACTATCTATGTAATGTTCATAAACTGAAAGATGTTAACCTATGAGTAGAAAACATACCCAAGACCATCCTCAAAAGTCATTGTAGTCATCAATTATTTACCCTTTAGATATGGATAAAAATGATGGAGCTCCGTGACATGAGATGAATAATCTAGGACTATCATAGATCCCTATAAAATATGTATAAACTCCTGGGATCGATCCTCTCCCAATGTCTGTATAACGAAGTGATCAAATAAATACACCTAAAAGTCTGCTGAGATCATGTCTCGGTAAATATATGATTGAGAAAATACATCCCACTAATTCTTGTAAAGGTCATGTAGAATATAGGTAGTGAGCTTGACCCTCCACTCAGGATGCGTCTCTAGATGGTCAAATATGTAAACCATCACCTCGAACAATGACTCTATAGCAAGAGGTCCACCATCCCCTGAGAAAGTGGGAGGATTTTTCTACTAGAAATCCTGTGTAAGATCTACCATAGTCCAGGAATGATGGGGATTATCCTGATATGACTACATAAACTTTATAAAACTATCCATGAATTGAGCATGGACACCTAGTGGAAGATCAGCAGGAGGTGCCTTAGGTGGCACTACAGGAGGTATCACATGTTGTTCATGACCCACCACCTATAGAGTGTGATCATTTCCACTATCTATGAATAAAACATGAGGATTTCATGGTTTCATTTCTCTACAATTCTCAAACACATGCCTCATATATATTTATAACATACAGAATAAGAAAATAGCAAAAGTAGATAAAGCACGAAAGGTATAAAGCCTCCTAGATCATGATAAAACTAACAGCATACTCCTCGATCTAGGTCTAGAAAAGAATATAAGACCTTATAATATCATTGTAAACACAACTTACAACCCATTTCCAAGGTAAGGTCAAGGTCAAGGTGTCAAATTTTCCTTTAAGGTGACCATTTAATTTAATAGGTGGTTTTCACTTTTAATTCATTTAAGGATTTTATCCCCTTTTAATTTGGATGAATTAGGTGGATCACCATTCTAATTCATAATAGACCATACAACTCATGAGATGAAATTGGTTTTTACTTAACCCAAACCATAATGTGCCCCTGCAATTTATAATGGAACGCTTCTAAAATTGTAACAAAATAGGCACTGCAATAATCACATGAAAATAGACAATGAGCACTAAAAATTAAACATGGCATGACATAATGCATGAAATTTCAATTTTATAGAGCCTAATATAATTTATGTAATTCAATTCCCTCATTTCATTAGGATGAATTAATAGGAATCAACATTCAAATCATATCAATATCAATAACAACACAAATCAAGTGCATCACCCAACGATGAATTCATATCAACAATAAATGGAATAATCAATAACTTTAACTTTCTAACCTAGGAAATTTAGGTTTTACCTATACATGGATTAGCTATGTACAATCATAGGTTCAAGTCCAAATTTGTATATAATAGTCTCCTGTTTAAACAAAAATAGTAAGACAAAAGGAAAAATCACTTTGATACCACTTTGTAGAATTGTGCCCTAGGTTCCATTGAATTGTACCTCGATATAGTAGACTACATGGCCATAAGCACATATTCCTGAATACTAGAGGCTATCGACAATAAGAAAGGGCCTAGGGTGTGTCCATTGGGAGAATATGCCATCATAGATTGAGTATTCACAACATTAACAATAATAATAAATAGTAGAATCATATTAATAATAAAAATCATAAAAAAGTAAGAGACAAGCCAAGTAGAATAAATAAATAAGTGGAAATTGAATAAAAAACTATATATAAAAATGATAATGTTTTCATGTCATGATTCTATAAAAAATGTAAGTGTAGGGGAATATGGGCACAAACATATACTGCATGCTATGAAAAAATAAAAAAACCAAAAACCACCACTACAACATCTCGAGCATAGGCTTTTCCTCTACCAAAAACATCCATCCTAATGCAGAAAAGCAATCAAACATCCAAAGCAGCACAATTTTCTTTATACATATCCTCAATCATAAAGTCTACTCAGGTTCCAAATGGAGATTGAGCAGGGAGTGAGATATAAATCTTCATTGACTGACTTCAACAGTGTCTAGACCTTTCCATTTCATGTTGTAAATACAGATAGAGTTACATATATGATAAATCATTACATTTAAATAAACATTTAAACCTTTTTATGGGTTCTTAAATGGTCACTCATCCCTTACCACCTGCTTAGGTCTATATTGGAAGTCTGAATAGGGTACTTGTGCAAGTCACAATACATATAACACGTACCAATGTAAACAAGGCAACTAACAAAAACATACCCCCAAGATTGTTCTCTGTATTGGGTTCTCATATCCATATCATCACATAATCACGAACAAGTATAAATAAGAAGCTTCAAGGGACAAGATAATGGTATCATAATAGTAATAAGGGATGCATCTCATAAGAGAAAACTATCAATCATTCAAATAATTCATATCAAGTGGTGGAGTCCCGAGCCCATCCTATGTGATCTAAAAGAATCCCAAGTGTCACTATGAGTATATCCAATATAATAAAATACCACTGATTCTATCCAAGGCAATCTAAAATAATCCCTTATATCACTTGAGTCATGGTTTCCAAACAAACATTTTTATTTGATTTGCAAAAGAGTCACAACACGGTATGACCACAAAATCACTTGAGGCGTGGTGACTCTAAGTTTGTCCTAGATATCATACCTAGGGGACTGAGTATCAGCCATAGCATGGCTTAACCATCTTACTAATGGGTCCATCCATGGGTTCTCCCCAAAGGAATCAGTATCACTCAAGAGTATAATAAAACTCCCCAACAACACTTTCCTAGAAATCCAAGGCATCATTCCCGACATGTTGAGTTGTAACCAAATGACTATGGTGAGTCCATCCATGAATCCTTAATACTTAACCCATTTTATCTTCCAACCTATATCAAATGAGCCATATTAGGTAGGGAATATATCAATAGGAATAGAACTTATAATTTAAATACATTAGATGACCATATTATTCTAAAATATATCAATGTACAAAAGTATCAAAATCCGATTAAGAATGGAATAAGGTATTATGGACATGAATAAGAAATGAATTACAAATGAAGGAACATGACATTAGCATGTCCTTAATCACATTTCATCAATGAAATCCCCAAATCAAAAGATATCAATCTTGATTGAGAAAATAATTCCATTCAATCCAAACATGGGATTAATAAATAATAATTTAACAAGTAAAGTCTCATGGCACATGGAATAATATAAAGTGGTAATCATAAGGCATAAATAAAGGTATTCATATAACTTTTAATGATAAATTTAAATATAATGCATGTGAATTGATGTATAAGCATTAACCAACTTTCATAATAATTTAACACAAGGCTTAAAGATTTCATTATGAATCAACCATCATGTTTGTTTTAATTATAAAATATAAGTAAAGTAGTTCAAGGGAATGTTTCGTGGTTAACCACTGATATCAACTTGATTTAACACTTTTGGCATTAATTCATGGTAAACTCACACACCCAAGGTGATTTACACTTCTAAAACATGGGGAAAAGGTCCATTTAGGATGGGCACACCCAAAGGGGTGTCCAAAGTCATGGTGAACACAATATGAATGGGTTTCATGATCATCTAGGGTCACAACAGACTTGGAAAACCAAGATGATCAATTTAATATGAAAGAATGATCCTAATCGAAAGAGTCTTAATAGAAACACAATGACACAACTATTATAAATTGATGAAACAATGGAAAAAATATGTATACACCCTGCCTAGACATCATGATACTCCACTTGTCTGACAACAACCCTTGATTGAACCTAAAATAAGATAAATTAAAAGATTTATCAAAACCCTAAAAGTAGGGGAACAAGACATTGCATCAAAATAGCACAACGAATCTTGGAGAAACATAGAAATATAGGATTGAAAATTATAGAGATTATCGATATGAGTCTGTATCTTCTGAAGTAAAAGGATTCAAAGGATAATCGAGGGAGATATCACAAAACCACAAAGGAGGAGGATGAGGGTTCATGTGCCATTGAGAAGAGGAGAAAATTGGATAGAGAGGTAGCAAACAAGGGATTTGTATTAAAAAATTAATAAAGGTAAAAAATGTAATTTTACCCACATTTTACACTACACATGGGTTGGTCACACAGTTGTCCAAATGGTGCGCCAACCGTGCACCTGCTACTGCTTCAAGGGGGCACCTCGCACGGGCTACTGCACGGTTTGACTAACTGTACAAAAACCGTGTGGTAACTCACCATCTAAAACATGAAATACACTATATAGATGTGAACCCTTTAACTCATAGTTCTATACTAAACGTGTTACCTATAGGTGCCCACTTTTTTCTACCACACATTTTAGGGACCCATGAGGGCTGAGCAGCACCGTTTCCTCTAACTATGTGGCACAGTCTGTTTCCTCCATTTTTGGGGCTTTAGTCTCTGAAAAAGAACTGGATGCACCTAATGCCTCTATTTCAAGATTAGGCATTGATATTAGGGTAATTTTAATGAATTTAAACTAAATATTAAATAGTTTATACCCTTAGATAAAGTTGGTACATTACAGCTGGAAAAAAGGATCACCTTCTTCCTCTTCCTTTTCTCACTACTCCAAAAAGGATTCATACACAGTTTATAGAAATGTACATCCCTTAATTAGAAATAATGAATAAATCCTTATTTTTAGGTAGATTCTCTATTGAAGTTTTACTTTGATCTAGTTGATGAATACCACTTTTCCATAAATTTATTGGTAAATCCCTTTTTAATACATTCATAATGCTCACTTCCTTTGCGAAGCTCACCCAAATTTCATGAAACCGCCCAATTCCTCACAATTATATACTTTCTTAGTGAACCACAAAACTTTCATGAAGCTTAACTCTTTCATGAAGTGAAACTAGCCTTCAAGAAGCAACCACATTTCACGAATCTCAAACACTTTTGTGAAGCTCAGTTAGCCTTCCCGAAGATCATAACTTTCGGTTAGATTTTTATAGCCTTCACAAACATCAATACTTTCATGATTATTACATATTTAGTTAATATTTTATATCCTTCAGTAACTTCCTCTCATTGGGATCTTTTTATCAAGAACAACGTTGCATATCACTTTCAAAAATCTAGAGCATTTACATTTTCATTAAGTATTTATCTGCTTTTCTGAGGGGGTAGAGGCCTATTTTTAGGCATTTCCTATCTTTATAGAATATTCAATACTTATCATCACATTTTCACACATCTCTTCAAACTCATTCTCAAAATTCTAAGTCTTCACAAAGAACTAGGCAAATTTGACATTTTCTAGGATTCTCATAGTCGTATAGATTTATCGTCAACCCTTTGTACATTGGCCATGATTTTTTTTGTGATGATCCAAACCTTCACAAAAAATACTTTGTGAAACCTAGTCTTCATAAAATTCATTCATTTGAATTGGATATTTTTCAACATACCTTGTTAACAATTTATCTAGAACTCCACAATTGAGCCTAGAAATATACTTTGTCAACAAACACAATCAACCCAAAAACACTACAATGTTACCTTGAGGAATTTCTTACCTATAATATCCCCCTTTAGGTTTATTGATAACTCTTCACATTTTGATACCTTGTTTAATGTTCTTTACATCTTCCAAAAAAATTATCTTTTTATGATTCCAGATAGTGATCAAAGACTTAACCAATACACACTCTAATCCCACATGATCTATGCTCGACATGAGAAATAAGAGTAGCATGAAAATTTTCATCAATGAGTCACTTATTTCTTGATACCAATTATAAAACTACACATGGAGATCAAGAATACACCATTATTCATCCATATACTATATACTACTAGCATCACAAACTTCTCTTGTGATTTGTCTTCATTCAATGTACTACTTTTGCATCATCAGATTTAAAACTCCCCTTACTTCACTGCTCCCCCTATCAGCTTCTCATCCTATCTTGATTAAGACATTTTCTCCCCATTTTATAGCCATAAATCCCCCCCTTTTTCAATGAACCTGAAGGTCACTCCTTTGCAGTCTTCTACTAGGTAAAGAAAACAAATCAGCACATTCGATAAAAAAATACCATACCTCTAGGAGAAAAGGTATTGCATCCATATTTTTTCTTGTGTAGGGATTTGACTGTACTCAAAACCTTATTGGAATATTTATATTTAGAAATTAATTTCCCATTATTTCCTTGAGTCATCCGTAAACCAAAGAAAAACATCAGTTCACCAATCTTTGACATTTTGAATTCACTTTTTTGTGAATTCTGTGAATTGTTTTCACCATCCTTCATCTATTCCAAAAAATATTATGTTATATATATACACCAAAACTACCATACTTTGATTATTGTAATTATTTAAAAATATATTGTAATTAACCCCACTATGCTAAAAAATGAGCTTCTTCCAAAATTGATCTATTCTTGAATACCACGCTCTTGGTGCTTGCTTTAACCCAAATAGATCATTATTTAGTAAAAAAACTCTATTCTCATCTTAATAAATAAGGAAACCATTTTTATACTCAATATGAAATTCTTATTTTAGAATCCCATTTAGAAATGAAGACTTGAGGTCTATCTAAAAAACTTTGAACCTTATTTGCACGACCATGTCCTAGAATTATATGATTGTCTCTATCCTCACAACAGGTGAATTTTTTTCATCAACACTAATAAACTCTTTCTAGAATTAATATTTTATCACTAATCATTATTATTTTTGAATAATTTGTCCATCTTTATTCATCTTGTTTCAAAAACACTTTTTCACCAATAAAATTCTCATCTGTTAGTTTCAAAATAATATCCCATGTTTGATTCTTATCAATTTGGTTAAGTTATTCATTCATATCCTGAACCCAATTCTAATCTCCAACTACTTCATCAAAACATTTAGTCTCTACCTAGGATATGATGGATGGCTGCTATAATCACTTCATTCTTTATGTTTGAACTAGTGCTACCTAATCACCAATGATGTCCCATATGTCAATTTATACTCTAATATTTGGTTTTCATATAGATATAGATTTTACTTCCTCTTGTTCATCATCGATATATTATTCTAAATCATCTTTTTTCACTTCAAATCCCCTTGATTTGATTACCTCCTCACCACTTTCATAAGGGAACTGTTCACTGTGTTGTTGATGATTCTATTCATTCTATACTATAGTGACACCATTAATTTTAACTACCTTTACAAGAATCCCTTTGAAACATTTATATGTTTTTATTTTTCATAAATATCTATAAAATGTCTCCTCACATCCTCATGATTCAAATTTCCTATGTGCATCCTTACTAAAAATAAAACATTTATATCCAATGATTTGAATGTATTTCAATGTTGTATGTTTTCCATACCAAAACTATCATGGAGTCTTTTATTCCTTCAAACATAACAAAGACTTGCTAGATATGTAAACTGATGTCAAGACTACTTCATTCTAGAATTTCTCTAGAAGGTACTTTTTAATAAGCATTGTTCTGACCATGTTGTTTATTATCTTATTTCTCCTCTTAACCACTCCATTTTATTGAGGAGTTATTACTACTGAAACTTTATTCCTTATCCCATATTTCTCTAGATAATCTTCCACTTGATTATTTTGTGAATTATATTACACTATCAGTACAAAACTTCATAATATTATGTCCAAGAATCCTATTAGATTCCCTCCAATACTATTTTATTCAACTAAACACATCATAATTTTGGGTAATGAAAAACACCCATTCTGTCCTGCTAAAATCATCAATGAAAAGAATTTAATACTTCTTTCCTTTGATTTATCTTGGTGAGATACATCCATATACATCTACATGAACCAATTCAAGCACTCTAGTTAATTTTTTTTCTTTTTCCTTAAGCATATTTATGATAATATTCCCTTGTTTACAAGCATCACACCTATGAGTATGATCACATGATATCATATGGAGATCTCGAGATGCATTACATTTGACAAGATCTTCTAGTGGTTATTGGAATAGATGGCCAAGTTGTTTATGCCACAACCTATTTTATAACTCTATGGATAAAAAGAACAAATCTTTTTATCCACTTAAAATGTAAAGATTCCCCTGTGTTCTTTTTTCTTGTATAAAAACTCCACCATATCTTCATTTGATGGTACATAACTTCTTAATAAAGCTTATATCATGCCCTGAGTCACATAGTTTACTAACATTAAGCATGTTTTAACTAATAACTTCAAAAACTAAGACATCATCACACCTCATTTACCCCCCAAATTTGGATTTTCCCAAGCCAATAACCTTTATTCCTTCATCATTTCCATATTTCATAATACTTTCCTTATCATATTTTATGCATGTAACAAAATCCTTATTACTTGTCATATGGGATGTGCATCCACTATTAATGATTCACACACTTGAACAATTTGATGCTTTATGTTCAATCTCCATAACCAATGCCTGTTCAACATTTCATCCATTTTTTTTGACTTTATACCTTGTATGGATTGATAAGCTTAATCTTCCTCAGATTATGATGGACCAAATTCATATTGAAGAGTTTCAAATCAATGTTTCATTTTCATCTCATTTGATGAAATATTGATCTAATTTTTATGAAAAAATTGAGTATTCTTCAGCACATTTATCTTCATTATTGATGATAAATATCTTTCCATGTGTCTGAATCATCCACACCTGAAAAAGTGACCATCAAATGATATTAAAGAATATTGAGATTTATATGGATGTATATTTTATTGTTGTTACCTTCGGTACGTCATGGATATGGAACATAAATTTTATGAGTGTCCCATCTTTCCACAACAAAAAATATAATACAGGGTGAATTCCTATGTGTCACTACTACACTAATGGTTTCCTTTGGTTTCTCTAAATCTTATGGTTCAAATTTATACCCAAATCAATCTTCAATCTCGGAGAGGGTGCTTGTGATATGATATCAACCATTACTACTTTCTTTTTTTGACCAAGCCTCATACCAGCTATAATATTATGATCTTTTGTTTTTTTCTCCTAACATTCCTTTATTTATTTCAGTGGGAATTTTAAATCTACATTTCCATTTTTTACTGCCTTTGTGGCCTGATTTACCTGAGTCAAGAGTTTATCTTGATATTTCACTTTCTCCTATATTCTGACAACCTTCTCCTTAATATTTTCAATGAGTTTGTATTGATATTTCATTTTTTTATTCAAGAAATTGTTTACTCTTTTTTGTTCTTAATCTTTGAACTTTTATTTATTTATCATTTTAAAGTTCTCTAGAATTGAATACATAAGCTTTTTAATTTCTTCCATCATCTAATACTTTTATTCTTCCTTCTATTACATAAAGATTTTGGCATCAAAAACCACTTTGTTATCTTTCATTATTTTGGATATAAAAAATTATATCTCTTCAATAGTCACTTATAATTCAGCTTGAAGATAAAATCATCCTTAGAATTCTTCTTCATCATTATATATTTCTTCTTTTTTTCGAGGATCACCCTACAACTTCCACCATATCATTTTTTCTATGATCATTTCAACTTTCCATATCTTTAACCTTAGATTATTTTGAACATTAATTTTCTTAAAAAATAATAATATTTAAAAATATTCGTCTTAAAATATTTCTTACCTTTCAAACAGGGTGAATACTTCTTCATGGGAATTTAAAATCCATCCTCATCATCATTTTAAAACTTATTGTGGCATATATTAATTTTAGTGGTATTTTCCATATAATCTTTGTGTTTTTAGGGAAATAACCTGGAGGATAGGTGTGGTCACATGACATGTGACCCCTAGTGTAAACCATGTACTTTTCCTTGTAAATTCCACCTTGTGTATATCCTTCATCTTGAGTAAGATTTTCTTCCATGAGTAACCTATCCAAATCATTTTTCCATATGGAACATTAAGGTTTTCTTCTAAGTATATTTTTATATATGGTGTGGAATGTTCTAAATGTGATGCCTATTTAGGATACTTTTGATGATATTAGTGACTAGTAAGTATCATGAGAGAGGGGCTTGGGTTAAAAACCTCAATATCGCAATTGGGTGTGAGTCCCCCATACTCCTTGCACATGTTGAGTGGAACCCCATTAATGCACTAGGGATCAGGTCCTCTATCCTACTAAGTGGACCCCAAACCACTAGGGTGTTGTTTCTCTACCCTTTTAAGTGGAACCCCCTAAATCACTAGGGAGAAAATCCTCTATATATTGTGCAAAATACTCCTATCACATAGGGCCATGTGTCCTCTATCTAGACCAACAAATTTCCAGCCCTATTATGTTATGGTTTGGGTCCTCTGTGCTTTGAGTGATACCCCACCAGATACACTAGTGAGTGAGTCCTCTATCTATTGAGTGGAATCCGTATATAGTATTAGGGAATGGGTCCTCCATCTACTAAGTATGTTTATACTCACCCCTTCATGTGATTTACCCACACATGTTGTGTCTTATACAGATGATGAATAGTTCAGCGATTACATCAAGGGGTGTAGTGATACATGGGTTTATAGGCCATGTATAGTGGTCAGGCTTAGTGATCATAAGGAAAGGTATCCCAGTTTTCTTTATTCCATTTTTTTTCAGGTTGTGAATTAATTTTTGGCTGGGTATGTATTTTTTCCCATTACATTTGATTTTATTCTGTTATACTTTGATTTTAATCTATAGAGGTTATTACACACATGGTTTAATCTAGATATTATTATATTTTATTATTCCTTGACACTATTTAATATATATGGTTAGGTGCATGCATATAGATACATTAGTAAAAATAATCCCATGTTATATTATTCCTTCTCAGCACATGTCTCTATCCCCTAGCCTATTAGAGGTGGGAATGGGGTTGTGATAGCTTGGCCTTTTGCTATCCAGGTGGGCCCTGATGGGTTGGGTTGTTATAAAGTTGTATAATAGTTTGTTCATCCTCATGTTGTAGTTGGAGTTTGAACCATAAATAGGATTGTTTTGGAGCTTAGGGATATATTTTCAAATCATCTTGAGTGTGGATTTTAGGTAAGGGAACCTAGTGTTAGTGTGGCGGGAAACATATCCAAACAACAGGACACAAATTACCTTCTTATCGAATCAACATATAGATACATTGGTTATAGGGAACAATTGTACATGAATCACATGGAATCTAGTTCTTTAACACTCCTTCTTGAGAGAGATCCCCATATATATATGCTCATCTATTTGTGGTATTCCTTGATTCCTTTCAAGATGCCTATGTGAATACAGTTAACCAAGTTACCAATATCGGATTTTGATGATGATTTAATGAATGATGATCCCTCATTTCAGGGTTCATATCATTATTATTTACCTCTAGTAGGGTAGGTAACAACACCCATACCTTTTGATTACTAGATAGTTCCATTAGGGACGACTAAGGATGCATGCATACTTAGGGTGCTCTACAACTTCCAGTGCTAGAGGACACTAATGTTTCTAAATGATAAATATACCTAGGAATTAGAGTATTTAATTGAGTCAATAGTTAGATACTAAAGGCTCATATAGAGCCCAATTAATTATATGGTTGCACTGACAACCATTCTTTTATTTTGAGAATTTGGCATTGGTGATGTCTGGTTACATAGACTCATGATGAGATGATTCTCTCCTGGGATAACTTCCAAAAAATGTTTTGTGAAGAGTATTACCCATCTTTTATGAAATAAATTTTTATTCTAGAGACATTGGAACTACACAAGGGTAGTATATCAGTTTATGAGTTTGTTTTTAGGTTCACTGACCTTACATAGTACTCCCTTGACATGGTGCATGACGGTTTCTTTGGGGTGCGGAAGTTCGAGAAGGTTATCAGCAGATACATCCATCCCAGTGTGGTCCACTTATAAATTCACCCATATTATGGAGTGTTAGAGTGCATGTTGGTTATAGAGATCTTACTATATAAGTTAATACATGTAACTAGAGTTAACGGTGAGTTTCATGGGGCTGAGTCATCTACTGCAGCTAGTAGGGGACATTTGGTAGGATCTCAATGTAAGAAATTGATATAACAAATATTTTCAAAAATTTTACATTGAACTTCAATGTTTTAAATCCCACCAAAGTGTTATTTTAAGATAAATTTCCAAATTTAATATTTTAGTGGTATTTTGAGTTTAATCATAAAAATAGACCATTTTGGATTTTTAACAATTTTAAATTATTTAAGTATTTAGGACATAAAATTTTATATAATGATAAAAATAGTTAAATTATTATTTTTAGGATTCTATACATCCTGGTGTTCATTTTATTATTCTGGACCCAAATCTAAATCCATCATATGGAAGCTCAAAACCAACTCAAAAGCTGAGCCTTGAAAAATGTTCACAGATCTAGCATTTTTTGGTGTTGGGCCCATATCTTGTGATTGGACTGACCAAATACTCTGAAATCTGGAGGGTGTACATGAAAGTCATTGGGGGAACATATTTAATACAGAATTATATGTGTGAATCAGATATCTTAATGCTCATTAATGAATGATAATCTAAAGGTTTTAAATATGATGCGTTTGACTGGGAAAAATAAATTTTCGGAGTAAAACGGACATAACTATCTCTACAAGTGGATAAATATACTGAATTTTTGAGAAGATATGGTAAAAAAAATTATGAACAATTTTAAGGCAGGGTAAAATTCATGAATCATTCATTTATTGAGGATAAAATGCATCAACTTTTGAAGGAAAATTCTGGCCTATAAAATGAGGAGAGTTCATCCCTTCTAAGGCATTAGATTCCATCTCACACCATCTGGTCAACCACTAAGGAAGAAATATACACCAAGGAGTAGTGCTTCACCATATTATTCCTTCCCAAATTTATTATTCTTAGTTTTTTGATGACTTCTTCTTACACATTCATCTCGATTACCCTTACCATGGCGGGGTAAACATTTGAGTGGTCGGGGAATGGTATGTTTTCTATTTTTCAATGCTTGATTTCATGAAATTGATTGAATAAAAAATCTATCTCTCTTATGTAAAATTGTTTTCAATTTTATATATCAGTTTTTATTATCAAGTACGATCAAATTTTATTTTTGATTATGTTTTTGATTTTCACTTTGGTAAATGATCATTATCTCCCTCCACTAGGTTCTTTTGTTTATATATGATGGAATATACCATGGATTGGTGGTGAAGTGATCAATGATCATCAGTAATTGTGAGAGGGGTAATGTATGTTTGGGATAATTAAGACCCGATTAGGTATTGACCAATTAAATTAAGGATATTAAATGAAACTTTCTTAAAAATGGGAGAAGAGTAAACCAAACTGAGATATCAGTAAGGTTTCCTCTTACCATCACCGTTTCACTAAGTGAGAGGAAATGATCATGGAATCTGACTTTAATCAACTTAGTAGAAGATGTTTGAATTGAATATAATAATTATAGCATTTCAATCAAAAAACCAACCCCAACCTGATCACCATTATCATACCATAGTTTTCAATCACTTAAGTATCCAATTTTATTTCAATCATTTTCTTAATTTATTTATTTTATTTCATTTCTTCCAAAACCAATCAATTCCAAAAAAACACTATATTTTTACTTTAATTAGAAATGAGAAATTGTTTTGTGTACACTCATCTTTGGAATACTGCATATGGTTAATCACTAGACTAAACTTAGGTAAAAAAATTGTTTTTCCACATCCCACGACAGGAGTGAGTCAAATTTGGTTCCATTTCCAGAGATCCAATAAGTAGTTTACTTAAATTTTTATATTTTCACATTTAATATAGTTTTCATTTAAAAAAATACTTAAAAAAATTATTCTTTTATGATGTTTTAAATAGACAATTCCTTTAATATATGGAACAATTACTCACAGGTTCAAGACTAAGAAAAACATTATACATAAGAGGCCCCCCAAAGAAGTGCTAATGTGCTTATGATAATGGTATAATAGAAGAAATGGGGCATAAAAACATGGATATCACCTAGAGATTTGATTTCCATGGCTGATGAACTTTGAAATAACATACAAAGATTCAATTCCAAGAAGGAAGTTCAACTTGTTTTCCCCAATTTCACTAAAGACATCCTAGAAGCTGAGGCTAAAATCAAGAAATATCAACCACCCAACCATTTTAGGAACTAGATTCAAGATAACAATGATGAAATGGAGTGGATTCATGATGATGAATACTTACCTGCTGATCTATTTGTGAGATATTGACAAGATTTGGATGAATTTTGGAATGAGTATGAGGTACAACATGATCTCCCCATTATTTACATAGTAGAAGATCCAAAACCACTCTATTTTCCTATAACAATGTAAGATGAGGAATCCATACAAATGATATAATTTGAGGAAAGGATATAAGATCTTGACTAACTACCTCCATATAGTGATAATCAACTATAAGAGGCATTTTCCATCAAATAAGAGATTAAAGTTGAACCAACTCAGGGAGATGATAAATTCTTGAACTCAAACTCATTTAATTTTATTGAAAATACTTTGAGTACTACTCCAAACTATTTTGAATTTTCAAAATCAGATGAATCTTATTATGCAATAGATAATGAATAGGAAAACAAAATTACACCTATTGAGGAACACCTAGAGCTCCCTGACGACATTGAACATTTACTGGATGAAGTATAAGAAGGGACCCCAGTTTTTTTGAACAACAGAAGACACAAGTTTCCTATATTAAAAGTGAATATTTTGAAATTAATACTTCAAATTTAAATTTTGAATCTCCATTTCAAAATTCATTTCATGCAGCACATTTGGAGCAACCACTGTATTTTGAAGAAGATGTCGCAGAAGTATCAATAAAGGAGGAGGAGGTTTCATACTTCATCCTACCCCACCATGCATGTTTTACCAAATTACGAAGGGGGAATATTTAGTGTACTCTATACATTTAATTATCCTTAAAAAGAACAAATAAGTGGATGTTGGGAAAATCCACATGTGGTGGTTCATATCAAAGAAGCCCCAAAACCATCAGACTTTAAAAAATAGATGGTACTACCCTTATGGAGGCTGTAAAAATTTTGGACCCACTTGGGGGATCATACTAAGATTTATCCTTTAATTTATTTCTAGTACTTTAATTTTCAGTATTAGTAATTTAGATTTCAAATTCAGTCTTAGGAATTAGTCCAACATGAATCCCACCCCCTCTTAAATTTTTTATCTTAAATGAAATGATCATTGTGCTTAATTTAGTAATTTTATTTTTTAGTTTCATTATGGAATAAGAAACCACCAAATATCCAAGGAGGAAATAGGACTAATATTTATTTCAAAAGGGAGTCCACTTTTAATAGTTATCTTTTTAACCCCTTACATTTTATTCCAAATCATGATTTGATCTTCAAATTGAAAAATTGAAATCCAATGCTTGAATTCATGCTTTACTTGACTTATCTAGAATAAATGAGTTTCTTAGGAATCCAGTTATTCCATGTTTTAGATTTAAATGATAATTAAATTGAACAATAAAAATGAATAATTTGATTATTAAAATAAAGAAAGGATATTAAAATGAGGACTCTTGATTTAAGGGAATTAATTGATTCATGTAAATGAAATTTCCCTAACATTTTTCATGCTTTGAATTTCTAAAATTCATGTAAATTGATTTTTTATTATTAGTCATTTCATGAGTGATTGTCTAAAATTCTATTTAATATTCCCGATAGGATTTCTAAACCAAGTACTTCCTTATTATTTTTTATCATATTTATTGAGTGATCTTGGGACATGTCACCTTCCAAAACTTGTATTGAAACTTGTCAAACCTACTAACTAGTAAAAAAACATTTAAAATTATTATGGAATCTTTTGAAAATCATTTATCCTTAATTAACACCTTTACATCAATCCTTCTTTAACCCATAGAGACCATGAATGACCTTTATAAGAATGAGATATGTTTCAGGACTTTTTTATCCATTCCTACCCAACTATGGGTATTTGCATGATATTTTAAATTTATAGTATGGGGGGGAAGGGAGTAATGGTAAATGGGATGTTTTACATTATAAGGAAGAATTTTGGGGGTGATTAAGGTGTGAATTATAAAAGGTTTTCAAATAATTCATTATACTCTATTGTTTTCCACTTCTTTAATACAAAAAAAGAAAAAGAAAAAAGAACAATAAAATGATAAAAATGGGTTTTGATTTAGGAAAAAAAACCATTACTAGAACTATGAATTATATAATAAATTTTTAAGTGGTAGATGTGAGGTTTATTATAAAGAATAAATTTAGAAAAAGGAAAAAATGAAAAGGTTATTTGAAAAATAAAAAACAAGTATAAAAGTAAAAAAAATATTCAAGAGGGAGAAAAAATCATTAATTATTATTAAACTGATTGTGATCTTTGCTCTGAGTTTTGAGGGAATTTGGAGTTGCTAATTTGAAGGGGGAAATTTAATTAAACTTTTCTATATAATTCATTGTACTTAATAGATAAAACTCCACCTTGATTATTAATTTTTAAATCATAAAATCCTACCAACCTTAAGCCTCAGATTCATTTGAACCTTTATTAAAAAGTCCACGTGATTTTATTTGCCTTTTTTCCTTAAAAGGTAGATAAAGTAGTTAATTTAAAATAATATGGATTAGAAGATTGTTCTCATGATATGAGAATAACTCTACATGAATTTTATCATGGTTGATGATATAAAATAATCAAAAGTAAGGTAAATCATGACTTGACATGTTTGATAATAACAAATTGAGGATCATGAATGAATGAAAGGATAACTTCAATCATTTTTTGAAGGAGAAAATTAAAATGTATCAAATGGTTGTTTCTTTGGAAAATGGGAAATTAAATTGATATTTTATGTGTATTTTTGAAAATTTTATTTTACATTGATAATTGTTTGATTTTCTTGCTTTCAAATTTTAATAATGGCAACATCGGTGCACTCAAAATTTCAATGTTGAGTTTTTATGCTTGAGGAAAAGAATGGTTTAAGGTTGGGGAAATTTATAGAAAAAATATTTTCATTAATTTTAAATTTAATTTAAGTGTTTTAAATCCCACAAAATTGTTATTTTAAAATAAATTTACACATTTTATGATTTTACTAGTATTCTGTGCTTAATTGTAAAAATGGACCATTTAGTATTTTTAATAGTTTTAAATTATTTCTGTATTTTGGATATAAAATTTTCTATAATGATCCTAATTGTTATATTAATTCATTTTAGGATTATATACACCCTAAGATTCAGTTTATTATGTTGTACCTGAAACTAAATCCACCATATGGAAGCTCAAAACCAACTCACAAGTTGGGCCTTGAAAACTGTTCAAAGATCTAGAGATATTTGGTGGTGGGCCCATATATTATGTTTTTAATGCCTAAATACTCTTAAATTCTTAGGTTGGACGCAAAATACATTGGGGAATATCTTCCATGAAGGATTATATGCGTGAATCGGTTGTCTTAATGGTCATTAATGCATGATAATCCATAGGTTTGAAATATGGAGATTCTGACTGGGAAGAATAAAATCTTGGAGTAAAATAGACATAACTCTTAATAAAAATTGATAAATATGAAGAAATGTGAAGGGGATATGTTAATGTCATTTATGAAAAAACTTTCATGAAGGTTTCAATACGCGAATAAGTCATTTATTGGGGATCTGATACATTAACTTTCAAAGAAAAATTCTGTTCTACAAAATGAGGAGAGATCATACCTCTAAAGGCATTCCATTACATCCCACACCATCCGGTTGACCACCTAGGAGGATATCTCCACCAAGGAGCTACTCTTAACCATATTATTCCTTCCCCCATTTCATATTCTTTGTTTTTTATGCATTCTTCTTCCCCATTGATCTCGATTACCCTTACCATGGCGGGGTAAACATTTGAGTGATTGGGGAAGGGTATGTTTTCTATTTTGCAATGCTTGAGTTCATGAATTTTATTGAATAAAAAATTTATCCATCTTCTATAAAATTGTTTGAAATTTCATATATCGTTTTTTATTATCAAGTGAAATCGTATTTTATTTTTGATTCTATTATTGATTTTCTCTTTGGTAAATTATCATTATCTCCCTCCACTAGGTTTTTTTGTTTATATATGATGGAATAGACCAGGGATTAGTGGTGAAGTACATGATGATTTTTAGTACGTGTAAGAGGTGTAATGGATATTATTAATTTTTTGGGATAATCAAGACATGATGAGGTATTTCCCAAGTCAATTGAGGATATTCAATGCAACTTTATCACACATGGAAGGAGAGTAGACCAAATTGAGATTTGGTAAGGTTTTCTCTCACCATCACCATTCCACCAAGAAAGTGAGAGGAAATGATCATGGAATCTCACTTTAATCAACTTAAAAGAAGAGGTTTGTATTAAATAGAACAAGGATAGATTTACAATTTAAAAACCTACCCGACCTGATCACCATTCTCAAATCATAGTTTTCAATCACTTAAGTTTCCAATTTTATTTCAATCATTTTCTGAATTTATTTATTTTATTCTAAAACCAATAAATTTCAAACAAAACACTAAAATTTTCCTCTAATTAAAAGTTAAAAACTATTTTGTGTGAACTCTTCTTCAAGAGTCTACCTATGGTAAATCACTAAACTACACTTAGGTAATAAAAAACTATTTTTCCATGCCCCACGATAGGAGTGCATTAGAAACTTTCACATAGAAGGACTTAGACAAGTGGTCATGTAGCGTAGGGTTCTCATAGAGAACCAGGTCATCCCAGAGAGGGGAGATTCTATGCATGTGATGGGCTTGTTCACATGGAATGTGTTTTCCTGACCCAATGTGTTGAGGAGATAAGGAAAGTAGTGGATGGACATACAAGGAAGAGGCATAAGAATGATATGGGATCTCACAGGCAAGGCTCAGGTGGCCCTAAGGAGTATAGTGCTAGAATAGGAGCATGTGTGGCTCTAAAGGGAGAAATTAATGGTGGGGGATAATGCTATAAGGTAATAAAACCACCACCAAGAGGTCCATTCCAAGATCAGGGAGTTGGTGTTTGGGGTAGCGGGGAGATAATAGGCATGGATACCTATGAAGAAGATGCACACAAGATGTTCAGAGGTATGATATATGTTTATCCTACTATTTCTTTAGTACTGGTAGAAAAAAGTGTGAGTCATTCCTTTGTCTCTATATACTTGGTGAGATAGATGGATATTCTAGTTGAAACTTTTGCCCCACAGATTTGGATTGAGGTTATTATAGGGAACACTCCATCAATATCCCTTATATACTGATAGTGTGAGATGGTCATTAGTTAAGATAGTTTTTAAGGGGAGATCTTGTCCATGACAATGAAACCTTTCAACATCATCTTGGGCATGGAATGGTTGTCTATAGTCTAATATCAGATTGATATTTATCAAAGGTGGTTTATATGCCTTGATACTGATGGAAGAATATTCTTTTTTTATTGGAAATAGAATTATCATTGTAGAGGGAGTATTTATTTTGAACAAAAATCTACAACCCATCACCCATTATTTAGAAATTTTTTCCCTTAGCGTAGTGGAATCTTCAAGAATTTAAATTCCTTCAACATTTGAGAAATAAATGGAAATCTTCACAAATGATGTTCCAAGGATAACTCAAAGGTAAGGATGGAGTTTTGAATTCAATTTCATCTAGGGACATAAATGATATCTTATGCATCATATCATATCTCCCATACCAAGCTCTGGGATCTGATTTTGAAGTTAGAGGTCATTAGAGAAAATGGATTTATCAGAACCAGTGGGTCCCCCTGGGCATATCCAACTTTGTTCATGAAAAAATGCAGATGATATTTTGTTTCTTTTTATTGATTATATTTACCTAAACTAGGAAACAATATTGAATAAGTACCCCTTGACGGGGTTTGACAACCTCTTTGACTAGTTGTGAGGTTTAATTTCTTTCTCAAAGATCAATATCATGTCTGGTTACCATTATTTGAGGTTTTGTGAGTTTAATATTCCAAATATGGAATTATGATATCGTTACGGACACTATGGGTTCCTGGTGATTTTTTTTGGTTTGATGAGTTCCCCCACTACGTTTATAGATTTGATGAAACAAACCTTTCATAAATATGTGTACTTATTTGTGGTTTTTTTATTGATGGCATACTCATATACTATTAATAAAAGGAGTACCATGAATAACACTTGAGAATTGATAGGATCCTCTGTCATTCTTTAGTAAAGGAACAAGATTAGATGAAGAATAAATATCAGATCAAGTTATATCAAGATGAAGCAAACATATTAGGTCATCCTCATCACTTTTGAATAAATTATTCACCAAAGATCAATCCATAATGGAGTTAAGAATCATTAATTGTGTATTTCATCCTTTTGATTAAAATATTGACCATTGATTAATTATCTTATTTTGATTTACAATTTATTTATTCCATCCCAAGTGAAATGCTTCATTTTTGTATGATTGATCTGTTAAACCCATTGATTACCCTGGAATCAACCAATTTATTTTATCATTGGACAACAATTCTTGACCAATGATGGTTGAATTTTATATTTATCTTTTATCCTCTCTATTCATCGTGTTATTTTAATTTGGACCACATGGTTGTTGTTCAAAATTGTCGGGGAAGGTCCTAACGCGATCAAATCCCCAAATTCATTGAGGTATCAAGAATGATGAATGAATAAGATATTGGTTGATGGATCAAGAATATTCACATGTTACAGGTGATGGTGACATGGATCAAATGCAAGATTCAATTTATTTAGGTCATGGAAGCGGTGTAGCATGATGAGAGACCCCCACAGGCATAAGGGTGGCTCGAATCTAGCCACCAGAAACCAATCAAGTGCGAGGGAACCTAGATCCACTATCCATGTTGTTATTTTTTATAATAAATATAGTTAAAATTGTGTAATAAAACTTCTTGGAGCTTCCTAGGGTTTTGGTGGAAATCCCAACTACACGACACATTGTATAGGAACACATGTCATGTAGTATCCCATATGTAACAATTAGAACTTCAATAAAATGATAACGATCTCACACTATCTGTCTAAGAGTACAAGACATGAGGCCCTCCCCTAAAAGGTAGGACATGTTCTTGTTACACATGACCAGGACCCCATGTGAGAGTACACATCATGTACTATGGCAGTACGTGGGCACACCCTGGGGTACACGGGCATGACCTAGTTCCAGGCACATGAAGGTACACAATCATAGCCCAAAGTACATAGTCATGACTATGAGAACACAAGCTATCCCTAAGTGGTTGAGACATGTCGTTTAGTTTCACTATATTACATATATCTCTATAGGTATAGAAAAACTATGTGATGTCATGAACATGGAAAGGACACTAGGTGTGGTCACACTCCATGTGACCCCTGGTGCTCACCATGTAATTTTCCTAGTAACTTACACCTTGAATATCTCATTTTTATAGACACATATTTTGGCCCAAAAGTAGCATATCTTGAGTAGTTCTCCACATAAAATTTGATGGTAGAATTGATAATTTATTTCAATATGTGATGTGTAATGATCTGAGAGTGATTATTATTCAGGATACATTTGATGATGGTGGTGATTATGCAGAATCATCATAGACAGGTTGGGGTTAGAAACCCTGTTATTGTACCAAGGTGTGGGTCCCCAATAATCCTTTTATAGTTTGAGTGGAAGCCCCTAATGCACTAGGGTATAGGTCCTATACGCTTATAGTGGAACCCCTTGATGAACTAGGTCATTGATCCTTTACCCTTTCAAGTGACACCATCATGACACACTAGGGTGGGATTCCTCTATCTAGTAAGTGGAATCCCCTTATCACTCTAGGGAATGGTTCATCTATCTATACCTACTGAGTGGTAACACCTTATCATGTTAGGGTGTGGGTCCTTTAGGCTTTGAGTGACACCCCACTGATGCACTAGGGTTCTAGTACTCTATCTACAGAGTGTCATCCCCCTACCGTACTAGGTCATGGGTCCTCTATTGGATATTTCCCCCCCTTGGGATGTAGAATAATGGTGAGGTGTATTTCCTCCGCATATCTTTCTCAAAAAGACACACAAGATTCTAAATACCAGAGATGGAATTTTAGAAAAACATTGATACTCATCTTCTAGTGGTGGTGGGGTCTATGAGATGGAGATCCCATTTATCTTTTGTTTGGGTTTCTTTATGATCATATATATATATATATATATTGATGGGATTCATTTCAATCATTCTTTGGGATGAGATGACTACTTCCATTGTATCTTTATATTCCCCCTTGTGGTTTTTGGGTAATCATACTCGGTATGTAAATACTCACCCATTTATTGGATTTTTTCCACACATGTCATGTCTTATATAGATGATGGATAGTTTAGTGTTAACATCAGTAGAGCATAGTGAAACTCGAGTTCATAGGATGTGTATGGTGGTCAGTCTTAGAGATATGAAACCGAGATATCTCGATAGTCTTTATCCTAGTTTTTCTCAGTTTGGGACTTCATTTTTGGTTGGGTATGTATTTTCCCCTTTACAATTTGGTTTTGTTTTATCATATTCTAATTTTATTCCATTGAGTTTATTACATGCATGGTTTGATCTAGATGTTACTGTCTTTAATTATTCATCAATACTATTTCATGGAGATGATTGGATGTGTTCATACATATACATTAGGAAAAGGCCTCCCATGTTATATTATGACTTCTCGATGTGTATTTCCATCCCTCAACATATTGGTGGTGGTCTTGGTGTTGTGATGAGTCAGCATTCCACCAGCTAGGTGATCCCCGGTGGGTTGTATCATTACAGATATTATTGAATGTTATTATATTAATTTTGTTTTTGGATGGATTATGATTATGATGATGGAATCTTTATGAAACCTGAATCATTTTTGTGATGTCTCAGACCCAGTTCACTCTTGTGTAACCAAACTCGGTCTAGCACATGGACTCATGAATGCCTCCTCATATGGTAGAAGATGTGGATTATCAGTGAGGGCCTGAGTTATGATAGTGGAAGGATTATTCCCTCTGGTCAGAGTGGAGCACAATGGTGATATATCATGAACGTGTAAGAAAAACCTATATAATAATCATGGATAAATAAGGTAGTGTAAACTATAATAATTATTAATGAAATTAATAAAAAAACTGAAGATCGATAAACAATATCATATATAAAGGATGATGTAATTTCATGTCTCTACAAAGTGGAAATCATGAACACACAACATCAGGTAAAAAACATATTACATGATATAAAATTGAATCAAAAAGTGAAAAAATTATCCAATCATCACATGCATTGGCAAGATCATCTGCTACCATGATCCCAACCTAAATCATGTATGTTAGGTTTCCAAAGTGGGACGCTTCACTTTGTCTACACATATGATTATATAATCTTCTTAGGTTAGAATGGTGTCCCAGAAAGGGTGTGAGATAAATCCCACAAGGACACCACCAACGGTGTCTATAAAAATCTAGTATGTGAAGATAAACTAAAATATTATGAAGTTATATAAAATTAAAAAATTTCAAAGTAAATAGTTCATACCAGCTTCGGCCTCATATATTGTCTAAACATGTATTAATTTAAGTATTCAACTGATTATAATTAATTTTATAATAATAGTATCATATGTAAATGTGTCAACAGTATTGTAATAGTAAATAATAATAACAGAGGATCCAAGGTGAAACCAATGAATCCTTATCAGGGGTCAATCTAACTCATGATGGTAACTAATGTAGTATTGAAATAAGGGTCTGAGTGCAATAAAAGGGAAATATACAGGGAATTCCACTATAAAAAATTCTAATCGAGTCCATGGAGCATGTAGATAGTCACCCTAAGCTAATAATGACTAGTCCCAATTTTGTGAATCCATAGAGTCACATGTCTAATGTAATCAATATGAATCCAATGAGTGTATCTAAGGAATTATAATATTTATAATATTTAATTGAATCATTGGTACATCAACAAGGAACTAACTTAATATGGAAAAGATCATATTCCATGGTGGGTATCTCCCATGAAAATTAGTTCAATGATTTAGAATAGTGACCTCTGAGTGCTCAAAGTATTCCCATGGGAATACAAGGTGGTCCCAAGTCTTAGCATTCATATAAAGATAAAAAGTTCTAAAATCAGGAGTCACCTTATACTCACTTAATATATATACATATGTAATCATATCCCATTTAATACTCATTCAAAATAATTATTCAATAGGTTCATCCCATTACCTTTCATTAAACATGAGTAGGTGAATTAGGTACACACAACCAGTTATCACTTCAATTACAAAATCATTTATTAGGTTCATTTCATTAACATTCATTCAAAATGACAGGGTGAGTTATGGACATTCAAACAATATCAATTCACTTATATTATGTAATGTGATGTGATATCTATATATATTTATGTTCCAATTATCAATTTAAGATTCATTTATTAAAATAAAGCACTTACCTTATTAATTTTTTTGTAGAACAAACTCGAACGGTATCCCAAATAATATCAATATAGGTTACCAAAGGTATAAATAAATAACACACACTAAATGGTTGGTCCATGTTGATTAATCAACCTTCAACGATGTCAAAGAGGGCCCACTAGGTCCATAACATAAACTTTAGATGACATGATTTAAGGTAGATGTATATAAAGAGAAACACCTAGGGAAACTAGTGTGATCACAATGGAAAAAATTTATAGATGATGAGACTTTATGGGATGATTCATAGACCACCAACATCATGCCTTTGTTATATTCCCCACCCAGTATCGACCATTGTTTTTTATTGGCTCAGAAGAAAATGGAATAACAGGAGAACACCCTAAAAATAATACATATGATATTCCACCATAATAGCATCATTGATTGGAATAAGAATGATGAAAAGAACCTAAGGAGTGGTGAACTTATCAGTATATAACCAATGTGATAGAAAAAATTTGATTCATATTCAGGTCAAAAAAATATAAAAGAACATAGCTTAGTCCATGGGAGGAGCTTCCAATGAAATAAGAAGAGGGGGATATCTAGTAGAAATAAGGAAAGAAGGATGAAGGGGTATATTATATAGAGATAGGGGAAAATTTTAAAAATACCTGAGACTTAAAAGTCACATGGTTTTGCCACACAATTGGACAAACCATGTGCCAACCATGTGCAGCCCACTGTATTGGGAGCACACCATACACGACCTGCATCATGCATCGACATCTAATTTAACATCCTTGGGATCAAAAGAATGAGACGGGTCAACATGATAATGATAAAGCTATGAAACCTAAAATACATCATGCATTGAATTGTACCTATGAGGTAAAATAAATTGATATGGTACTAGCCTAACTCTATTCAAGATCTCAAAGGGCCCAAAAAATGAGGCAATAGTTTCTCTTTCCTCTGTATCTGCCTATTCTCAAGTATGGGTGATCCCCGCAAGAAAACATGATCCCAGACCACAAACTCTAGAGGTCATTGATGGTGATCGACATATGTATTTTTTATAAATATAGAGTATTATATATATATATATATATTATTTTTTATTAACTACACCTGGTTTGATGTCTCCTCCTTGAGATGAGGACTTATTAGCACTACCACTCCTACCTCTAACCCATAAAAGGGTGAATGACATGACCTTCTGTATAAGGACTTATACGTAACCATCTAAAAAATTTCATGAAATATATTATTGTAGTAAAAATCAATGAGTGGGATATAATTAAACCAAGAAAATATAAAATAAAGGATTCAAGCATGGTTCATGTCCTCCAATACCTGCGTAGTCCATTCTGACTGGCCATCAGTTTGAGGGTGAAAAGATGTGCTCAGAAGAACCTATGTACCAAAATCTTTTTGTAACCATTAACATAACATCGATGTGAAATGATAATCCCTATCTAAAATGATAGTATCAGGGAATCTATGTAGTTATATAATCTCATGGAAATACATTCTAGACAACTTATAAAATAAGAAAGTCTCACAAATATAAAGTAATTAGGAAACCTTCATCAGTCAATCCATGACTACCCAAACCGTGTTTCTATATTAAAGTGAACTAGGAAATAAAACCACAAAATACATCTTTATTTCAACACATTTCCATTATAGGACTAGTAACGGATTTAATAATCCAATAATCCACTGTTGTTCTGCCTTCACCTAGTGACAGGTGAAACACTTAATAATAAAACCTGCAATATGACATTTCATCCAAGTCCACCAATACTGGAAATACATATCATGGTACATCTTAGATATTCATGGGTGTACTAACCATTGATGAACATGTGATTCTCACATCATATCCACTATCTCATTTGTAAGAAATAAGATATAGAAATGTATAAGTAGGTTTTCATCTCCATCAACAGACCAACCCCGAGGTGGGTCCTCACCTAAAATATTATCCCTTAGGAAAAAACCATCAGGGTATGAGAACTAGATTCTCTTCATACTATCCATGAGTGAAGGGGTAACTACAATGACTTTAAGGAAAGGATGATCATGAATCTCATGAAAGTCCAGTTTAATCTCATAAAATAGGTCAATCAATTTACATTCATCACTATCTTCCTGAATGACTTATTCCTCAGTTTTCTACCCAAGTGCATCAACTACAGTATTTAT
The DNA here is from genome assembly GCA_963277665.1 of Viscum album. Classification (NCBI taxonomy): domain Eukaryota; kingdom Viridiplantae; phylum Streptophyta; class Magnoliopsida; order Santalales; family Viscaceae; genus Viscum; species Viscum album. The sequence goes on along the minus strand of OY728134.1, from coordinate 1,078,320,878 downwards.
CTTTCCAGGCATATAATCAAGCTCAAAGTTGAAGTAATTAAGGAATTAAACCCATATTCTCTTTTTGATATTCATATTAGACCATGTAAAGTTATATTTGAGGATCTTATATCCCATATTCACCAAAAATCTCTCTACCACCATATAATTCCTTTGGAAACACAAGATATGAAAAACTGATGCAAGATAGAGGTCATGTGTTGGATAATATTTATCATGAGGTCTCAACTGGAGATACCCGTACACAATTACTCGAACCTATTTCATAAATACCTTACCCATTACAATGCCTAATGCATCTCATAACACTATATAGCCTTTTCTAGGCTCTAGAATAATTAGGATTGGTGCCGAATAAAGGCTTCCTTTCAACTCTTGAAAGGCCTTCTCACACACATAAAACCATTATAACTTCAAACCCTTATTAGTTTGACAGGTAAGAGGTACATAAAGACACGATAAGTCTTGTAATTTCCATTCATCCCTAAGAAACACTGTATATCAAACATGTTTTTAAGATACTCTCAGAAAAACACAACATTCACCTTCTCTAGGTCAATAGATACTCCTTATTATAAGACAGTATAACCCAATAAGTGAACCTTGTCAATCTAGAAGTGGAACTTTGTGAGCTAAGCATATAACTGATTCTCTCTAAGTGTGATCAATATGATATCAGGACAATGTAATGGTCACTTTTGAGTATAATAATACTCCAATATGTCATCAACAAAAACCATGATGAAGGATTCTATGTAGGGGTGAAAAACCCAATTCATCAAGGCCATGAAAATAGAAGGCATGTTCATAATATCGAACAACATAACAAGGTACTCATATAGACCGCACCAACTTTAAGAATCTATATGTGGTATGTCTAAAGTCCCAACTCACCCCTGAAGATCTCCCAATGTCCAGTCGATCTTCAAGAACACTATGGATCATTAGATCTAGTCAAATAGATAATTTATTCAAGGTAATGGATAACAATTTTTAACCATTATAAGTTTCATTCTCCAATAATCCATGTTTAGACTAAGCATCTCATCCTAATTCTTAGTGAGTAGCATGGGTGAACCCTAAGATGAAGTGATGGTTTAGATAAAACCCCGAGATTATAAATTCTCCAACTATATCTTAAGCTTCTTAAGATCAATAGGTTTCATCTTATATGGAGGAATAAATACTAGTGCTTCTCTTAAAACTAGAACGATCATAAAATATACCTCTCTCATATGAGGTAGTATAAAGAATTCATCTGAGAAGACATCCCTAAAACGATCCAGCACTAAAGAAAAATATTTCAGGCATAAGATTTATTCCTCCATATAAAGGCTAGAAATATGGAATTTCACTCCACCCAACCCAAAATTCTCTAATTCATATCTTCTTTACTTGACATCCCACTCACCATTGTATAGATAACTATCACGCTCTACTATTGTAAAAAATAACCTACATAAAATACCTTCATCTCAAGTATTAAGTGGTTCTATAAGAAAAAATATGCCTACATCAATGGGAAAATCCCTGCATTGGCATATACCCTTCGACCATACACCAAATAGTGTGACAAGGGTCATCACCCCATAGAAGCACTAAATTTATTACTTGAGACTTCCAAGAATCAATAAAGAGATAATAGAGTGAAAATCACCTATATCAAAAAAATAATAAATGAGAGTAGAGGATCTTTGAATAGTACCTCATACAGTAGATGGTCATATCCTCTTATCCTTGGGTATCTACTGTAAAACACACAACTAGATTGATCTATGGATCTAAAATATAGCTAGACTAGCCTGAGAAGGTCTGTTATGCTAGAAATGATGATATGAAGTATATAAACCTTGAACACGACCTCCTCCTTACCCTACTTTGCAGATACTACACCTGTTTTCTACCTGACTTAGAGTTATTGATCCCACTCTTGGTGGTGGAGTTGGTGTGAATCCCCTTATACTAGAAACCTGAGGAAAGGTCCTTTAAAATGTATAAAGATGACCCATTTGACTTCAAGAATAGAAATAAAGTGGTATTCTATCACACTGAGGCTTCACATGCCCCTTCCATCTACACTGATAGCATATAACAGATTGCTAGTGTGGATACTATGGATACTACTACACTGATGAGAAACCTCAAGGTTATTCTTCCATCTATTGGGAGAACTACTTCCCTGTATCAGACTTGAAACATTATGCCCTGTAATATCAACTTCCCTAATGCTACAAATAGTGATAATATTATGTTCCACGATCTCAGAAAAGGTATATTTTTGAAATACATTCACCTGTGAGTGGATGGAAAACATGATACCATACTCAAATCATCTCTCTCATGAAATATCATCACTGGAAAGAAGCAGTGAGAAACATTTAAGCTTAGTGAAACATCCTGAATAGTCCATAATGAACATAGAACCCTACTATAGGTATATGAACTCTTTGTATTAGTAATATATCAGTATCAGAGGTAAAATTAATCATAGAATGTAGCCTGGAAGTCTTCCCAGACTATGCCCTAATGACGACCATCCTAGGTAATCACATCCAACCAGTGCTTGGATGAATAACACAATATGTTCATAGTGAGCTTGATCCTCCTCTATAGAGGTATATTTAGACGATAAATGATAAATAAAATGGATTTTATCCATGAATCTGTAAACTAAGGACCAACATCCCTTAAAAATATGGAAGGATACTACTATTGGAACTCATGAGTCAGATCACACATCATTAGTGTAGGTCCCAGAGCACACTCCATAGACTAAATCAATTATAAGAAACTCTTTTGAATCTGAGCATCAATTCCTAGTTTGAGAATAGTATTTGGTTCTTTAGGAGGAACTACTGGAGGTATCACTATTGGATCAGGGCCCACCACCTCAGAAGCATGGTCATCACCACCTTCCTAGAACCTGACTTAAGGAAGTCTGGAAACGTAGCTCTACAAATGAGAATAATATTCCTCAGAAGTATATTTGTATTTAGATAAGATAAATAATATAAGTGTAACAAAAGGAAAGTTTTCACTACCCAACATATAGCCCTAACCACCCATATAAAAGAGTAGGGTATTGGTAATTATTCATGTTTTCATTTAAAGTCGTACTATTATATAGAGGTTCAATGGAAATATGAGGAGGGAAACACTATTTAAATTACACTTTACCTCTATATTAACTAGAAATAATTTCATTTATAAGTAAATATCTTTAATTTAAGTTCATAAGTAATTTTATACATAGAACAAGTTTAAATTAAATGGATTTCCATTCCCAGTTTATAAAGGCCCATAGATGTTAAAAATTGAAATTGACACCCATTTATTTATAACCATCCTCCCTTAAATTCGGTCTTAGAATGTAATGGGAAAAATAAAATAGATTGGTTTCTATGAATTAACCTTTACAATTTTAAGGGCCCATACACATTATAAATTAAAATTGGTAGTCATGAAATCATAGTTAATTTTTAGCTCATGTAAGAAGTGTTTTATAGAATATACAGATCAAAATTGGATATTTAAGATTCCACTATCAATCTATATGGGAAAAAACCATTTACGTTGATGTTTGAATTATATAAAATCAATTTCCCTTTCATAAAAAAATATATTAGTATTACATCCATATATAATAACCAAGTAACACTCAAAAATCACACACAACACAAGAAATTAAAGTAATAAAATGTACCTATATGGCATGGAATATGCACGACATGTGAATTATTGGGTTCTATAATGATGTATGTCACAATTATCCATTCCATACCAATCCAAATTAAAATATTTATAAATCATAATAAATACCATAATTCATGTGCACCACCCAAAGGGGAGAATATATCAAATTTAACATGCAGAATATAGAAAAAAAATCCCATTCCTGGGATACATGGTAATTACCCTAAAAAATGGGTTAGATACTCTAAGGAATGACTTATAACCAAGTTCCAAAATGTTCCCAATCTCATGTATAAATTTACTAAATAATAAGATAAAAATATTATTAGTTTTTTATTCCACTTTTTGACATCATGGACCTAATTCACTTTTGATTAACCAAACTCAATCAGCCACATGGCCTCAAGTGTGCCTCCCCATGTGCCAAAGGCTACTGACTAGTAACTGTTTCCTAGTGTGTGACTATGTAGAGATATGAATTATAGTTAGAGTGAATCACAATGGTAATATATGATGAAAAATTAATAAAAATTAGTATAATCATAGATAAATAAGGTAGCAGAAATAAGAATATTCATCAATGTAATAAATAATAAAATCAAGAAATGTAAACTATTTCATATAAAAAAGAGGATATAATTCTATGTCTCTAAAAAGGGGGAAATATAAATACTTGAAAGTAGGAAGACAAAAAAATACATGATATACAAAATATTGAATGAGGGAAAAAATATCCAAGCATCTCGAGAACCGTCCTAGTCATCTACTACCAAGATCCCATCTTAAAGCATGCAAGTCAAGTGTAAAAGTTGGATGGTTCCCTTTCTCTGCACCTGTGATCATATTATTTCCTTGGGTTCCAATGAAGTATCATATAGGGAGTGAGATAAATATCAGTAGGATATTTCTAATGGGGTCTATACAAATATTGTCTATGAATATAAACTAAAATAGTGTGTATGTATATAAAAGTAAAGCAATAAAAAATAAACAATCCATAGCTACTTCATCCCCAGATGTTGTCTGAACATGTATTTATTTAATTATTCAATTGATTACAATTAAATTTATAATAAGGAGATAATATGTAAAATTTTTATCAGTATTATAATAGGAAATAATAATAATAGAGGATTCAAGGTGGAACCAAGGAATCCTGGACCTTAGGGGTCAAGCCAACTCATAGTGGTAACTGAGGAAGTCTTTTAATAAGGGTCTGAGTGCAATCAAAGGGGTAAAACCAAGGAATTACACTATAAAATAATTAAAATGATTCTATAGGGCTAGTATATAGTAATATTTGGCTAATAATGATTGGACCCAATGTGGTGAATCGATGTCACTGTGTGTCTAAAGAAATCAAGTTGGATCCAATGAGTGTATGCAAGGAATTCTAATATCTATAAAAGATTCAAGTGAAACATTAGAACATCACATAGGCATTAAAATAATAAGCCAAAGAACATATTTTATGGTGGTTATCTCCCACAATAATAGTCTCAATGAATTATAATAGTGTTCTTGAAGTGATCAAGAAATTCCCTTTGGAATCCAAGGATGGCTCAAGTCTTACCATTTTTATAAATATATAGAAGTGAAAAAGAAAAAAGAACCTTATGATAAATTAATTTATACAAATATGTAATTTTAGGCCATGTAATACTCATACTAAATAGTCATTCAATATGTTCATTCCATTACCAGTCATTAAACATGACAAGGTGAGTTAGGGATATGCAACCAATTATCACATCAATTACATTAGAATCTATTAGGTTTATTCCATTACCTTTCATTAAGCATTAAAAGGTGAGTTAAGGACAAGAAACTAGTAACAATTCAATTCTATTATAAAATGCCAAGTGATATCTATATATATTTACTTTCCATTTAACAGTTTTGATTCATTTATTAAATTGATGCACTAACCTTATTAAAGGTCAATTTTAACAAACCCAAATAGTTTCCAAATAATATCAATATAGGTTACCAAAGGTATAAATAAATAAATCACCCTAAATGGGTGGTCCAAATTGTGGTGTCAACCTCAAATGGTGTAAAATAGGTCGCACTAGGTCCATAATAAGCAATTTAGTCGATTGAATTTAAGGCATATGTATATAAGGAGAAACACCTATTGAAACTAGTGTGGGAAAAATGAATTTTTTTTATAGATGTAGAGACTTTAAGGGATGAGTCATTAACCACCTAAATTAATCCTATAATATATACCTCACCTAGAATCGGAACTTAGTTTGATCTAGATTGGAAGAAAAATAAAGAATAGATGAACACCTTGAATATAGGGAATATGGGATTGCACAAAAATAGCATCTTTGATAGGAATAATAATGATGAAATTATCCTAAGTAGTGGATATCATACCACTATCTTACCAATGTGAAAAAGTAAATTTGATTCACAGTCAGGACCGAGGAATTATAAAAGAACCTAGCATAGGTGATGGGAGGAGCTTCCAATGAGGGAAAATATAGGGTTATACATAGGAAATAAGAAAATAAGTATGGATTTATAATTTATATATAGAGATGGTAAAAATGGTAATAAAACCCAAGAGTTAAAAGTTACACAGTTTGGTTACATGGTTGGCCAAACTGGGCGCCAACTGTGCACACCCCACTACCCAAGTAGCACACCCTGCATGACCTACATCACATGGTTAGAAAACTATGTGAAACTAATGAACACCCTATACCTTATCCCCAAATGGTTTTATAATCCCTTTTATAATTTAAAAAAATTGTGTTGCACCATTTCAGGGACACATGATTTGAGGCTCATGGTTAGCACAAACTATGCACTAACCATGGACCACTCCTATTTTTCTCTAAAACTTGGAACTCTAGGATCTGAATAAGACTTGAACACTCTTGAAACATTAGTTAAGTGATATGGAACATTTATAGGAATAACATAAAGGAATAAACTTGAAATTAAAATGTTTTTATCTCAAAGAAATATCCAGTTCTTAAATTTTCCTTATTTTAAGATTTGGAATTATGATAACTATTTTATGATCTTGTGGAACAAATATGTATTGTTTTCATTATATAATTAGTGGGCCTGAAATTATATATATCTACAATTAATTGGGTAAAGATGAATATGTCATTAGATAATAAGGGCTATAATGGGGAGTAAACCCATTTCAGTAAGGGACTTTTTCTAATAATATAATCTTGGGAGTGAACCTTTACTAGGAAATGATGGAATGAAGAGTGAACCCAATCTTCTATCATAGAATGGGCAGTGGGCCTTGATTGAGTAAATTATTTTATAAGATAATTTTTATTATACAAATTAATTCCTTATTATTATTTTTATGTTCTCATAGATCATGATTGTTTATTTATGATTCCACACTTTTACATCTTATGAATTTTGTTTGAAAAAAACTTATGCCATGTTTCATGATTAAATATTTTTTAATGATTGGGTATGATTATTGTATTTCAGGATTGTGTTCTCATAAACTTATTATTAACTTATTCCGAATCATGATCATTGATTAATATCTCTTATATTTACCCTTACTGAGCAGTATAGCTCACCCTTTCTTATGTTTCCCTTCCACTGGTTATGAAGAAAGGTATTAATTATGATATGTCTAATAAGGGATACAATTATGAATAACATAATGAGAAATTATATAGTTATTTTATATACCAGTTGTTTATGTATCTAAGTTTCCAAAGAAACTATACCTTTACGGTTCTGGAAAGGATCATATTGACATTTAATGAATATTTATTTAATGAGATGTAATATTTATGTATGAAATGTATAAGTTGCTATAATTTATATTAGAGAATATTTAATTTTCTTTTGGAAACTTGGATAAAGGAAATTTAGTGAAAAAACTTAAGATAATCCTTAGTATAGGAGAACGTCTTAAGTTATGGTAAAAAATACAGTGTGGTTTTCCACGAAATACATCCTCATCTAGATAATACAAGCGGATATGGATATTGAATAGATGAATTTATGGGTAATAACCTTGAGAAGTGTTGTTTGAGTATATATCAACCATCATTTTGGTTAATTGTGACTTGGACCATACTACACAAATGATTTGACACTCTAGTGGAATGTGCTTAGGATAATTAAAATTTTATTTATGATCCATTATGAAGGATTTGAATTCATATTGATCGTGGATGACCTTGATTAAAAATAAGGTGTCATATATTTTTTATAAATTTTCATGATTTATAAATCCTATAGATTATTTTAATTATTACATGATTTATATCTATTTTTCATGATGCTCGATGGTTACACTAAACATTTTGGTTTTAGAAATAGATTGAATATAAAGTGAAAAATTTAAGGTGGGTATAGGAATGATGAAATTTTAAAGTAACCTATTTGAGATTAGCCATATGAATTATTTATATTAGTATAATTCTCAAGGAGTATAAATTCATATCATCAATCATTATATGTTGAATTAGTGTTAAGAAATATTAATGTAATTATGATCACATCTCAAGTCTATGATTATTTATTAATTTATGTTTGTGGGAATGTGATTCACTTAAATCTTTTTATTATTCCGTTAATTGAATTTTATGTCATTTTTGGGAATGTTTTGGATTTTTTTAAATCCTATATCAATTTTTAAGGAAGGGAAAGATAATTTTATATTCAGAACCATCCAATTATTTTCTATCAGTATGCGGGTAATATGAACATCCAATGGAAATTACATCCATTTAATGGGTCTTGATTCTTATTCAAATGTGGTATTTATCTTAAATCATTGGGGAAGAACTCAACATCAATGATATTTATATTATATGGGAGTTTTCTAATTTCATTCAAGAAGATATTCATATTCTTCCTCTAAATAATGAATTTGAGTTTTCAATATAACTCATACCCGGTGAAACATCTATTTTAAAGACTCCATATCGAATGACCCTGATTGAGTTGTAAGAATTGTAGAAGAAACTCTATGAGAATCTTGATAATATATTCATTTAGACAAGTGTGGAACCATGGGGTTAAAATATTATTTTTGTTAGGAATAATGTTTTATCAATGCGGCACAACATCGATTATCATGTACTTAATAATATCAATATCAATAATAAGTATCATATACCACATATTGGTTATTTTTTTTATCAATCATGAGGAGCTAAATATTTTTCCAAGATTTATATTTTATATGGATACTATAAATTGGGTGTAAGAACCGATTACATACCTAGGATAGCCTTTCATTCAAGGTATATACACTATTAATTTATTGTGAATCCATTTGGTCTTACTAATACACATACTATCTTCATTGATTTAATGAATAGTGTTATTAGAGATTATGTTGGTCAGTTTATGGTTGTATTTATAGATTATATTATTATATATTATAAGTTTAATTAAGATAATTAAGATCACTTGAGGATTATAATGAAGACCCCATGGAAGGATAAGTTTAATGAAAAATTTTCCAAGTGTGAATTTTAGTAACAAAAAGTTTCATTTTTTGGGTCATATAATCTCATGTGAGGGTGTATCTATGGATTCATCAATGATGGATGTTATTAAACATTAGCCCAGAGAAACCAATAAAATTTAGATTCATAGTTTTCACAAATTGGATGGATATTATCAAATCTTTGTAAATTATTTCTCAATAATATATAATCCACTCACTAAGTTAAATAGTAAGGAAGATAAGATTTATTTGATGGATAAATTTGAATAAAATTTCAATGAAATAAAGAGAAGGGTGGTTAGTGAACCTGTGATCACGCTACCCTAGAGTGGATAAGGGTTTTTTTATTTATACTAATTCATAAAATAAATGTTTGGAATGTTTTATCATAAAAAATGATATAGTTATAACTTATGACTCACACTAATTGATGATTCATAAGTAAAATTACCCGACACATGATTTTATGCTAGTAGGAAATAATTTCATTACAAATATAGAGTAATTATATTTGAAAATAAGTGTGTGACATGTATGTTGATCATAAAAGTTTAAATTAAATATTTACCCAAAAGAGTTGAATATGTTCCAGATATGATGGTTAAAGTTGATTGAGAATTATTACTACTCGATATAGTAACACCCTACAAAATAGAAAAAGGTAGACTATGCTTTGATTCAAAAGGATTGTGCTATATGATCTATGTCTAGGATTATAAGAGATACAATATTTATGGATTTATAGTGGATGAACCTTAAAATCTTGAAGGAAGGGGAGAAATATTGTCATGCAGTAATGAGTGTTCAACCATACATCCATGTGAAAATTAAAGAGGCACAAATACGTGTTGCAAAGATAAAAATGAAGGTGAGAAATGTCTGTGAGTTAAAACTTGACTATGGTGGAATAATAATTTTCAGGAACGTAGTATGTGTCCATAAATATCATACATGAAGAAAGAACCATTAGAAGAATCTTAGAGATAGTAATTCTCTATTCATAATGGAAGTACGAATATGTATAAGGATCTTAGAGATTATTTTTGGTGGAATAAAATGAATAAAGATATGGAGGAGTATGTATCTTAGTGCTTGGTTTTTCAACTTGTTAATGGTGAGATATAGAGTTCTAAGGAGATTTTATAACCATTAACAATACCATAATGTAAATGGGAATACATCACCATAGATTTCATTGTCAGACTCCCCAAAACAACTTATGGTTATAATGATATTTTGGTTGTAGTCGATCACCTTATGAAGTTAGAAAACATCATTATTATTAGATAAGATTTATATCTTGATAATATTTCCAAGATATACATTATAGAAGTTGTGTTGTTTAATATAGTACCACATTATATAGTATCTGATCAAGATATGAGGTTTTCCTCATTGTTTTGGAGAAGTCTAATGAAATATCTAGATACATTGTTGAACTTTAGTACTTTTTATCTTCCTCATATAGATTTTTAGTCTTAGAGAACCATTAAAACCCTTGAGGATATTTTAAAATCATGTTCTATGGACTTTAAATTAGGTTGGGATCAATACCTTACTATATTCAAATTCTCTTATAACAATAGCTTCCACTCAAGCATTAAAATGTATCCTTGTGAAGCCAACTACAGAAATAAATATAGAACCATAACATTATGGTATGAAGTTATAGAAATAAATCAATTGGGACATAATTTAAATTATAAAATGGTGGAGAATTTCAAATCCATTCAACATTACATCATGGATGTTCAGAGTACCCAAATGTTTTATACTAACAATCATAAGTGAGATATGGAATATGATGTTACTGATACAGTTTTCCTTTTAAATACTTCATTAAATAGATTATGAAACTTATGATGAATGGAATTCCAAGCCCCAGGTGTACTATTCACTTAGATATTCTTGACCAAATAGGGAATGTATCTTATTGATTTGCACACCCATTGAACCTCTCTCAAGTTAACAGTTTGTTCTATGTCTCTCTCCTGAGGAAGTACATACCTAATCATTAACATACACTAAAATCAGAGGTTTTTTCACTGTATAATGATCCTTATTATGAAAATCAATTTTTATAAATCATTTATCATATAGATAATGTTTTGTGGAATACGAATACTCATCTGGTAAATGTTCTTTAGAGGAATCAATAATTTGAGGATGTTACAAGGGTACCCAAGGATGTGATGAAACCAAGATATACTCATTTTTTATATGATTGAATAAATTTAAATGGAATAAATAATTTTATGTAGGGTATAATATAACACACTAATATTTTATAGGTATTTCCTTTTAAATAAGCTTGAATTATATGATAGCTTACCTTACATAAAATCTAAAGTCTATACGAACTGTGATATAGTAAACTGTTATACCTAGTAGTTAAATTTTTAGGTATGAATGGTAATAACCAATTTATGAAAATTATATATAAATATTTTAAATAATGTAAATTTACTGATTAATTCATAATATATAATTACTCAATTATCACTAATGTCATTTTATGCTTTAATAACATGTTTTCTTTAAAACAATTATCAAAGTTTTTCATGTGAATTTTGTAATTATGTGATACAATTTTTATAAATTTTATTTGAGTAAATTAATATTTTTTTATATCATTGTTTATATATCATTATTTTGTGAATTTTCAGGATTTTTCTAAAAATATTTATTTTTCAATGAATAGTAAAATATATCAATTTATATAAAAATATTATAATTTATTTCCATGTTAAAGTCCCATTATGTTTCTAATTTGACCTTAAAGTAACATAAATATGATTTAATTATAAATAATCTATTTAATTACTTAATAATCATAATTATACTTCATTTTTGAATAAGTTCATTTTTTGGCTTAAAAACACATTTTTCTGAAAAAAATTTACGCGCAAAATGTGTTTTAATCTTAATAAATTAAATAAATCTATATTTATCAATGGTTTTAATGAAATTAATAGATTATATATTTATAATAAAATGTAAACATTCATTTTATATTTTCCATAGGAACTATAATAGAAGTAAATTATGCTTTAAGCTGAAAAATTCATTTTTCTAAAATGGGTTTTCATTATGGTTTATGGGCTCATTTAAAATTATATTATTCCACTTATAGAAACAAAAACTAGTAAATTTTAATCCATATTTGTAATAAAAATAATTAATATAATTTAATATGTTCTATATAATTTTTTTTCATAGTGAACACTAAAAACTGTAAAATCTTGTTACCACGGTTAAGGATAAAAATGACTTATGGGGGGAGGGGTTAAACCTAGAGATAAGGGTCAAATTTACACACACACTCACCTATAAAGTTATTATTTTTTTAATATATTTGAAATTTTTTCCCTTAAATCCTTTTATTTTTTGATCTATATATCCATTAATTTGACCTTATATCATTGAAATCTTTTAAGAAATTCCATGTGTGTCCCTCACCTCACTTATAAAAGGGATCCTCTTCTCCTCCTTTATTCACAAAATTTGAGACTTATGTCCTAGGAATGAACTATGGGAAAATATTTACACATTTATTCCTTTAACACTAGATCTTTTTTATTCTCCTAAGATAAATCCTTCAAGGATTAAGGTGTAATTTAAAGGAGGCCTTTCAAAGAATAGGTATAAATCATAACTAATATCTAGAAATTTTATTTATTATTTTACATCATGGATTATTTTGATATCCATATAAAATGATTAATCCAGTATCATAAATAACTTTAGATGTTTTTATTATGATGTTACAACTATTTACCACCTCTTCTCTATGAAATGGGATATGAAAGTATTGCTCGTGTGTACGTGTGGACTACAACCACCACATAGTGATACGATTCATTTTCTATCACCATAATTCATGGGTTGTAATAATTATGGATTTAATATATATATATATATATATTATTTTTGAAATAATTATGATTTTGTAATTATAATATATTTTCTACTTTTATACCTTATGATCCATTGGTATATGATAACGCTGCTTGTGTGGATGTGTGGACTACCACCTACATAAAGCAATGCTATTTATTTTATCATTTACTATTTATATGGATATTAATAAGTATATATTTAAGGAACATATATGATATTTATGATATAAAAATGATTTTCACAAGGTGAATTATCATTATCTTTCTTTCTTTATATCCATGAAAAAATGGAAGCATCACTCGTGTGTATGTATGGATTATCATCTCCACATAGTGATGTAATTCATTTTCATCATTGATTTTTTTTATAGTAATAAATATGAATATAGTGAATATATATGCCACATATATAATTATTAATATTCTTGAGATGAAGGAACCAAGATAATAGTGCAAGGACTATAACTGTCAAACCAAAACATACATGAAATATGTAGTAATTAATACCCAAAATGATGATAACAATGAATGATTGTAAATGAACTAGTGATAAGATGTTATAATTAATATGTTTTTGGTATTATAGGTATGAATATAGTTCTTAAATATAGTTATAATAAATTTAAATTTATTAAACATGGTCTTATATCACATACAAAGAAAGATAGACTTGAGGTAAGTGTTTTATGTTACAATCTCATTTTTACCAGGATTATTTATGATTAAATTTACAATGATAAAGTTATATAATATACCCCTAAAAAATATTATAAATTTTATTATTATATAAATATTTATATAAATTACATATTTTCCTTTCTTTTTCCTCTCTTTATGCACTCAAATACTGAAAGAATGCTTTTACAGGAAACTAAATTCCTTTCTCTCTTTGGTCGAGAATATTTTCTTCCGTGTTCTGATTTTTCTATAAATTGTTTTCAAGAATTTTTTTAAATGTATACAATTATTTATTAATGTGATTTTTACCCATTTTTTAATTTCTAGAAAAAATATTTAATGTAATCTTCTTATAATTTTCAAATGAGGTACTTTTGAGTTTTATCAAAATTGTGAAAGGAGTTTTTGTTTTAACATACACCACATATAAAACTTTCCCAAATAGAATGAATACTATTTTATTTGAATCTTCCATTATACATTTCCTTTTTTTATTTAATTTTTTGTTAATATTTTTGGAATTTTTAGATTTTAAATAAATATTTTCAAAATAAATAGGGTATTTTCCAAAATAAATATTCAAGTGATTTTTAAAATAATTTTTATCTATAGAAACATCATTTTATTCTTCTGATGATTTACTAGGGATATTATCCAATGTTACCTTTATAATTTCTTTGGATGTTTTATGTTTATGGTGATAAAATATTTTTTAAAACCAAAACCTTTATATGGGTTATAATATAATATTATAATGAATATTTTATGATCTTATGGCACTCATATGTATGGTTTTCAATATGTGATGGGTGGACTAAAAATAATATATTTCTCAACTTCATTATGTAAAGATGGATATATCATGATATAAAAATGATAGGAATGGAGAGTGAACACAATCCAGAATGGGAATTTATATAATATGATTGTCTTGGGAGTGAACCATGACTAAATAAATGTTTGAATAGGGAATGAAGCCAATCCAATATAGAAATATTGGTAGTGATCCTTGACTACGAAAATGATGTTCAATGCTTATGTGTATTACAAAAACTAACACTTTATACTTGTGTTACATTTTCATGGATCATTATTGGTTATTAATGATTCCACACTCTTATGAATTGTGTATTTTTATTTGTAAAACCATATTCAATGCTTCATGATTACATATTGTTAACTGATTGGGTATGATTATTGTAAGTCATGATACTATTCTCACACACTTATGGTTATATCATTCTCACTCATGATCATTGATGAATATAATTTATTTCTACCCTTACTATGAATTTGAGATCATCCTTTATTGGGAACCCCTTCCCTAGGTTATAAAGAATAGTTTTAAGTATGGTATATCCAAGAAGTTCAATATTTTGGAAGAACTTAATAAGAAATTATGTAGATCTTTTATGTATAAGATTTTTATGTATCCAATTTATAAGAACCTGGGTTTTTTTATGAGCTAAAAGTACATTATTTTTAAGTTTTAATGCTTAAATATGGCCTAATGTATTTTTTTTGAGGTCATGGAGTTGTTGAGGGATTATGAGGATTGTTCAGAGCCCAAAACCCAAGTTTTTGTGTGATTTAAGAATGGTTCATGGTTATTGAAAACCATGCAGCGCAGGCTGTATAGTTTGATCAAATTGTACAAGGATGGAATGTGTGTAGAAATAGGTCATACGATTAGGCAAAACTATATATAATGGGCCACACAACCATGCAGCTAGGTCTACAATTTTAGCAGACTTTAGTAGAGGTTTTTCACACTGTTTCTATATTATTAGTCAAACCATGCAAGGAAACTATACGGTTACCCCTCCTCTTGAAGATAACCATGCAGTTTGGTGCACAATTTGTCAAATTGTTCACCTAAACTGTGTGGCCCCTGATATTTTCGTTTTTTTACAATTTTAAATTAAATTAAATTATGTTATAAACCTAATTTGGTTTTCACTATATGAATAGAATCCTCCCATCTCTTTCTTAAATAGTTCTTGGTGATTATTAAAAGAATCAAGACAACTCTTACATCTGAGTTCTGAATTGAAGTATATTTATCTCATTTGATCCATAATGGTATCCCCTTGATCCCTTTTTATCCATTCTCCATTTTTTTAGGATATTAGATGCACTATTTAGGCACAAGATGATTTTTTTCTAATTTCTAGTTCTTCATCTACTCTTCATCTTTCTCCCAATCTGATCCAAATCAGGACCCTATACTAGATGAGAACTCCACTACTGAGATAATGTAGGAGTTTTATACAACTTCATTGATTCTTGGTGCTTTATTAGGATACCTATAATTAGGCCACCCACCAAACTTTCTCGCATGACCCCAAATATGAATTGGTTAATTTAATTTGATTATACTGGACCTTTTATGGATTCCCTTAGCTTCCAATTATGATACGTTGGTAGCCATTGTCCAAACCATGGTTACCCATGGGGTGCACCTATTGGATTTACCTTATTTATGCCTTGTAGAACCACCCATGGGGTGAGTTGATGCTTTCCTTCTTAGAGGAAGCTCTTTAATAAATGAATTGAAATGGATTAGTTGAATAGGAGATGGGTTACCTCCATAGCATGTTGATGATTTGACTAAATTTTTAATATATAACTTGAATATAATGTTTAGGATATGTATTCTCTCCTTGGGTTTTGATATATTGATATTTCTTGTTTAGTTGGTCAAATGGATTAATTGATTTTGGTAATTGAGTGGGTATACTCAATGGTTTATATCTTAAATTCTTGAATTATTAAATGGTGTATGAGAATTGAAAACAATGAGTGGGTATAATCCTTGCTTTCTTTGAGTTGAATTGGGTGTTATGAGTAGGACATACGATGACTTGAAGGTTAAATGGTATTATGAGTGGGTATAGTCACATGGTTTGAAATGATAAATGAAATAGATGGTAGAAGTATGATTAGATGCCTTGGGCATGTTTCTTGTATATGGAATGAGGTAGTGGATTCCTTGGATGGATATTCTCATTGGGTCTTAATTCCATAGGATACCATGGGCTTTGCTAACCCTTGGATCTGAAATGATTAGACTCGTGTAGGACATGTTCAATATGACATGCTCATAGGACTTCAACCAGTTCCTAATTGAGTTTCCATTGAGATTATCCTAAGACTTGATGAGGATGACTTGGTCTTTGACACCTTGTATCTGACCCTTCGTGGTCTAACTCTTGACATATGGCACAACCATGATAATTATGACATGTTTGGTTGAACAACTTGGATGCGGATGTTTTCTGACACTTCTGGTTGTATGAAAATTTCATGATTGTTATGGAACTGTAGTTGTATGGAGAGGTCATGACTCTTACTTTATTTTACCTATATCCTCATTATATATTAGCTTGATTATCATTTATAGGGAGCCTTGAGAGGTTATTTCAGTGATATTGTCTTAGTAGTTACATTCCATGGGCATCGTTACTATTGTCTACTGCTTACCTATTGTACTTTCACTTTGTTTATCATATTTAATTTCACAACATGGATTTTATAGAACCTTAGGTGGTTTCTTATTGGGATTTTATATCACACCCTGTTTGGGCTACCCTTGGGAACCCAAATAGATTATATGTTTGCAGGTATGGATAGGTGTAAGCACCCTTCTATAGGTACTTGATTTTTGTATAGGAGTAGGGAATCATGGGACCAAACTGAGGCTTGCGACGCTACTAGGATACTTTTGGTACTTTTAGAATTTTGGATACCTATATTTTAATATACTTACCTGTACTTGTTTTGGGTGTTTTCTAGATACATTTATCATTATTATCATTGTATATGAGACACTTTTGGCTTTTTTATATATTACTGTCTTGTTTACCTTTCAGTTGTGCTATTATTTTATCTGCTTCCACTATCTATTTGTTATTGAAATTCTTCTATGTTATACTCTAGTAATGTGGTCATAATATCCACAATGACACACTTATTCCATCACTTCTAGTTGGTAGCCTCTGGCATTTTGGGAGATGCACTTGAGCCTTTGTGACCCACCGGGCTCAGGGCACTATTGAGTGGATTTCGGTTTTGGGACATTACAAAGTGGTATTAGAGCACCCTTTACTTGTTTTTCTTACTATTTGGAGATAATAGATAGGTATATGGAGGTAAAAAAGTTTTTTAATGAGTTATGCCTAGGATTAACTACCCCGTATATAAGGAAAATCAAAATTACCCCGAATGAAATTTTATTTTTCTAGATTTTGAATACTATAGTTGATTTGATTCCACTATTTGGTTGAAACACTTTATTTATTCTATTATTATTGATCTGAATATGGGTTCTATTTTATTGAAACCCGATGAGATGAGGGTATTCCATCTCATGCATCATACTAGTAAATTGTTAGAAATCACTTGCAACGCATTATACCATTCCATATATGATGAATTACTTGACGCATGTTGTTGTGATTGGTGTTGTGATAGATGTACCTGCTGTTGTGATAGATTTGGTGTAGAGAAAGAGAAAGTGATTGCATATTTCAGTTCCTAAGTATTATGAGCCCTTATAAACTTGAAAGTGGCACACTATTTGACTTAATTGTTAAAGTGAACCTATTGTGAAATGAATACTAAGGACACCAAATTTTGTTTCATGAGGTGTCATGGGTCTCATGGATTGAAACCTCACGAACCATTATTTAAAACCCTTTTTAATGAATGAATGATGTATATTAAAGGTGAATGAATATTAAATTAAATGAAATGGAATAGAGAACTTGAAAATAGTTATTTAACCTAGACCGGAGTTTTGAGTGGGAAAGAGGTGGTGTTTCTAGCAGTGTTGTGACTTTTCCTTTTACAGTCTTAGCTTTAAGAGATGGATGTGGGTTATGAATTGGTTTAAGTGAGTTTTCATCTGTCATGTGTTTTTGGGCTGTGAATCTTGAAATCATTATTTTCTAAGGCTTGTGTTTGGAATTATAGAGGAATTCCACCATGAAGACCTCTAGTCATACTCCTTGAGGGAGGCAGTGACCACACTCTAGAGGCAGTGGCCAATGGACTAATGGTGGATCCTTATTTAGTTCAAGTTATAGAAAAAACTACTATTCTAGACATAGGTTTTGAGGTATAGTTACATGAGGGATTCTTTTTCTTCATGCAAACTTATCAGGGATTATCGCAGCCTGCCTTGTCCATGGCTAAGCTGATGCGAGTGTTCCAACAGTAGCATCCTACCATGTTTTCATGGGATGGAGGACTACATGATACTATTCTATGGCTAAAGACTACATTGGATTTTTTAGAATGTTGGGATTCATCTTGAGAGGAGTTTCAGTCTTGCCACATATATGCTATGTGGAGGAGAAAATTAATGGTGGGATGTTTTGAACTAGGTTTATAGGCTACGAGATATAGGTTGGGATGATTTATAAACCTGATTCTATGACTACTTATACCCCGTGAATTTTTAGGAAGAGAAATCTAGTGAATTCATGTATTTGCAGTGGGGCGCGATGACGGTTATGAAGTAATCAATATACTTTACAGAGTTACAATGTTTTTTCTAACGTACCTTACTGATGAGATATTGATAGAAACATTTTGAGTAAGGTATCTAATATTCTATTAGATCTTAGGTCAACGTGTTTAGATAGACCTATATTACTGAAATTATGAATCATGTGTAGATTACAGGATGGGACCTAAGGGAATCCGGGGGTGCAGAGTAGAGAAGTATCACCTCTCAACCCAGTGGTTCAACATCTTCAATAAGGAAGCACCGTTTTGAGTCTTCCCATGAGATTAGTTCCTATCATAATATGAGTATTGGTAGCTCAGTGTTCTGTCATGAGTGTGGTAGGTGATCCAACATGAATAATTAGTGTGACCACAACCCATTCAAGTGCTAATCTTACAGTCATATGGACCACATGCACTGTTTCTGCAGGACCTTCCCTCCAGGTGTGAGTGGTAGGAGGTTATCTTAGACAATGGGTTTAAGAGAAGGTTCCTTAGCTCTATGTCAGGCAGGGAACTAGATTAGTGCAGGTTAGTGAAGAAAAGGGAGTGGTGGTCATGGATGAGGAATCCATGAATGACTTATAGAGAGACATTAGAGTGGGCCAACTCTAGCTAGTGAGATTGTATCACTGGGTCATGTTACATGATAGATCTATTTTTTATAACATACCCCTGAGGAGTAGGGTTCTGGACCATCTACGGTGAGAGGTATGATCATAGTAGTTTATACTATTACATAAAATCTTTGTTGAAATAATTTCATCTCACAGTTTTATATCTACACCTATGGTGAAGATCCTTGGGCTCACTGTTTTGTATTCTGAGAGTGTTATGATGCTAGAAACTCATTTGGTAATTAGAGTGGAATATTTACACTAGTGTAGGGAGTTTCCCCTTAAGGTTGGTGGGTTTCACTTCATCTGGGATTTGTATGTCCTTGAGATGACGGGTTTGATGTCACACTCAGGATGGACTGGTTAGTATATTATTGTGATAATGTTGAATTCTATCATCGGATGGTAGCTTTTACATAACTATATGGTGTAGTGTATACTCATAGGGGTGAATGGGATGTCCAGATGAGGTGATCTAGACAAAAGAATTGTTTTTTGAGTGGGATGAAAACCCATATCGATAGTTTGTATCTAGATGATCAGGGAGAGAGTCGGGTAGACTTTCCCGCAAAATTTGATCACTTTAAGGATGTCTTCTCAGATGATATTTGTGGTTTAACTCTTGAGATAGAGGTGGAATTCTCCTTCGAGCTAGTTTTAGGAGTTGCACCAGTATCTATTCCTCCTTACAAGATGACTATGATGGAGTTCCAAGATATTAATAGGAAGCTAGAGGATTTGGAGGTAAAGCGTTTTATTCAACCTAGTACTTATCCACTAGGTTCGTTAGTCCTTTTTTCAAAAACGGAGGATGGAAATATTAGGATATTTTTGGATTGTCATAAGTTTAACTTGCTGACAATTAATAACCTATATCCCTTTCCATGGATAGATGACCTCTTTCATTAGCTTTGAGGAGATTGGGTGTTCCTGAAAACCGACTTGAGGTTGGGATATCACCAGGTGTGTGTTTGACCTGCAGAAATACCTCATACAACCTTTCATAGTAGGTATGTTTTATATGAGTATCTGGTTATGCCATTCGGTCTCACGAATGTTCCAATGGTTTTCATGATGTTGATGAATCGAGTGTTATATCCTTATTTGGATTCATTTGTGGTGGTTTTTGTGGATTATATCTTTGTATATTCTCATAATAGACATGACTATTCCAACCATATTGAGATCATTTTGAATACTCAAAGATAACATTAATTATATGACAATGTCGAAAAGTGCCACTTCTAGATGGATTAGATTCACTTCCTAGGTAACATCACATCAGAGAAAACATTATTAGTAGACCCAAAGAAGGTGAAATATGTGGTTTCCTGGGATCAAACATAGAATGTTTTTGAAATACATAGTATCTTTGAGAAAGTTGGTTACTATAGGTATTTCATACAGGATTTATCACGCTTAGTAGTTCCATTTATGGGCATTACTAAGAAAGGTGTGAAGTTTTTATGGTCATATTCTTATGAGATAACCTTTCAAGAGATAAAATAGAGGTTGATATTAGAACCATTCTTGATACTACTAGAACAGGTCAAGAGCTATACTATGTATTGTGATGCATCATGTATCAGGTTGGGAGAAGTGTTGATATAGGGGGATATAGTTGGGGTGTATGGCTCTCAATAGTTAAATCCACATGAGAGGAATTACCTAATGCATGATCTTGAGCTTGTTGTAGTTTGTTGGTTAGAGTGGAATCTCAAGAGGGGGGTTAATTGAGTTCCTACTTAAAATTTTGATTAAAAACTTTATTATAAAGATCCCCCAAATTTTAAAATGGACCAGTTAATTAAGGAAGTAGAGATATAGATGTCTAATTGTTCAAATGGTTTCTCAAAAGGTGATTAGTCCTCAGTTGAATTATTGTATAACACTTATTCAACTTTTGAAACAAGTTTAATTAATTAAACACATACACACACTTATCTAAACTAACTATCAAAGTGAATGCAAAACAGATTTATGTTTTAGAAATGAGCAGTGGAAAATAGATAAAATAGAGTAAAAAAATACAGAACACAGAAAAGTTAAACAAGAGGTCCGGTCTCAAGTCGAGACTTAATCCTCTCCACTTGGTGATCACCTTCCTCCAAGCATTTTATATTAACAATAAACTTGATACATAGCCTGTATCAGGATTTACAAAAATTTTCAAAAACTTTCCAGGGTTCACACCCTCTACCACTATTCCTCATGGGAAAGAAAAACAATACAGACCACACACAATCTCTTCCATAGTTATACGTGGGAAAAAAATCTAAGTGAGGTTTGATGTAAGGATATTCAATATCCTCCAGTTCAAGCACAGAAGACAGTGTGTGAAGCAGACAGACACACTTCTCATAAATGTAAAAAGAAGAAACATAATAGAGAAATTATGATGAGATTGAGTTTATAAGGATCTATGTGTTTGCAGTTTAGATCTTGACTCCTTGAAGTGAAGAACTTGAAGTTTGAGTCTTTCTCTGGAAGTTGTCTCCAAAACAGAGTGTCGCAACTCCAGGTTCTAGCCTTAAGGAATTGAGTGTTCTGGTTCTTGAGTTTATTGAAAGTTTATGAGACATAGAATGCAGCCTCAAGTTGTTTTCCCAAAATTTTCTTCTTGAAGTTCTTGGGGTTCACAGTGAAGGTGCTCGAATGGTTCTTCTTTGTTCTTCAGTAGTTTCTTTCTTCATGAATTTAACTTATAGACTTGCATTCCATGTTTTTCTCTATGCATCCCCCATATTTTCTTCCTCGTTATTATCTTTTATATTTTAGGTCTGACAATAGGAGTAATTACATCACGTGCAATATTTCTTGTACCTCATACTGTCAATATACGGTCTCCTTATATGTCTACAATAAGAATTAATTAAAGTCAGAAGCATTAAAGTTAGAAAATATGACTGTTAGAATAATCTTAAGAATTTGAAAAAGTATGGAGTAGAAGAGTATGGTAGACTGGTAACAGTAGCCTTCACAATGGTAGGCTTCAACAGTAAGTGCACACCAGTCATCATTCGTTGTTAACCTTTCCAATGGTAACCTTCCATCAATAACTCTCCATCGGTAGCCTTTCATCGATGAATCTCCATCGGTAACCTTTCATCGGTGACTCTCCATTGTAAACCTTTCATCAGTGACTCTCCATTGGTAACCTTTCATCAATAATCTTTCATCGGTGACCTTGCAATGGTAACCTTTGTATCGGTAACATTTGCATCAGTAACCTTTTCATCGGTGACCTTTTCATCGGTAACCTTTGCATCGGTGACCTTTGCATCGGTAACCTTTTCATCGTAACCTTTGAATTGGTAACCTTTTCATCGGTGACCTTTGAACTTAGATAAATTTTTCACTGTAAGATTAAACCAAAAAGCAGTGAGATTAAAATTATATAAATATTACTTTGATATAAACATGATTTTTACATAAATTATTATCTTTTAAGAGAAACATAATTATCACATAAAGAAAACATGATTTGGGATTATCAAAACATAATTTGGGATTATCAAAACATGATTTGGGATTATCAAAACATGATTTGGGATTATCAAAATAGGTGAGTCAAACATAGTTGTTCATGCATTGAACTGTTAGAGACAATATTTATTAGGAGAGTGTTTTTTTGTGTACACAGACCCAAAAAATAATCATTTACATATTTACACAATGTGATCTGCATTTGAGGTAGCGAAGGTGGGTGGATTACCTACATTTCTTTGACATAAAGATTGTCTATATTCTTGGTAAAGGCAATACAGTGGCTGATGTAATGATCCATAAGACTC
This sequence comes from Viscum album, assembly GCA_963277665.1. Lineage (NCBI taxonomy): Eukaryota > Viridiplantae > Streptophyta > Magnoliopsida > Santalales > Viscaceae > Viscum > Viscum album. The sequence continues at coordinate 1,078,297,222 of OY728134.1, read as the reverse complement.
AGATATAGGTAGTTCAGTAGGCCAGTAGTGGGTGGAATCTCATGGATTTATTCTCTAAGATTCACTTGTAGGTGAAGGAAATAAAGGGATATAATTTTCTATCATCCTTTTATGATGACTTATACCATACAATATAGAGTGATGATGATGTATCTATCATATTCAGAGAGCCTAGTTCTATGAGAGAGTGTGGATGTTGAGGATACACCTCCAGGATAGACCATAAGAAATGATTATATCCTACATGTTCATGGTTGTGTATGGGTTCCAGTGGACATACATGAGGAGTTGATGTGAGAATTTCATGCCTCATCTTGGGTAGTGCATCCCAGAGTCACCAAGATATACTGTGACTTAATCCGTTAGTATTTGTATTTGAGTATGAAGAATGAGGTATCTAGTTTTATTATGAGGTGTTCGACATGTTAACAGGTTAAGGTGGAACATTAGTGACCATCCATACTTTTACAATAGTTATCTATTCTGAAGTGGAAATGGAATGATTTCATGATGGATTTCGTGACCTGTTTATTGAGGTCCCCTTGAGGTAATGATGTTGTGTGGGTGGTTGTTGACAGGATCACAATGGTTTCTAATTTCTTGCTGATCAAGTAGACCTTCAATGTTAATGATTTTGGAAGGTCTTACATTTGTGATATATTACAGCTTCATAGGGTCACACACAATATTTTTTTGGATAAGGATTCCCTCTTTACATCTCATTTTTGGAATATTTTTTAGAGGTTTATGGGTACACAGGTGCTTCTGATCACAACATACTACCCTCAAACTGATGTCCAGTTAGAGCATATGATACAGGTGTTAGAGGACATGCTGCAAGCATGTGTCTAGGATTTTGGGGGCTCTTGGGAGAAGCATATAACACCAGTTGAGTTTTCCTATAACAATAGATATCAGGATACTATTCACATGACCCCTTATGAGTTCTGTATGTTAGTCCATGTCAATCACCCATGTTCTAGTTAGAGGTAGGTGAGACAGCTTTTTTGGGACCATGTCTCATCCAGGAGACTTCTAAACATGTCCAGTTGATTCCAAAATAGATGGATACAACACATTCTCAATAGAAATCATATGTTGATCACCATAGATGACCTCTAAAGATCAAGGTTAGGGATCATGTATTTTTAGATGTTTTATCAAATTTGGGTCACAAAATAATCAGAAGATAGGGTAAGATTTCATTGTGATATGTTGGGCCGTTTGAGATTCTAGGGAGGGTCAGGTTGGTAGATTAGCAGTTTCAGTTACCTCAGAGGTACCTAGACATGTATGGATTCTTCTATGTATCTTATCTACGCCACTATCATTCATACCCATCTTATCCTTTTTATCCTAAGTATTTTGAGCTATAGGTTGATGCATCCTTTAAGGAACATCCAATTTGTATAGTTTATAGAAACATGAAGGTTATACAAGGCCGGTCTGTTCCTCTAGTATAGGTTATATAGTATCATGAACATTTATGGATGATACGTGGGAGTGAGAGGACGATGTTCATTCTCAATGAATGAAGTTATTATCAGACAAATATTGAACACCCTTTAGAAGGAAATTCTAGGATGAATTTATTTAAAGGGGAAAGATTGTAAAAACCCAGGTTTTTATATCAGGTAAGGATCCATTATTTTTCAGTTTTAATGCTTAAATATGACCTAATGTGAATTACCTTTGTGGTCAAGGAAGTGTTAGGGGTGTCCAAGAATTTTTCAGATCCTGTAAACCAAACTTTTAGGTGATTTAATCCTGGGACATAGTTAGTGAAAATTGTGTGGGGATAGCCGCATAGTTTGACCAAACCATGTGAGGTTGGAAAATGAGCAGAAATAGGCCTCGCTATTAAGAAAAATCCTATGGAATGGGCCACATGGTTGTGTGGCCAGGTCTATTATTTTAGCAGAATTTGATAGAGGAGTTTCACAATGTTTCTGCATGGTTAGTCAAACCGTGCAAGTAAACCATGTAGGTGACCCTCCTCTTGCAGGTAACCGTGCACCTAAAATAGTAAACCCCTAATATTTTTGGTTTTTTTATAATTTCAAATTAAATTAAATCCTATCATAAACCTAATTTTGTTTTCAGTCTACACACAACAACCTCCCCTCCCATTTGAAACTGTTATTGGGGACTATTCCATGAATCAAGAAAACTCTTTCATCCAAGATACAAATCAAAATTTGTTCATCTTGTTGGATTCATAATGGTAAGACCTCAATTCCTTTTATACATTATCAATTTTTTTTGGATATCAGCTACACTATTTAGGTGTAAGATGATTTGACCAAATTTTTGGTTCATCATCTGCTCTCCATATTTCTCCCAATCTAATCTGAATCGGGACTTAATACTGGATGAGCACTCCAATACCATGCTAAGGAAGGTGTTCTATACAAATTCCTTGAGTTTTGTGCTTTATTAGGCTACCTACCATTATGTCACCTTCCATAATTTCTGGCACGACCCTAATTCTGGATTGGTTAATTTAATTTGATTAAACTAGACCTATTAGGGATACCCTTATCTTCTGTTGTGATGTGTTGGTAGTTGTTACCTGAACCATGGTTACCCATGGGGAGTAAATATTGGATTTACCTTGTTTTTGACTTATAGAACCACCCATGGGGTGATTTGAAGCTTTTATTCTTAGAGGAAGCTCTTTAATAAATGAATTGAAATGAATTAGGTGAATTGGAGATGGGTTACCTCTATAGAATGTCTATGCTTTGACTAAATATTTAATATTTAAATTGAATAGATTGTTTAGGAGATGTATTTCTTCCTTTACTTTTTCTATATTGACAATCCATGTTTAGTTAGATAAATGGATCAATTGATTTTTGATAATTTAGTGTTTATAATCAATGGTTTATATCTTAAATGATTGAATTATTAAATGGATTATGATAATTTTAAACAATGAGTGGGTATACTCCTTGCTTGCTTTGAGTTGAATTGGGTGTTATGAGTGGGTATACTCATAAGATGACTTGAATTTTAAATGGAATTTTGAGTGGGTATACTCACATGATTTGAAATAATAAATGTCATAAATGGAAAATGTATGATTAGATTCCTTGGAAATGTTCCTTGGATCTGGAACGCAGTAGTGGATGCCTTGGATGGAGATTCTCCTTGGGTCTTGATTCCATGGGATGGAATGATATTTTATAAACCTTGGATATGAAATGGTTAGAATTGCATAGGACATGTTCAGTATGACATGCTCCTAGTGCTTCAACCAATTCCTAACAATACTACAAAACTGGGGTTATCCAGCACTAGCTAAAAGCGCTGTTAAAAACCCCCTTTATCAGTGCTAAAATAAGTGATGTTAAAGGTGGTATTTAACAGCACTAAAAATAGAACTATTTAAGGGGGGACTTTACTAGTTATATTTTACAAGCACCAATAAAGGCCCACCCTTTATCAGTGCTTTTAAAAAAGTGCTAATAAAGGGGTGGTGTTTATCAGAGTTTTTTTAGAAGCGCTGATAAAGACCCCCTTTATGAGCACTATTTTAGTAGCGCAGTATACTTAATATATATATATATTTCATTAAAAATAATATATTAATATATGAACATATTTATATTGATGTAAATATAATATTTTTTTTTAAAATATGTTTTAGATAAGGTAAATGTAAATTTACACTTAATATATATAAGATATTTAGTAAAAATGACTTATAAAATAATTTAATTTTTTTAATTAATAATTTCCTTATTATTACTGATTAATATTAATTTAATATCAATTTAAAGATATAAAAAATAAAAAAAATTAATAAAATATCCAAAATAAGTTGAAAACATAACTCGAACTTCAAACAACCATAACTTTTGATCCGGGTGTCCGTTTGGGCTCTAACACCTATCAAATCGAATTATGTGATGAGCTCTACACCCTTAGTGAAAAAATTAAACCTCTTTTGCATTTTTCAAGTCCAAAAGACCCATAATCCCTCCAAAACTGAGTTTTTAGTTGGGGTACCCCAATTTTTTAACATTTGATGGATTTTCAGCCTTATTTAAGGGGATCTTAATTCCTTTTTTTGGTGGATAATGAATTTATCTCCAGTTCTTACATTCATATTGATATCATGGTTTTGAAATTTTATCATTTTGACAACACAATTTTATTTATAATTAAATATATGATTTTTTCTTATATTTTGATATATTAAATCACTTATATAAATATATATATTAACATATTTATGTAAAAATGTATATTCTAATATATGTAAATCAGTACATATTCTAAAAATGTATTTAAAATAATATATAAACATTTTTTAATAATAAAAATATATTTATAATGTTTATATATAAATATATGTGTGTATTAATAAATATATTTATATTTATATTATTATGGTATCTCGCCTTTTTATTTCACAACGTTTCATAACATTTTACAAACAGAGGATCATTAAAGTTTAGTGTCTTGGAAATCAAGAACATAATACATGACAACATAAAAAATTATTCTAATACACGTGTAAGTATTAATCACATGTTCATATTATGTTTAATAACAACATCTCATAACCTGGGGACATACATAAAAGGAAAGTGTGAGCAGAAGGCTCAATAAGGGAAAATAAGGGAAACAGTTTACTTGTGATATCAACAAGAACTTGATGAAATACATAAAGACATGAGAAATAGAAAAAAATGAATATAATAATAAAAAAAACATTAAGAATAACTTTAATATGTAGCTAAAACATTTAATTTAGACATTCATAATAATATCACCAAGTTCCATCCCCAAGGTGTCATAAAAATTACCAAGGTTATTCACCAAGGTATAGTAAAACTTGTCATCTCTAAGATTAATTTCTTTACCCAATGCATTGGAGCACTATCATGGCGTACCCTAAATATGTATTTATTTTCTTGTGATCCAAATATATCATAATCATACATTTCATAAATAACCCAAATATAATAAAAGAAATATGTTTTATATCAAAATTGTGACGTTCTAAAAAGTGCTTAAAAACATGATCATTATGTCATTTATAATCCAAGGAAAGGGAGTGATGGTTTTATGTATGAAAATTACAGAATAAAATATATAATTTTTATGTCTTTATGAATACACTCTAGAAATGAAATAGGTTTGGGTATTCATATAAATAAAATAAGGAAAAGTTTTGAGAAAAAGAGAGAGATTTTGGGATGAAAATTCTGCAGCATAACGGCTATGCAACATGGTTTTAGAAAACATTAAAAAGAGAGGGGAAAATGGTCTCCCATTCATAAAAGACTCATAATATAGTTTAGGGATATAATATAATTGAAATAAAAACATGGTATGGAAACTTTAAATACATACCACATAAAAGAGAACTTGAAAGGAAAAGAGAAGTGGATAATTCCCTTACGAAAATTCGGCAGCCAAACGATGTCACTTAAAAATTCGGAAAATGAGTTGATGATATAGAAAAGGGTATCTAATCACATGGGAAAAAAATTTAAATAAATAAGGATATAGAAGAACATTCCCCAACATAATAAAATGTAAATTAAGATACATAACATAAAATAAGTCTTTGACTAAAAGAGGAGGGTGAAAGGTTCCCTTACCTTATACAGTAACTTCTAAAACTCTAAGATCGAGACCTTGGGGGCTAGAGGAAACCTTGGGAGGACTCCTTGGAGGTATAACTAGAATAAAATTATGGAAAAATATTTTTTAATAAAAGGAAATTATGGAATGGATGGGTATTTATATAAAAAGTGAGGGAATATTTTATTAATTTCAAAGGACACCTCAATAGTGGTATTTGAAAAACCATGAGTTTGCCCATGGAATTTGCCCATGGTATTGGGAACTTGCTACATATCATGTTATATTATAATTCTTAAGAGTATACCAACATCTTATCTTACTCATTAAATCATTATGAAATAGTTTTTATGTCATTAAACTTACCGAAAACTCCAAACTATATTTTTACTATTCACCGAAAATTCAACTGTCTCGGAAAAATCTAAAAAATTCACCCTAAACATTTTTCGACCTGTATATTTCAAAAGTAAACTCAATTTTATAAAAATTAATTTCATTTTTAATTATATTAAATAAATAAAATACTCACACTTAACCAATATTTTCTAAAATATTTATTTACTTATACTATTATATAATTACATCACATTACCACTTAAAATGATTAAAACATATTTATACTTCATTAGGTGTGGTTACTATTCCATTGGTCAAATTAACATTCATAAGAGTAAAATTACTATTCCAAAGTGTAAAGTAACTATTCACCGAAAAATTATTTTGATCTTATTGAACCACATTTTTCACCCTGATTACAACCATGTATGTCAGATTTTCATAAATAATTTCACCAAAAAGTTATTTAATAATAAAATATTTCTTTACTATTCATAAAAAACACTATTCATAAAGTACTATTCATGAAAAAAAACTATTCATCAAATACTAAAAATTTGAAACTTCTTAGAAAACTTCTAAACATTCATCCTAGGTTAATTTTGATATTTTAAATTCAAAAATGATTATTTATTTTACTATAATAATTCTCTATGAATGAGAAATATTTGGAAAGTACAATTTTTACTTCTAAAATCAATTTATCAAATTTTTCTTAATTAAAAATATATTTTATTATGCAATTCTATTATTACAATAGAAATGATGAAATAACAACTTTATTTATTCCAAGGTATTACACAAATTAACTAAGGCCTCGTTATATAACCCCTTATAATGCCCGTATAGGACCTAAGAGTAAGGTGTGTAATGGTCATAAAATCTTGGGGTGGATTAGACAACATTACCCGAGTAGTGATTTTTATCAACTTGAACTTGTCCCGTAAGAAATTCTATTCAAGCTTAGCATTTTGAAGTTCAACTTGGGCTTGGTCCAGAGAAAAGTCCAGTGACGCCACCTCCTTCCCAAGCTCAAATAAATGGGCTGTCACGACCCGACCCAACGGGGCTCGAGCCGCGACTCCCCAAGCCCGCCTCCAATAGGTCAGGGGCTGGAGACCAGCGCCGAGTAGGATATCACACACATGGGAGGCATTAGCCTAAGGTACCTGTACACACGCACCCACAAACACCTCCATGCAACAGTGCAGAGATATAGAAACTGAAAAGTAAAAGCATGCATACAATCTATCCCAAACCAGAGTGAAACAGAAAAAGTACAAAGGGAAAAACAGGGCCCACCAAAAGAAAACTACAAAGCGCGTCCAACCTGCTCTGAAGAAGGGGAACGCTGCCGCAAACACCCGCCGGAAAGCTCCCTCAGCACAGCTCCGGTAAACACCCTGGTCAACTCGCTCACTAAGCTCCGCCTACTCCGGGTCCTCCTGGGACTCCGTCAAAAGACCTGTGGTCTGCACAAGACACAAAAATGTGCAGGCAAATCCCGTACAGGGGTGAGTATAAACATACTCAGTAGGCACCCCAAAAACCCAAAACCCAAGGGAGAAACTGAAGGGAAACAGTCCGCTCAACCCAGTCAGAGGGAACCCAGACGAGAGAGAAACTCCATCTCGTGACCATCCTCGGCTAAACACAATTACTCAGCTCATCTCAGCTCAGGTGTATGCCCATACATACACCTTGAATAATCCAGATATACTCAGATCATGCCACAAAGCCACAAGAGGTACTGACCTCATCACCAGCAACTGTCCACAACCAAGAGAATACACCACACGAACACTGTCATACCAGATGACACTCATCCGAGAGATACACTCCATTGGGTTTCTCACAAACCTCTCAGACGCTCACCCGAGAGATCACGCTCGTCGGATATCATCACTGAGGTAACCTCCCTGAAACAACAGAACCACCAAACTCCTCGGATAGGGGATCTCCGCTAGGGTCCGCTAGGGGATACCAAGACCCACTCCGGAATACGTAGCTCACAGATAGGGGATCAATCCTAGGGTCTGCTGGGGGATACCACGACCCGATCTGGCATACATAGTTCTCACAGATAGGGGATCACACCCAGGATCTGCTGGGGGATACCACAACCCGATCTGGCGCTCGACAGGAGCTCCACACTCAGATAGAGGATCATCGTCCATATAAAGATGGTCACGACGATACCAGAACCCTATCTGGTACAACTCGCGATGTAGGGGACTGAATCGACGATGCCACAACCCTAAAGAAACCACACGCTGAGTAGGGGATTTCATAACCAACGATACCGCAACCCTACCGACACCAAGCATTGAGTATGGGATCATATAACCAATGATACCACAACCCTACTATAAACTTCATGCTGATTAGGGGATCGTATACCCGATGATTCCACAACCCTACTGGGAAAGACCCACTGCGTAGGGGATCATATTCCCGATGATTCCACAAACCCTACGGGGTTAACCTGCTAGATAGGGGATCTCCGCCCGTGAATAAGCGGTTACAGCGATACCAAGAACCCGATCCAGGGTAAAGATGCTAGAGGATCCGCTCCAGGCCCACCGGAGGGATGCCACAACTCTATCAGTTAAAACATCCCATCGAGAGGATCACAAACCCATACGAAGGTTGTGATGCCACACGAACCCTCGTAGGAATGAACCAAGGGAGAACCCTCAACCACTGCTGGTCCAAACATCGCTAACCCGAGCGACCCACCACAACGCCACCCTGCGCACCTCCTAGGACAAAACCGAGGCCACCATCGCGTTCCACGTGAAAAAACACGCAGGATAGGCTGTTTACTCGCCCAAAACGGAGCACCGGTGAAAAAGTCACTATTCACCGTAGCTAGCTCGTGCGGGGCCCACACAACGATCCTGAAACCCATCGAGCGGATCACACCACAGTGATCCCCTTGGAAAACAAGCGGAATCGACTACTCGCTGGTCCAAAAAAGACACCTGGTGAAAAAGGTACTATACACCGAAGGCCATCTCGGGTGGGGCCCATGCCTGGATTTCGAAACTTATCGAACAGATCACACCATTGCGATCCCCTCGGAAAAACACACAGGATTGACTATTCATCTGCCAAAATCGGACTCCTTGTGCCGAAGCTGCGTTTCTCCGCAAACGCCAAAACCTGGACTCATGGGGCCCACACCCCGTTTTCAGTCCCAACACCCGAGAACCATCTCAAAAAGTTCGTCGTACCATCAAGGTCTCAACTCCACTGACGACACGTCAATCGGACGCTCCGGGTAGAAGTTACAACGGCCCGAAGTCGTAAAATAATAAAATAATATTATTTTATACGACGTTTCTAACTCCTGGGCCACGATCCCAAACCATTAAACCCTTAAAGTGAGTTCAAAAGGTCCGTCTCGACGCAAGGAGCGCGTCGCCGCAAACGGCTCGCAAATCTAAGTTACGGTTTGCGAGTTACGGGGGTTTAAAGAACCCCTGGAAAATCCTGGCCGGACCACCGCCAGCCTCGCCAGAAACCACCGCGCCGCCGCCGGATTCCGCCGCGCCGCCACAACCGTCATCGGAAACCGCCACCGCGCCGTCACCGGATTACGCCATGGCCGCCGCCCGTCGTCTCCGGAAAACCGGGTTTTCGCCGGAAAACTTCCGGGAGCCACCGGGAGCACCCCGGTGCTCCAAATTCAGATCCGAAACATGTTTTGGAAAGCTCGGGACCCGAACTATACAACCTTTAAGAAAATTTGAAGGAAAACAACACAAAAATGGGATCCGGGATTGTAAAACTCAAACCGCCTTCCTCGTGGGCGAAACACCGACGTTCTGCCTTAGATCCGCGCTCCTGAGCTTCCGCTGCGCGCTCCTGAAACGTCCGCCGTCGATTTCTGAGCTCATGGGTGCTTAATTTGCTTGATTCGGCAGAGCGGCGGCGAAGAACGGTGAAGAACGTCGAGAGGAAAGATGAAGGGGTGGGGGGTGGGGGGCTGATATTTATATCAGCCGCCCGCCGACGCCAAACCCGCCTCGGACCCGACGCCCGATGGGAACAAAAGTAAGGTCACCCCTAGGGTAAACGTGCCATTCTGAACGCAACACGCGGACTCAGATTTTTCATCCAAGACTCCGTTTAGAAGTTATTCGAGCCGACGCTCGCAGACTAACTTTGCTACTTATTTACAAAAACGCCCCTGGTGGCGTTTCTCACCGCAAGCCCGCGCCCGCAAAGTTTACACCTCGCCTAGGGTAAACGACACATTCTGGACACAACCGTGCCCTCAGATTCCCGTTCTGAGATACCGTTTAGGATATATCACACCTCCACCATGTGCATAGTATAAAAATACTTAATATTCTTATAAAATTAATTCCGGGCACACCGGGCCTCGGAATTGCACGCTGTCTTCGCGCCTAGCTCTGGAATTATTCTTAGAAATATTCCAAAGTCTGACAGGACCAAAAACCCGAGTCGCTACATCCTCCCCCCTTAGAACTTTTTGTCCCCGAAAAGCCTTAAGCACAAGGAAAGCGACTGGACTCTCAACTGGGTCTCACACACCAGCGATCTCACCAACCAACACCCATGCCCGAACGCATAAGTCAGAGGGGATCATACACCACACCTCAATACTATCCGCTTTGGGCATCACTGACTCACCCGCACGGTTTTAATTGCATCACAAAAACGCGTCTCAGTGGGGGAAGGATCCATCTACCTCACGCATTTGAAGCATGCGGAACAACTCCCACACAAGGTCTTACCAACGCCCTGAACAAATCTCGAGTAAGCAACAAAAGGAAAGAGTATCCCTAAACAGTGTCTATCAAACTACTGCAGTAAGTAGAAAAGACACAAGGTGCACCTCTATCAATCCGCGGTGCCTCTGGGTCGACTGCCTCCAGGGCATGAAGCTATCCTCGCCCTCGACCACCAGCTCCCTGATCTTGGCGTGGACCACCTGGGGGTGGGGGTGGTGGCAACTGGTACTGCCTACCACCGCCTCCCGTTGCACCAGCTCCGCCGCCACGTCCGCTGCCCTGCGGACCTCCTTGCTCGAGACGCTGCCTCTGCCAAGGCGGTCCATCGACCAACTCCCTCTCAGCAGCACGTCGGGTCGGAAAATCTCTAGCAAGATGTCCCCGACCGTCGCAAGTGTAACACCGCCTCTCCAACGGGTGACCAAAACTAGCCTGCGAGCCCTGAGCCTCAGATCCTCCATCCTGGGGTCGCCTCCTGAAACGTCGACCTCGTCCTGACCCCTGAGTCTGCCGTCGGCTACCAGATGCCGATCCGACTGAAAAAGTCTCATCCCTTGAGTGCCCAGCACTAACAGGGGGAATCTGCTCATCCAGAAAACTCTCCACCACCAACGCTCGCTCCAGCACTCCAGCATAGGTGGGCAGACACAAGGAAACCACACCCGCTCGGATGTCCCTACGTAAGCCCTGCTCGAAGGTCCGAGCCCTAGAGAACGGGTGTCGAACCATATCCAGGGAGTAGCGCGATAGGTCTGTAAACCTCACTGAGTACTCCGACACAGTCATACTCTCCTGTCGAAGCTGCAGAAGCTCCTGGATCCGCACTGACCTCAGCGTCACCGGATAGAACTCCTCCCTGAAGAGCCGCTCAAACTCTGCCCACGTGAGCGTCTCCTCGTCATGGGGCTGCGTCACCAAACTCCACCATCGCCCGGCAGAACCATGCAGAAGGCTCGCCGCTAGGACCACCATCTGATCTGGAGGTGTCCTCACTAGGAGGAATACCTGGGTGACTGCCTCAAGCCAGTCATCACCTGCCTGGGGGTCTGGATCACCCCGGAACCTCAGAGGTCACTGCCTCTGGAACTCATAAAGCGCACTCAGCCTACGCGCAACCTCTTCCTACACCACCGGCACAATCAGCTGCTCAACAGGTGGTGGCTCAACTGGCAGACCACCTGGAGGTGCAACCTCAGAACCTACACCCTGCTCCACAGCCTCTACACGGGGCGGGTCGTCAGCACAATCCTGCTACAGAACCCTTGCTGGCTGTCGTCATGGAGGCATCCTGAAAAACATTCAAGACGCACCACATTCAAAAAGTATATCTAGAGAGTTGACTCAAGAAGGACAATGAAAACCCAAAAACTCAGTCCTATATGATGCATGTACCATTATGTCCCTGCGACCAGTGTACGATTGTCCCGAGTCGAAAGACAGGTTATCAGAGTCCTGGTGTATGGATACGTCGACCGCCGCACCAAAACTAGAGTCTCTGGCCTGAAAGTCGAACTCGAAACATCCTAACACTTCCGCTATGCAACCCAAACCAAAATCCCGCTAGACAAACTATGCTCTGAGATCCCAAAGGTGGATCCTCCTCTGATACCACTCTATCACGACCCGACCCAACGGGGCTCGAGCCGCGACTCCCCAAGCCTTCCTCCAATAGGCCAGGGGCTGGCGACCAGTGCCAAGTGGGCTATCACACACATGGGAGGCATTAGCCTAAGGTACCAGTACACACGCACCCACAAACACCTCCATGCAACAGTGCGGAGATATAGAAACTGAAAAGTAAAAGCATGCATACAATCTATCCCAAACCAGAGTGTAACAAAAAAAAGTACAAAGGGAAAAATAGGGCCCACCAAAAGAAAACTACAAAGCGCGTCCAACCTGCTCTGAAGAAGGGGAACGCTGCCAAAAACACCCATCGGAAAGCTCCCTCGGCACAACTCCAGTAAACACCCCGGTCAAATCGCTCACTAAGCTCCGCCTACTCCGGGTCCTCCTGGGACTCCGTCAAAAGGCCTGTGGTCTGCACAAGACACAAACATGTGCGGGCAAAGCCCATGCAGGGGTGAGTATAAACATACTCAGTAGGCACCCCAAAAACCCAAAACCCAAGGGAGAAACTGAAGGGCAACAGTCCGCTCAACCCAGCCAGAGGGAACCCAGACGAGAGAGAAACTCCATCTCATGACCATCCTCGGCTAAACACAACTAGTCAGCTCAGCTCATCTCAGGTGTATGCCCATACATACACCTTGAACAATCCAGATATACTCAGATCACGCCACAAAGCCACAAGAGGTACCGAACTCGTCACCAGCAACTTTCCACAACAAGAAGAATACACCACACGAACACTGTCATACCAGATGACACTCATCCGAGAGATACACTCCATCGGGTTTCTCACAAACCTCTCAGACGCTCACATGAGAGATCACGCTCGTCGGATAGCATCACTGAGGTAACCTCCCTGAAACAACAGAACCACCAAACTCCTCAGATAGGGGATCGCCGGTAGGGTCCGCTAGGGGATACCAAGACCCACTCTGGTATACGTAGCTCACAAATAGGGGATCACTCCCAGGGTCCGCTGGGGGATACCACGACCCGATCTGGCATACGTAGTTCTCACAAATAGGGGATCACACCCAGGATCTGCTGGGGGATACCACAACCCGATCTGGCACTCGACAGAAGCTCCACACTCAGATAGAGGATCATCGTCCATATAAATATGGTCACGATGATACCAGAACCCTATCTGGTACAACTCGCGATGTAGGGGACCGAACCAATGATGCCGCAACCCTACCAAAACCACGCGCTGAGTAGGGGATCACATAACCAACGATACCACAACCTTACCGACACCAAGCGCTGAGTAGGGGATCGTATAACCAATGATACAACAACCCTACTATAAACTTCATGCTGAGTAGGGTATCGTATACCCGATGATGCCACAACCCTACTGGGCAAGACCCACCGCATAGGGGATCATATTCTCGATGATGCCACAAACCCTACGGGGTTAACCTGCTAGATAGGGGATCACCGCCCGTGAATAAGCGGTTACAGCGATACCAAGAACCCGATCTAGGGTAAAGATGCTAGAGGATCCGCTCCGGGCCCACCGAAGGGATGCCACAACTCTATCAGTTAAAACATCCCATCGAGAGGATCACAAACCCATACGAAGGTTGTGATGCCACACGAACCCTCATAGGAACGAACCAAGGGAGAACCCTCAACTAATGCTGGTCCAAACGTCGCTAACCTGAGCGACCCGCCACAACGCCACACTACGCACCTCCTAGGCCAAAACCGAGGCCACCATCGCGTTCCACGCGGAAAAACATGCAGGATAGGCTGCTTACTCGCCCGAAATGGAGCACCGGTGAAAAAGGCACTATTCACCATAGCTAGCTCGTGCGGGGCCCACACAACGATCCCGAAACCCATCGAGCGGATCACACCACGGTGATCCCCTTGAAAAAAAGCGGAATCGACTACTCGCTCGTCCAAAACAGACACCCGGTGAAAAAGGTACTATTCACCGAAGGCCAACTCGGGTGGGGCCCACGCCTGGATTCTGAAACTCATCGAACGGATCGCACAATTGCGATCGCCTCGAAAAAACACACAGGATTGACTATTCATCCGCCAAAATCGGACTCCTGGTGCAAAAGCTGCGTTTCTCCGCAAACGCCAAAACCCGGCCTCATGGGGCCCGCACCCCGTTTTCAGTCCCAACACCCGAGAACCATCTCAAAAATTTTGTCGTACCATCAAGGTCTCAACGCCACTGACGGCACGTCAATCGGATGCTCCGGGTAGAAGTTACAACGGCCCGAAGTCGTAAAATAATAAAATAATATTCTTTTATACGACGTTTATAACTCCTGGGCCACGATCCCGAACCCTTAAACCCTCAAAGTGAGTTCAAAAGGTCCGTCTCGACGCAAGGAGCGCGTCGCCGCAAACGGCTCGCAAATCGGAGTTACGGTTTGCGAGTTACGGGGGTTTAAAGAACCCCCGGAAAATCCTGGCCGGACCACCACCAGCCTCGCCGGAAACCACCGCGCCGCCGCCGGATTCCGCCGCGCCGCCACCGCCGCCACCGGAAACCGCCGCCGCGCCGCCGAGCCGTCGCTGGATTCCGCCATGGCCACCGCCCGTCGTCGCTGGAAAACCGGGTTTTCGCCGGAAAACTTCAGGGAGCCACCGGGAGCACCCCAGTGCTCCAAATTCAGATCCGAAACATGTTTTGAAAAGCTCAGGACCCGAAATATACAACCTTTATGAAAATTTGAAGGAAAACAACACAAAAATGGGATCCAGGATTGTAAAACTCAAACCGCCTACCTCGCGGGCAAAACGCCGACGTTCTGCCTTAGATCCGCGCTCCAGAGCTTCCGCTGCGCGCTCCTGAAACGTCCGCCGTCGAATTTCAAGCTTGTGGGCGCTTCGTTTGCTCGATTCGGCGGAGCGGTGGAGAAGAATGGCGATGAACGTTGAGAGGAACGATAAGGGGGGGGGGGGGGCGCTGATATTTATATCAGCTGCCCGCTGGCGCCAAACCCGCCTCGGACCTGACGCCCGATGCGAACAAAAGTAAGGTCACCCCTAGGGTAAATGTGCCATTCTGAACCCAACGGCGGACTCAGATTTTCCATCCGAGACTCCGTTCAGAAGTTATTCAAGCTGACGCTCGCACACTAACTTCGCTAATTATTTACGAAATCTCCCTTGGTGGCGTTTCTCACCACAGGCCCGCGCCCGCAAAGTTTACACCTCGCCTAGGGTAAACGGCACGTTCCGGACGCAACCGTGCCCTCAGATTCCCGTTCTGAGCTACCGTTTAGGAGATATCACACCCCCTCCACGTTCATAGTATAAAAATACTTAATATTCTTATAAAATTAATTTCGGGCACACCGAGCCTCATAATCGCACGCCATCTTCACGCCTAGCTCCGGAATTATTCGCAGAAATATTCCAAAGTCTGACAGGACCAAAAACCCGAGTCGCTACATGGGCTTCATATGGTCCGAGTCTTCTGGATGAGTCCATCGAATCTTCTTTCTTCAAAAATAACCATTATAGTTTTTATTTATAATCACTAATCTTAACATTAAGAGTATAGTTTCCAACAGTCATATTGACCAACGGTTATATTGACCAACAGTCATATAACAATCAAAACCCAACAGTCACATTTCAATTATACTCACTTCATTAATAAAGGGATGTAGTTTTGGTGAGTAAAAAATAATATATCATACATTTTCAAGAAGTGATTATTATTCAAAAAGTTCAGGTCATTACATTGTCCCACCCTTAATAAATTTCATCCATAAAATTTTAACTCTTACCCTTAGAAGAGAAAATGTGTGGGTACTTATGCCTCATAGTATCCTATGGTTCCCACATGGATTCTTCATATTTGTGGTTCCTCTACAAAACTTTTACAAGGTGGGTAGTCTTGTTTCATATAACTTTGTCTCTATGATCCAAGATCTCCATCGGTTGTTCTTGATAAGAGAGGTCATGTTCCAGTTGTACCACCTCAGGATTAAGTACATGTAAAGGGTTAGGTATGTACTTACTCAAGAGGTATATGTAGAATACATCATGAACTTCATCTATATCTGAAGGAAGTGAAAGCTGATAATCCACTGATCCTATGCAATTAAGTATTTCATAGGGTCCAATGTACCTGGGGATGAGCTTCCCTTTCTTTCCAAACTGTATGACTCTCTTCCATGGAGAAATTCGAAGGAAGACTTTTTCACCAACATAAAACTCCAAGTCCCTTCGATGATTTTTGGCATAGATCCTCTACCAAATCTGAGAAGCCTTAATGTGTTGTTGGATTTCATGAACCTTTTCTATCATCTCTTGCACAAGATCAGGCCTAAGAATATTTCTTTCACCAGCTTCATCCCAATAAGTAGTAGTTCTACATCTCTTTTCATATAGAGATTCATAGGGTTCTATTTGAATGATCAAGTGGAAGCTGTTGTTGTAAGAGAACTCAAATGATATGAGATGTTGATCCCATCCACTTTTAAATTCCATTGAGCATGTTCTCAACATTTACTTGAGTGCCTTAATAGTCTTTTTAGATTGGCCATTAGTTTGGGGATGATAGGCCATACTAAAATTCAATTCAGTACCTAGAGTATGTTGAATACTTCTCCAGAATTTTGATGTGAACCTTGGGTCACGATTAGATAAGATGGAGAGTGGTACCCCATGCAGCCTTACCACTTCTCTCATGTAAATACCAGAAAGTTGATCAAGGGAGAAATATTTCCTAATAGAGATAAAATGGGCAGTCTTGGTGAGACGGTCCACTATAACCCATATCACATTGTTTCTTTTGGAAGTTCTTGAGAGACTAGTGACAAAGTCCATAGTGATATTTTCCCACTCCCATGCTGGTATGGGTAGTGTTTGTAATACCCCTTTAGGAATTTGTCACTTTTCCTTCACTTACTAACACACCAGGCACCTTGTAGTGTATTCAGAAATCTCCATTTTTATGTTATCCCACCAATAGTGATCATTAAGGTCTCTATGAAGTTTTGTGCTTCCAGGATGTATAGAGAATGTAGAGCTACGATCTTCATCCATCAGCTCCTTCTTTATTTCCAGAATAGATAGAACACAAAGTCTTGTCTGAAATTTTAGTACACCTTCTTGATCAATATTGAACTCAGGATACTTCCCATTCTTTACAGCCTCAAACTTCTTCTGTAACAAAGGATCTTTTTTTAGATTTCTTTATCTTCTCTAGTAATTATGGTTGAGAAATAATTTGGGATAGGGTTTATGATGTTCCTTTTCTTACGATTCCCATGTCTAGTTTTACTAGGTCACTTATCAAAGGATCTCTTTGAATCATTATCATTTCTAGCACACTGGGGTTTTTTCTACTTAATACATCAGTGACTTTATTTTATCTTCTGGGATAATAATTAATTGAACAATCATAGTCTTTAAGAAGTTCCAACCATATCCTCTATCTCATGTTCAATTCCTTTTGTGTGAAAATATACTTCAAACTTTGATGGTCTGTGTATATATCACACTTCTCCCCATAAAGACGGTGCCTCCATAACTTTAGAGTAAAAACAACCACAACCAGCTCCGGATCATGCATAGGATAGTTTTTTCTCACGGGCCTTCAACTTTCGAGATGCATAAGCAATCAACTTTTTATTTTTTACGGGAACGCACCCAATCCCTTTCAGAGATGCATCATTAAAAATAAATAATCCTTCTCCATTTGAGGGTAGAGTTAACACGGGTGCAGTAACCAATATATTATTTAGCTCTTGGAAACATTACTCACACTCCTTTGTCCAGATGAACTTAACCCCTTTTCGAGTTAACTTCATTAGTAGATTAGATAATCATGAAAAGTTGTTCACAAACCTCCTATAATATCCTGCTAAACCAAGGAAACTATGAATCTTGGTTATTGTTACATTCTGAGGCCACTCCTCTATAACTTTTATATTTGTTTGTTCAACTATGATTCCTTCATTGGTTATAATGTTCCACAAGAAAGAAACTTGTTGTAACCAAAATTCACATTTGCTGAACTTTCCAAAAATACTCTCCTTCCATAGATTTTGCAAAATAACCCTTATATAATCCTCATGCTCCTCGTGACTTTTTTAATATATCCTAATATTGTCAATAAAAACTACCACAAAGTTATCAAATGAGTACCTAAAGACTCTATTCATCAAATCCATAAAAATATCCAGAGCATTAGTCAAACCAAATGGCATAGCAACAAACTCATAATGACCATATATTGATTGGAAGGTAGTTTTTGAAATATATTCTTTATTCACCCTCAATTGATGGTAACCAGATCGAAGATCAATCTTAGAGAAGAACTAGGCCCCACGAAGATGGTTAAATAAATCATCAATCATTGGAAGCGGGTACTTGTTCTTTACTCTAATCCCATTTTGTTCTCTATAATTAATGCATAACTGCATCGATATATCCTTCTTCTTCACAAATAGAACATGTGATCCCCAAGGAGACACACTTGGATGGATAAATCCCTTCTCCAAAATATCTTGGAGTTTCTCATTTAGTTCCTTCAGATCTATATTATTCATTCTATATGGGGTTTTTGAAATCGTCTTGGAACCAGGAATGAGTTCAATAGATTACTCTACCTCTCTTTCAGGGGGGGAGTCTAGGTAACTCCTCATGAAATATTTCAATGTATTCCTGAACTATAGGAACATTATATAACCTTATAATATCATTTCCTTATTCTTATACACTAATCAACTCCATAAGAAAGGCTATAGGATGTTCTTATAGACAAAGACCAGATTGAGATATCTCTCCTTAGAAGATAACCATAGGTTTTCCATTCAAGACTACTAACATTTCCTTGATTTTTCATTTGATATTAGCATTATACTTTGAGAGTCAGTCCATCACTAGTATAATTTCAAATTCAATCATGGGAATGAATACTATATTTGTGATAATATTTTGCTCTCTAAAGTAAATACTGGAGTTTCTAAACACTGTTGATGCTCAGATAATCCCTCCAAGATTCTTGAGTGATAACTCTACTTTTATCAGTTCAGGAATTGATTCTATATTCTTTTCAAACTTTAAGTAAATAAAGGAATTATTAGAACTAGAATCAAACAAAGTACTTTCTAGATTTGAGAGAACAACAAGATTACCTACCACCACATAATTTGGAGCTTCAACTTCAGTTGTCGTGATAGAAAAAGAACAACCTTACTCCCTTTTCCTTTGTTGAGGTTGATGGTGATTCCCCTCAACTACCCTCAGATTAGAATAGTGATCTGAAAATTTCCCCAAGTTTTCCACACTTGAATCATTAAACATTAGGTAGGGATTGCATCATCTTCCCTTTGTTGTTAGTATTGGGAAGTTGAGGCTTCACCTCACTATGACAATTCCGAGCGATATTTCCATCTCTTCTACACTTTTTACACTTCCCTCTTCTAATCATTCAGTTCCTCGAATGCTTCTTACTACATTTATTATATGTATGGAGTTTCACTTTCTTTCCTCCACTTCCCTAATCAAAGATCCTCCCCAATATTGGCTTCATTGGTCTCTTATTTTCAATGGATTTATGAGACCACTACGTCTCACTATACTCTAGTTTGACTTTCATATCACTCTGCACGATCTCCTCATGGATATCATTATCTCGGTTGACTAGATTCTTCCATAGATGAGGTCTTAGTCCACCGAAAAATCTATCAGCCTTCCCATTAGTATCCATGAAAAATTTAGAGGTGTAACTTGAAATCCTTGTGAAGTTCATATCGTGGCTTCCCACATATTCATTCTCCTTCTGCTTCAGCTTGAGAAATTCCTTCACTATTTTTGTTCTCATTGAATGAGGGAAATACTTATTGAAGAAGATACCCCTAAGCTCTTCCCACTCAATAGCTTCAATCTCCCCTCTTGGACTCATTTTTTTAATATGTTCCCACCACTAATCATCTTCTCCCTCTAAGCAGTAAACAACTAAGGTGAATTTATCTTGTTCTAAACTACAAAGTACAGAAAAGATCTTCTCTACAGAGCTTATCCACTACTTCACAATCAATGGGTGGGTAAATCCATTGAATATTAGTGGTCATTGACTCATAAAGGACTCAACAGAATTTTTTTACCTTCTTGGTGAAATCAGTCTCTCAACTTGATTCAAGTTATTTCCCATAACTTGAGTCATTTGATTCATCATTCTCATGAAAGCTTCCATTCCAGCTTCCATCGGAGGGTTGTCAGTGCATGGTCCATTATGGTCACTATTTGCACGATTCCTCCTATTTTCCACCATTCTATAAAAGAAGAAAACCTTAGTGAGAAATTTGTTTTATTTAAGAATATCATAACTATAAAAGTTTTTTACATCTTAAAACATTATTCTGAAACATGTTATTCAATATCAACAACTATATTTCCTATAAATCTGTCATAATGATTCATAAAAAGCTTATGATTAACCAAACATATACCCCAAGTGTATCAAAACAAGAGTGTAGAAAGGCCCATTTACTTGCACCAATTCCTATTCGAGTCTATATCAGAGAGGTATTTTGGGTTTTACCCCTAGATATATCTGTTCTAGATCCACATCCACTTGTTCGTATCTAGACAAGGATTTATTTGTTCGGAAACCACTTACTTAACATTTCACCAAAATACCAGGAAGTTCTCTAATATTTAAAATTTTCTATAGGGTTATTCCTAAAGTTTTAATATCCTCATTTCCACAAATAAATAAACTATCCTTTGATACTAACTTTGGAATCCCTCCTTTTTATTTCATAACTTTTCATAACATTTTACAAATAGAGGATCTTTAAATTTTAGTGTTATGAAATCAAGAACATAATACATGACAATATAAAAAATTATTGTAATACACTTGTAAGGATTCATAATAATTTCCTCATAATCTTAATTATTGAATCTCATAACTTGGGGACATACATCAAAGTAAAGGGTGAGCAGAAGGCCTAGTAAGGGAAAACAAGGGAAACAGTTTACTTGTGATATCAACAAGAACATGATGAAATACATAAAGACATGAGCAATAGAAAAAGAGGAATATGATAATAAACATAACATGAATAATAACTTTAATATGTGGCTAAAACATTTAATTTATATATTCATAAGCATATCACCAAGTTCCATCCCCAAGGAGTCATAAAAATTACCAAGGTTATTCGCAAGGTATCGTAAAACTTGTCATCTCTAGAGATTAATTTTTTTACCCAATGAATTAGAGTGATATCAGGAAGCACCCTTAATATGTATTTATTTTCATGTGATACACATATATAATAATCAAACATTTCATAAATAACCCAAAGTTAATAAAATAAATTGGTTTCATATCAAAATCGTGATGTTCTAAAAAGTGCTTAAAAACAAGACCATTATGTCATTTATAACCCACAGAAAGGGAATGATGGTTTTATGTATATAAATTATAGAATAAAATCTATAATTTTTATGTATTGATGAATACCCCTAGAAATTAAATAGTTTTGGGTATTATCATAAACAAAATAAGATAATTTCTTGAGAAAAATAGAGAGATTTTGGGATGAATATTCTGCAGCATAACGGCTATGCAACACGGTTTTAGAAAACATTAAAAAGAGAGGGAAAATGGGTCACCCATTTATAAAAGACTCATAATATAGTATAGGGACCAAATATAATGGAAATATTAACATGGTATGGAAACTTGAATGACATACTACATAAAAGAGAACTTGAAAGGAAAAGAGAAGTGGAGAATTCTCTTACGAAAATTCGACAACCAAACAACGTCACTTAAAAATTCAGAAAATGAGTTGATGAGAGAAAAAAGGGTCTCTCATCACTTGGAAAAAAATAAAAAGAAATAAAGATATATAAGAACATACCCCAACATAAGAAAATGGAAATTAAGAGACATAACATAAAAGAAGTCTTTGACTAAAAGAGGAGGGTGAAAAGTTCCCTTACCTTAAAGTGTAAATTCTAAAACTCTAAGATCGGGACCTTGGGGGATTGAGGACACCTTGAAAGGACTCCTTGGGAGGTAGAACTAGTAAAAATTCGTGGATAATTATTTTTTAATGAAATTAAATGAAGGAATGGTTGGATATTTATAGCAAAAGTAAGGGAATATTTTATTAATTTCAATGGGCACCTCATTAGTGGTATTTTCAAAACCATGGGCTTGCCCATGGTATTGGCCACTTGGGACATATCATATTATATTTTAATCTATAAGAGTCTACCATAATCTTATATTACTCATTACATCATTATGAAATAGTTATTATGTCATTAAACTTACCAAAAACTCAAAACTATATTTTTACTATTCACCAAAAATTCAACTGTCTCATAAAAATCCTAAAAATTCACCCTAACCATTTTTCAATGTGTTGATTTAAAAATTGTAATTTATTTTATAAAAATTAATTTCATTTTAAATTATATTAAATAAATAAAATACTAACACTTAACTAAATTTTTCTAAAATATTTATTTACTTATCCTATGATATAATTATATCACATTACCACTTAAGATGATTAAAACATATTTATACTTACTTAAGTGAGGTTACTATTCCATTAGTAAAATTACCATTCATAAGGTTAAAATTACTATTCCAAAGGGTAAAGTTACTATTCACCAAAAAATTATTTTGATCTTATTGAACCACATTTTTTACCCTCATTACAACCATTTATGTTAGATTTTCGAAAATCATTTCATAGAAAAAGTTATTTAATAATAAAATATTTATTTTACTATTCATAAAAATACTATTCATAAAAACAACTCTTCATCAAATTCTATTCATCAAATACTAACAAATTTAAACTTCTTAGAAAACTTCGAAAAATTCATCCAAGGTTAATTTTGACATTTCAAATTCAAAAATGATGTTTAGTTTACCATAATAATTATCTATGAATGAGAAATCTCTGAAAAGTAAAATTTTTACTTCTAAAATCAATTTATCAAATTTGTCTTAATTAAACTTATATTTTATTAAGAAATTCTATTATTACAAAAAATTATGAAATAACAATTTTATTTATACCAAGGTATTACACAAAGTAACTAAGGCCCCATTACATAACCTTTTATAACACCTGCATAGGACCTAAGAGTAAGGTGTGCAATGGTGATAGAATCTTGGGAGTGGCTCAGAAAACATTTCCCAAGTTATGATTTCTATAAACTTTAACTTCTCCCATAATAAATTCCTTTCAAGATTAACGTTTTGAAGTTCGGATTGGGATTTCTCCAGAGCAAAGCCCAGTGATGCCACCTCTTTTTTCTAGCTCCAACAAATGGGCTTCGTATGGCCTGAGTCTACTGGATGAGGTCATCAACTCTTCTTTCTTCAAAAATAACCATTATCATTTATATTAACCACAATACCATTTTTTATTTCCAAACACTTTTAAGGGGAAGTGATAACCCTCATAGTAAGACGGTTTAAGGCCCAACATAAATGAAATTTTTGTTGAAGAACAATTTGAGCCGATTATAATCAAACTCTGTAAAAATTATCCAGGGAATAGAGTTCACATGAGTTCCAGGATCATCCCTCAAGATGTCTTCATAATGTTTCTCCAAGATGTCCCATGACTTCATATATTCCTCCAAGTTAATCTTCCCCATATTGAAGCCTCTAATCAATATGTGGTTCTGCCTATCAATCCATTTACCTTTCCCCTTTGTCGTCTCCACTCTAAGAATTCTCCCTAATATTAGGTTGATGACTTCTTGCGATGCCTTAATATCCAAGACTTTCTCCACCATTTCTTCATATGAGTGAAGAAGAAGATCCATGCGATTTATCACTGAAGTAATCTATTTCTTAGAGTCAAAAGGAGTATCCACCTCACGCTACTACCCAGGAGGATGTGAAACTCGCACATACTCACTCTGCAGCCTAGGAGGATGTGCAACCTCCATATGGGGAGGTTCAACAACCACAAGGTGAACCTAGCCAACCTATTCTTGAGAGATATAATCCATCACAATCATGCCAGCACCTTTATAGGTCTTCAAATTAGGTTTACCTTTACTTTTGGACCTAGTTTCAGGAGGAATGGGTAAGTTATAATAGTCTTTTCTTGGGTGTGTCCTCTGAGTATGCTTGATAAATCCTTCTGAATATATAATCGTGTTCTTTTCCTTCCTTGAAGAGGATCTAAAATAATCCTCTACAATCCCCACTTCCTTAGAATCAGTAAGGGAGTCCGAAGATGAGTCCATATCCACTTGGAAGACCTCCACTCCCATAGAGGAATCCTCACGAGGTCCACCCTCCATCACAATACCTTCAACATGAGCATGACCCTCAACTTCTCCCAGTACAACAAACTGGTTTTGAGAATTATTGAAACTTCCTCCAGATTTTTCCTTCTTAGTATAGAAATGTTTTTCCTGCATGGCCTAAACTAAAATGGATGGACTACTTGGTTATATAAAGACACTACCCATGTATTGAAAATGCATAAGAGTGTCATTCAATACCAAGTTTTGGGGATCCTCACCCATGGCTATTTCCACATTAACTGCATCGTTCATAGAATATTCCTTGAGTGGAGCCAGCTACATGCCTATATCAACATCCAAGTGTACCTCCCTCTCCTTGTTCCCATCCACTTCCTGAACCGTACATGCCTTCTCACTAACCACATCCCATCCTTTAGGAAGCTCACCAGAAGAATAGGGATCACCCAAATCCTTTTTCAAGTGGTTAAAAATATCAAAAACTTTTGGTTTCAATTGAACATCCTTTCAATCCTTCTGGGGAGCCTCCATTCTATCCCCATCACAAACTTGCATTGTCATCTTGTAGATATCTATGACTCTTGGTTCAAAAATCATTTGTACATTCTCTTTCTAGAGCGGGTGATTACAAACTTCCTCCACATTCAAGTTAACACCAGGGGGACCTACAGGTAATCTAGACTCTCTCCGAGTAGTAGGAACAACCTCCCCATGATGGGAATGGTTATGGGTCATATAGATAATAAATGTCCCAAGCATTGACATAAAGAGCAATAGTCTGAACATGATTCGAAAATCACTGA
Organism: Viscum album; assembly: GCA_963277665.1. Lineage (NCBI taxonomy): Eukaryota > Viridiplantae > Streptophyta > Magnoliopsida > Santalales > Viscaceae > Viscum > Viscum album. The sequence goes on along the minus strand of OY728134.1, from coordinate 1,078,271,835 downwards.
TTCTCTACACTGAAACTCTTCCCCCACTGTGATCTAAATCAAATATACAAGAGGCTTAGAAACATATACTTCCACACATATACACGGGGATATAGGGTGGCACACTGAGTTGGTATGGCTATTTTAGCATAATAAATGCCCGAAAAGATTTTCCAAAATTCAAATAATGGAGGGGTTTTGAAAAGAAAGAGGAATACCAGGAAAACTTACCCAAATAGTCGTCTTAGGAGTATCTCATTTCATATAGAAGTCATAGTACCATCGGAATAGGTAGAACCGAGATCCATTATAGGTGTGAGGAGCTCTAGACCAAACAAGAATCAGGTCCTCCTCTAAATAGAAGCAAACCATAAAATAATAGTTATCGAGAAGCCTGACGGTAGCGTGATCCTATAATCCCCAATCACCAAACACAAACCTGTCAAAATCATTCAATTATGGAAAATGGTTCCTAAAATGGGCCACCAAGTTCTTGTTGAGTAGTGATGAAGCTTCCAAGAACTTTGAGAGAGAAATAGAAAGATTAGGGTATCCTGTGTGCAGATCAAGAACTTTAGGGTAGATCTCAATTTCAGGGAAAGGTGGGAGGAAGTCTGGATTGGATAAAGGAGAGAAGGAGGACCAGACTCCGAGGGGTCCCTCCCCCTTCGGTGGGGTAGGGACCAGATCATTGCCGCTTAGATCCTCTCGAATCACCGAGCACCTGACACCATCACCACCTCTTCCCAAGAGGATCCTCCTCCCTAAAAACCAATCATTATCATTTCTATTTAAAATCACTAATCTTAATGTTAAGAGTATATTTTCCAATGGTCATATTGACCAATGGTCATATAACAGTCGAAACTCAATGGTCTCATTTAAATTATATTCACTTCATTAATAAAGGGATATAGTTTTGTTGAGTAAAAAATAATATAACATACATTTTCAAGAAACAATTATTATTAAAAAAATTCAGGTCATTAAAATTATATTCTAGTATATGTAAATGAATATAATATATAATATATTTAAATAAATATAAGTATAAGTATATATCATACACACACACATATATTGTATAAATGTATTTAAAAATAATTATATAAATATATGAATAAAAAATATATATGTATATATATATAAATAGAAATATCATTAAACATACAAAATAGAAACATGGTGTAGTGGTAATGGCATTCCCTAGTTGAAGGAGAGGTGTATGATTCGAATCTAGGCAGGTGCACATGAGGCTGGAAATTCGTAAAGCACTGATAATTCTCTAGTGATGAGGGAATAATCTCCCCATTGACACACTTATACCCTCGCTTCCAGTCAGTAGCCTCTGGAATTTTGGGATATACACTTGAGTCTTTATAAAAGATCAGGCTCGGGGCATTGTTGAGTGTCTTTTGGGTTCGAGATGTTACAAAAGTTTCTACCAGCACTAAAAATTTACTATTCTGTTGTGGATTGTATTGATATATATATATATTGAAAATTCATCTAATAAGATATAATATTTTTTTATAAAAAATATGGGTCACTATAGTAGTGAAGTCTTTCATAAGAACATACCTATGAAACATTAGGCACCATGGATTTTTTTTCATCCCATATACCGTAGGTAATACTAGCTTGTACAATTGTTTGTGTGACTTTAGAGGGAGTTTAAATTTAATCCCATAAAAATTATTTTAAAACATGGATTCATAAATTCTATAACCCACCACCATTTTCTTATACTTGGAAGACTAATCCATTACTCAACTAATTAGGAGGATTGGTGACCTACTAGTTGGAGTAGGGGAGCTATTCCTGCCTATTCATTTTCTCATACATGACATGAAGTGTGATAAAGAAGTTACCATAATCCTTGGTAGGAACTTACTTACTAATTTATGAGATGTTATATATATATATATATATATATCTGATGGTAAACTAATTTTTAATCTCAGATGATCAAAACTACAATTCAATTTTCTTAAAAGAACTAAAGAACCTTTAAAAAGTAAAACTAATCCAAGATGTAAACTTCTTAAGATTGAGGAAACTATTGATGGGGAAGAGGATTTTAAGAGGATTATGAATGAAATCAACAACCATACTATTCCTACATAAACATTATTGGTAATAATCTCATGAAATTAAGAATAATGCATTGATGAATATTTGGGAGAGTTCTTAGAATACCTTGATGAATTTTCCCTAGCAAACTTCCTAAACCCAAACATAAATTATCATATTGGGGAGAAATTTACTAGAGATTATAGTGAGGAATAAGTGGTCATCCTCAATACCTAATTTAATAGGTATCTTGAGGACCTTGTCCCTCTCATACCTAAGTGTCTTCCATTTAGTAAAAAATAACTAGAGTTTGAGGTCATAACCCTCCCAGCACATATGAATTATTCTTTTCATGGAGATTTATCTTAATTACATATCACAATTTAATAAAATTTATAAGTAAGTCAAGTTTTTTTTCTATTTCTTAAGGATGTTTTACATATTATTGGATGGTTCATTGTTGATTCTAAAGGAATAAGTCTTACATAGAGTATGTAGAAATTATCCATAGATCATGACTATAAAACTATAATCAAGCGGAATAAAAGATTAAACCCCAAAATCAAATATGTGGTTAAGAGAGAATTGATTATATTACTTTATTCTAGAATAATTTATCCTATATCACATATCACATTGCCAAGACCTATTTAGTAGGTATATAAGAAGAGTAAAGTGCTAGTTTTTAGTAATAAAAATAATGAGAAAATAAAATCTAAGACATCGAAAAAGTTAATAGATTTCATATACTATAGGAAACATAATATTTCAATTAGAAAATACTATTTTACAATTTGATTTATTGACCAAATTCTTTATTTGTTTCCCAGTAATGAATTTTTTCTGTTTTTATGATAGCTATCATTATTAAAGAAAAATATTTATATGTAGTATTGTTTTTGGTTTTTTATGTCAATTTTTTGATTTATGTAATTATAAGTGACATAAATAATATAAATTTAATTCCAGTTATTAAAAAAACTATAAAAAAATATTTTTTTTAAAAATCAAGACATTCGATGTCATTTATTTCTATAACTGACTTAAAATATAAATTATAACAATGGTTTTAACTTAAAACCCACCTTATATTTCACTTTGTACATCAATTATAAAATAAATTATATAGAAAGTGTTTATTTTTTAATTACAATACTTATATCTAATTTAAATGAAAATACAAGATACATAATATAGAAATTTGAAAAAACCAAATGAAATCAAGAAATAAAAACTTAAGTTTTGACTATAAGTCCTCGTTTATTTTGGTTTCCATTGATTAAATATATATTTTTTTGATATTCAATTTATTTTTTGTAAAGAACTCATGAGGAATCAAAATATGTTAATGGAAAGACATTATAAATTTTTTATAAAGACTATAAGATGATATCTTTGTATTATTAACTTGATCAAAAGAAGAATTATTCATCATAAAAAAACAAATTATCATAATAGAGATTATGTTAATAGGAATAATCATAAAACAATAATGAATAAATAAATATATCTACTATATATAAATCATCAAAATAAGAAATAATGGAGGGATGATATGGATCAATAGATGAGAAGAACCAAAATGATGAAAAGGGATCACAAAAAATAATATAGGGGTCTTAATAAAGATTCATTTATTATTATAAATTTATGGTGGGATTTTGAATAGTTAATTACATCCAATGAAAAATTAAAAAAATAATCTACACAAGAAGTGTAATTTTAGTTTTATAATTGTTTATTAAAATAACCAACATTAAAAAAAACTCTATTTTCGGGGTTTTTAACACCGATTATCTACTAATTTAAATTAAAGAATAATTTTTATCATAATTTTGATCATAATTTTTTTTAAAAACATGTTTTAACATTGGTTACTAGATTACTCATGATAAGACCCATCGGGAAAAGGGATTTATAGTTAGTTATATAAATAATTTTTTTAAAAATTTTATTAACATCAGTTATTAAATAACAGATATTAAAATCTTTATATGAAATACTATTTTTTTACTATGGTACAATGGTTAAAACCAGATACCAATATCCCAAAAAAACTAGAAAAAGAAAACATTCATGTGGCTATTTGGAAAAACTTCCTACATATTAATTCCCTTTATATTTTCTTGTTCTCCAACTAATTTTCAATGATATATTATGGCCATTTTCTTAGATATAACTGAAATGATAATTGAGGTTTTTATTGATGATTTTTAGTATATTTTTTGGTATTTTTGTAGATGTTATTTTGACTCTAAAAAACATTTTCAGAATATTTCAAGAGGAAAATATCATCTTAAACTGGGTAAATTTATGACTCATGGTTTTTAAGGGATATTATAAGGTAAAAAAATATCTCTAATTGGTATAAAAATTGAAAATAAAAAAATAGTGGTGATCCAAAATATTCTCCCTCCAAAAAGTGTCAAATAAATTATAGGTCATGCCTGTTTTTACTAGAGGTTCCTCAAAGTATTTTCCAAAATCACAATCACTTTATGATCACTTATTATTAAGTATATATCCTTTGAGTTTGATGATATGTTTTGGAGTCATTTAGGATTCTTAAAGAGAAACACATAACCTCACCAATTATTAGTTCCATAAATTATAATATGCATTTTTAGGTTTCGTGTGGTGCTAGTGACATTACAGTTGGTGAAATATTAGGGAATAGTAAATATAGGAGGTTTCATATGATTTTCTACTCTATTATTCTTTTATATATTTCCCAAAATAATTACACCACTATATAGAAAGAGTTTTCAACTATCATGTTTTCCCTTAATATGTTTATAAAGTTTTTTATAGGGTCTTAGGTTATAATTTTCACTGACTATTCAGACCTTAATTATATGTTGAATATTAATGAATAAAAACTAAGGATCATGATAAGGGATATTTAGTTATATAAGTTTGATATCGAAATTTCTAACCACTTTTATATTTTACCTAACACCAAAACAAAATAACAAAAAGAGATAAACATCACCTTTCAAGATGAACAACTATTTGATTCCTTAGTGAAGTAGCCAAATTGTTTTTTATAATTTTACAATTTTTGGGCTATAGGATTAATACACAAAGTATATTTATAAAAAAAAAGATTCATTTCATATTTAAATTACTATTTCATGGATTACTCCTTTCAGTTTAGGTGATGTGTCGATGAAATCCTGTAGAGCCATGTTCTTGAGGAGTAGATGATTTACATTCCTAAAATATATCACTCTTCACCATTCAGAGGACATAATGGGGATGAGAGGGTAACCCAGAAGGTCTTTCAGGATGGTTTTTATGGGCCTACATTTTTCATGAATATCAGAAGCCTTGTTATAGGATGTGATGAGTGTTATAAATTGGGAAATGTGGGTGGGAAACAAGTTCTTTCCCAAAATGGGATTCTTGAGGTATAAATATTGGATGTGTGGGGAATAGACATCATGGGAAAATTCTAGTATTATAATGGGAATGAGTATATTCTTTTGGGCATGGATCATGTATCCATGTGGGTTGGGGAATTGGGACATATGAATAACCTAGCCTCTTATATTTTCATGTTCATAAAGAAATATATCACTTATAGATTTGGAGTTCCCAATGTATTCATAAAAGGCAACAACACTCATTTTTAGAATTATATGTTCAAATATATAATGGATAAATAAGGTTTTCATTAGAAAACTAGAAATACCTATCATCCTAATTTTAGTGGAAATAATTAAATTTCTAATAAAGAGCATAAAAAATTCTAATAGATAGTGACTAGTTCAATAAATTATTGGTATGATAAGTTGGGTGAATATTTTTGGGGATACATGAAAACTTACAAGACCCCCATAAGGATTTATCCTTATATAATTCTATTTCTTAATACATGTTATATACCTTTAGAGTTATATAAAAAGTATTATTTGGCTATTAAGGAATTGAACATTGATTTAAAGAATAATAGTGAAAGAAGGATATTAGAGTTTATTGAGATAGAGTAAATTAGAATAGAGTCTTATGATACTGTATATATTTATAAGGAGAAAAAAAATCCTTTCCTAACACTATCATTCAAAATTTGAACTTGAAAGTTGGTCAATGTTTCTTGCTATTTAATTCTAGGCCAATGAAATTTAAATAAAAATATAGAACCATAATGTTTGGATCTTTTACCATCTATAGGTTATTGTTAATGGGGTTGTTGAGATAGTTTTAAAGGAGAATAAACCATTCCTAGTTAATGGTTAGAGAAAAAAACTACCTTGAGGGGGCATCCAAATCACTTAATTTCAATCTCTTTTCTTGAAAGACGATCTTAAATTAGTTCTAGCAGATGACTATAAATGTAACACCACAAGAATTTAAAAATATATTTAATATATAATGCATGAAACACTGAGTCTCTACAAAACAACACCTCATTATAACCTAGCCATTAAACTTAAAATTTCCAGCTCTGTGATTTGAATTTTGAAAATATGACATACATGGTTGCAATCAGTAAGTTATTTAGAGTCTGATAGAATTAACTTAATTTTCGGTGATTAGTAAACTACCCTTTAAATAGTAACATACCCTTATGAATATTAACTTACCCTTATGAATAGTAATATTACTCTTATTAATGGTATTCATACCTATGAATGTATAAATAAATTTAGACACCTTTAAAATAAAGATGAACAGTTTAAGTGTTTATATTTTTCGATTAAATAATTATTTTAATTAAATATCTAATTAATCATATTTAAAAAAATTATTTTTGAAAAATGGACTTCATTTTTGGATTCTACACATTTAAAAATGGTTAGGGTGAATTTTTGGTATTTTTCTAAAATACTTGAATTTTTTATCAATAGTGAAATACCATAATTTACAAAATAAGCTAAATACACTAATTATAGAGTCATGTATGATGTTATGCTGATGTAACCCAATTTATTCTAATTCACATGATAAAATTACTATTATTGGTCATCTAAGACTCACTATTCCTTGTCTTTTGGAGAAATAATAAATTAATTAATATAATATAGAGAAATCCGCTCTCCCCTCCACTATATAAACCACCCCTCATCCCCTCTTCCTCCCACACCACACAAGATTTAAGACTTGCCTAAATTATAATCAAATATCTTCCTAACCTCCTCCCCCACGTCCAAGACCTTCTGGTCTCACCAAAAGTCCAAAAACAAAGGCCTTAAGGAGTTTCTCAAAGAGGGGTACTCAAGAGGTAAACCTCTCTTCCTTTTTTCTTTCAATTCCTTTTACAAGTTCCATTATTTTGTTCTCTCTTCTCACATCACCTCATCCAAATGCCATGATAATTCTATTCCCATAAATAAACTATATTTTCATTATCCTAATGTAATATTTCATCATAATCTCTCTTTTTTCCTTTCTTTTTATACTATACATGCAAACATCATCTGAGATGTGTTAATTTATCACACTCAAAGAAGACAGGTTTTTAATTTGCATTACTCTATTCAAGACTGGTCATGAAATCTTTTCAATAGTTGAACCAGATCATAATATATGAATTTTATATTTTTTAATGTTCTGTAATCCTTACACACTCATAATATGGAATAATAATACAAAACAAGTTCATTGTGTACAAAACCACCAAGCCAAATCCAATTGTTTATCATTAGCACATCGAATGAGTCATCCAAATGGTATATAACCAGAATCATTATAAGATAATTTATATCTATTTAATGTCACTGATAATATATATTAATAATTATGTATTTTTAATCACATTTCAAATGAACTTCCCTTCATGAATTAAAGTAAACGGTTCATGAAAACCAATGAAGAAAATGCTTCAAAAACAATAAAATTGAATCTCTTAAAACCATAACAAATGACATTAATGAACTTAATAAGGTTATAAAATATCAATTAAATTTTTATGTGGTTCTTTAAATATTAATTAATTAATCTAAATTTGATTATTCAGGTCGTTAAGAACAATCAAGAACACCTTCGAGCATAAGGTAAGGGATCCTCTCTCTCACTTTTGTTCAAGAATTTCCCCTATGTTGTGCCCTTTTATTTTTAATTCCTAATGATGGGGTATGTTTTTTCACCTCCCCCATACTTCCATTATGATATATAAATAACGGGATACCCCTTTACCTCTCATTAATCTCTAACAAGAACACATGTTACTAGACCGAGATTTTGTAAGGGGTTTCTCATCTCACTTTCATTTCTATGAGATTTTCATTGTTCACCACTTATTTCTTTTATGTGGTATATGTGTAGTGACATTTGATATATTATAAAATGTTTCTATTTATATTCATTTTATTAAATGATTCATTTTATGGTTATGAAGTTCTGGTCATATGATTTCACTGATTATATTGTAGTACGGGACTTTTTCTCAACTACCATTTCGTTGTGACTAACTTTGTATTGTACACCTAATAATCATTATGTGGTGTACCTACTGCCAATTTGAGATCATTTTTCATTTTAATTTGTAAATATATTATGTATCCATATTCTGGTTTCATGGTTATGAGTATTGTCTAAACTATATACCATTTTACATACGATGTTTTTTTGGAATGTTGTTTTAACTGTGGAAATATTGATGAATATGTATCTTCTACTCTATAAGGATATTGAAAAGGCATATTTTTCTTGTATTAAATCAATGTATAAATAATTATTTGTAATTAAAGTGGCAGTTGGGGCCTGATATAACCCCTCGATGCATCGAAAGGTCTCATGAGACACTCAGTTTGGCAACAAAACCTTCGAGTTTGTTTCTAAAAAACAGACGGGTTTCTATCCACCGAACTAAACCATTTTAACGGTAATATGATATCATGTTCCAAATACATGATGTCCAATTAAAAATAATTATCTTTATTCATTATCAATAATTACTATCCATGAGGTTTTTACTATGACAAAATCTATGGATGCAGTTTCATTCTCAATTTATTAATGGTGTGAGTTTTTCATTTATTCACCATTCCATATTGAATATGCCAAGTTGTTTATGATTTAGTTATTATTAATTAATGATTATTATATTTTTAACCCTTACTAAGCGTTTAATCTCACCCATTTAATTTTTTACCTCTAACAGGTTATGAAGAGGAGATCACTTATTGAGTTTCTATGGAAGCAACTTTCAGTTTTTGTTATGTGTTGTATTTTGTACCTTTCCAATATAATTTGAGTTACATATATGTATCTAGTTTCTTCAAGACCACAAAACTGATTGTTCCTTTGGGATTTAATTCCTTCTAACCATTCCAATGTACTTAGTAATGCACCGGCTCCGATCTAGAGGGGTCAGGGTGTTACATTTGGTATCAAAAAAAGTTTAGTGGAAAACGTGGAAACTAGATTAGAAGACATATATTATGGAACAAAGACCTAAGGTAGTATTTGAGGACAAAAATACAAGAACATCCCGGTATTTTGGTAAGGAATAGATTATGTGGATATTTCAAGTAATATATCCTTGTCTAGATACAAGCAGTTAGAGGTGGGTCTGGCACCGATGTACCTAGGAGTGAAAGCTCCGACAAGGAGTTTTGGGATTGAGCCGGGGTATCCTGGTACACGACAATGGGTCTTGATGCACTCTTGGTTATGAAACTCCCAGGGGATATGCTTAGGATAATTTATATTTTCTTTACAAGCCATTATGAAGGATTGAAATGTAAATTTTTCCTGAAAGAAACCATGTTTATGATATTATCTATGCATAGAATTTCAATCTATGTTAAGTTCTTTTATATTTTAGATTCATAAACTAATATAGTGTATTCCATTATTTAGAAATGGAACCTAATGGAAGAATGTGAATCAATACTTGTAGACAACTTTAGGGATTATGATTTTTTTAAACATATGGTTAGTCTCTATGTATATTCTTTAAGTTAAATCATTGTTTTATAACTTTTTAGATCAAGGAAATTCAGTTAAAAATGGAAGAGGGTGGATCTCAAATGACATTTATATCCCTTCCTGATGACTTGCTTGCAATAATTATTGTAAAGTCATGTCCTGACAATTCTGAAACATTTTCTAACAAACAACTCACTTGCAAGAAATTGTTTGAGATATAAAACACCACCACTATACCTCGATACCATCGTGGATCATGGGTTATACTTAATCAAATCCTATTTTCTCAATATTCTCATATTTTTAGGAAAGGTAAATATTATCATGGTATTTTCAAATATTTTAACTTATAATAATATTTTCAAGCATATTATGATTTTATAAAAAGGTGTTGAAGAAAGAGACCCTTGTGCAACTTATTTATATTTTATTTTGAAATATAATCTTTCAGAACATACTTATGGAATTTTAAAAGGATCATTAATTTAAAGTTTCAACTCAAATTTGGTCCGACTGTTTTATAAAAATCATGTTTTATAAGATGTTTTGAAATTATATGTCATGCATAATTATTTTCTGAAACTATTTTTTTGTGAACACCTATATGACCCAAGTTGTACAAGGTGTATCTGGATGATGGAAGAAAATGATTTTGAAGGATCTATAAATCATTGTTGCAATGCATGGACCTTCTATTTACTTGAGCAAGATGATGATGAATCCAGATGGACACCATGATCGAGGTACCCTCAATTTTTTAATAAGTAAATAAAATTGTGAGGATGCAATTTTCCGAAGGTGGAGATAATGCAACACCCCAAGAATTTATAAATAAATTTAATATAGAATGTATGAAACACTGAGTCTCTAAAAAATATCACCTCATTATAACCTAGAAATTAAACTTAAAATTTTCAGCTCTATGATTTGAATTTTGAAAATCTGACATACACGGTTGCAATTTGTAAGTCATTTAGAGTCTGATGGAATTAACTTAATTTTCGGTGAATAGTAACATACCCTTATGAATAGTAACCTACCCTTAAGAATAGTAACATACCCTTATGAATAGTAATATGACTCTTCTGAATGGTATCCATACCCATGAATGTATAAATAAATTTAGGCACTTTAAAAACAAAGATGAATATTTTAAGTGTTTATATTTTTTGATTAAATAATGATTTTAATTAAATATTTAATTAATAATATTTAGAAAATTATTTTTGAAAAATGGAAATAATTTTTTGATTTTACACATTGAAAAATGGTTAGGGTTATTTTTTTGTATTTTTCTGAAATACTTGAATTTTTTATGAATAGAGAAATACCATAATTTATAAAATAAGCTAAATACACTAATTATAGAGTCATGTATGATTTTATGCTGATGTAAGCCCAATTTATTTGGATTAACATGATAAAATTACTATTCTTGGTCATGGAAGACTCACTATTCCTTTTCTTGGGGAGAAATAATAAATTAATGAATAAAATATAGAGAAATCCCCTCTCCCCTCCACTATATAAACCACCCCTCACCCCCACTTCCTCCCACACCACTCAAGCTTAAAGCCTTACCCAAATTCTACTAAAATAGCTCCCTAAACTCCTCTACCATGTCCAAGAACTGTTGGTCTCACCAAAAGGCCAAAAATAAAGGCCTTAAGGAGTTTCTCAAAGAGGAGTACTCAAGAGGTGAACCTCTCTTCCTTTTTCTTTCAATTCCTTTTACAAGTTCCATTATTTTGTTCTCTCTTCGCACCTAACCTCATCTAAATGAAATTATATTTCCAGTACCATAAATGTAATAGATTTTCATTATCCTAATGGAATATTTCATCATAATATCTCTTTTTTCCTTTCTTTTTATACTATAAATGCAAACACCATCTGAGATGTGTTAATTTATCACACTCAAGGAAGACGTGTTTTCAATTTGAATTAATATATTCAATACTGGTCATGAAACCTTTTCAATAGTTGAACTAGATAATAATATATGTATTTTATATTTTTTAATGTTCTTGAATCTTTACACACTCATAATATGAAATAATAATACAAAACAAGTTCATTGTGCACAAAACCACCAAGCCAAATCCAAGCGTTTATCATTAACTCATCGAATGAGTCATCCACATGGTATATAACCAGAATTATTATAAGATAATTTATATATATTTAATTTCACTAATTATATATATTAAAAATTATGGATGTTTAACCACATTTCAAATGAAATTCCCTTCATGAATTAAAGTAAACGGGTCATGAAAACCAAGGAAGAAAATGCTTCCAAAACAATAAAATTGAATCTCTTAAACCCATAAAAAATGACATTAATGAACCTAATAAGGTTGTAACATATCAATTAAATATTTATGAGGTTATTTAAATATTAAATAATGAATCTAAATTTGATTATTCAGGTCGTTAAGAACAATCAAGAACACCTTGGAGCATAAGGTAAGGGATCCTCTCTCTCACTTTTGTTCAAGAATATCCCCTATATTGTGCCCTTTTATTTTTAATTACTAATGATAGGGTATGTCTTCTAACCTCACCCAAACTTCCATTATGATATATAAATAATGGGATACCCATTTTTCCTCTCATTAAGCCCTCATAAGAACACATCTTACCATGTCAGGATGTTTGTAAGGGGTTTCTCATCTCACTTTCATTTCTGTGAGATTTTCATTGTTCGCCAATTATTTATTGTATGTGGTATATTTATACTGAAATTTTATATATAATAAAATTATTATCTTTATATTCATGTTATTAAATGATTTATTTGATGGTTATTAAGTTCTGGTCATTTGATTCGACTGATTACATTGTAGTAAGGGGATTTGTCTCAACTACCATTTTGTTGCGACTAACTTTGTATTGTGCACCTAATAATCCTTATGTCGTGTACTTAATACCAATTTGAGATAATTTTTCATTTTAATTTTTAAATATATTATGTATCCATATTCTGGTTTCATGGATATGAGTATTTTCTAAACCGTATACCATTTTACATACAGTGTTTATTTACAATGTTGTTTTAACTGTGGAAATATTGATGAATCTATATCCTCTACTCTATATGGATATTGAAAAGGAATATTTGTTGAGTCAATAAGTTTTTACTTATGACTTTTCTATTCCTTCTTGTTTTTAAAATCACAAAAACCATATACTTACGAAAATCCATATTTTACTTCCCTAAGGAAATTTTCCTTTTAAAGGGAATTTACCCTAACCTAATTTCCTTATACATTTCAATATTTTTTCTTAAGTTTAAAAAATAGTATTCATAGCTAAAACATTAGAATCATATAAAACTTAGATATGAAGCATTCTGTTTTAAGATCCGAATTATGGATACGAACTCTAATGAAGTTCCATTCCGAATTCTAGATACAAACTCTCATATAGTTCTACTCCAAACTTCTATGAGTTCAACTCTGAACTTTTATTAGTTCAACTCCGATCTTCTATGAGTTAGACTCTAAAATTTTACTAGTTCGACTCTGAACTTCTATGAGTTCGACTCCGAACTTTTATTAGTTCGACTCCGAACTTTTATGAGTTCGACTCCAAAATTTTACTAGTTCGACTCTGAACTTTTATGAGTTCGACTCCGAACTTTTACTAGTTTGACTCTGAACTTTGTAAGTTTAGATTCTGAATTCTAGTGAAACCAGAATCCGAATTTCCTTAGAAATTCAGACTCTGGATTCCCACAGAATTCAGGTTCCAAATTCCTATAAAACAGAATCCGAATATCTCTTTATTATAGACTCTAAATTTTATTTTCCTTGAATCCAAACTTTTGTTATTAATAAGTTTTCGTGAAGAAAATTTTTCTTATAGATGGCAGGTATGAATGTTGTTTATATTGGAAACCTAAATCCTACAAGACAACCAATTTTCTATGGTAATGATTATGAGTATTTGAGAGATCGAATAAAGACTTTTTTAATTAATACTGGAGTAGAAAATTTTGTTATGCTTACTGAAGGTTATCAAATTCATGATAAGGAAGTTAGTACCTTTACAAACCAAGAGAATCATGATTATCAACTCAACTACAAGGTATGTAACACTCTACTTTGTTCAATGACTAGGAATATATATATATCCAAATTTCTTCTTGTGAAACAACTAACTGTATCTGGAAGAAACTTGAAGTTACTCATTTTGGTACATCTAAAGTAATTGAGACTAGGAGAGCTATGCTGAGGACTGAGTATCATGGTTTCAATTTTCCTTATACAGAACCCATATGCAAAGTGCAACAAAGATTTATGACTATTGTGAACAGTTTGCAATATATGGGTGAGAAAGGTCTGGATGATAATGCTCTTATGGAAAAAATCATTGATATTATGCCCAATGAGTGGGAATCAAAGAGAACAGCTATTGATGAGAATAGGAAGGTCACTCAAATTTACTTAGATTAACTATTTGGAAATCTTATCCAACATGAAATAGGAATGAAGAGAGATGCTGACAGCATCAAGAAGAAGAATGGGAATGGTACTGTTTCTTTTACTACAACATCAAATCATAAGAAAGAAAAGACTCAAGATAGAGTAACCAGATCCAAGTCTAATAAGGTTACTATCCAATCCGAATCTAGTGAGATTGAAGTCTCATAGAATGAGTTAGAAAATCTTTCTCTAAGAATGAACAAGATAGTTGGGCAAAGAAATTTCCAATCCAGGTATAAGAAGAAGGAAATGAAAGATAAGAAAGATTCAGAGGTCACATGCTATGAGTGAAAGAGAAGTGGACATATACGACCTGATTGTCCTATGCTCAAAAAGAAAGAAAGAAAAGAGAGGCATTTTGAAAGGAACAGGAAGAAGTTCTACAAATCTAAAGCTAAGAAAAGTCTGAAAGATAATGCTACTTGGAGTGCTAGCTGTGGAGACTCTTCAGAAAGTGAATCCTCAGAATATTATTCATCAGCTCAGAAGAATATGGGATTCATTGCTAATAATTCTTTTCCAAATACATGTCTTATAGCTAAGGTACGCTCTACCGAGGCTTTAACAAATTTATCTCTTGATAAGAATTACTATTCTGAAAATAGTACTTCTAATGAAGATACTTCATCCTCAGAAAATAAAGAACCTTCATATGAAAAAGTATCTAGATTTTCCAAGTTACTTGAAGCAAAAAATTGTAAAATTTCTAAGAAATTAGACAAGGAAAATACTAGGGAAGAAATTCTTACAAAAGAGATTTCAGATCTTTCTTCATATCTTAAAGATAAAGAATATATTTTAGAAAAACTTTATAAAGACCTTAAGAAATCAAATTCTGATAAATAAGAACTTTATAAAGATCTTAAGAATGTTATTTCAAAAATAAAAGTTTTTGAGGAAAAATATAACTCTAAAGAAATGATTCTTGAGGATAGGAATTTAGTCATTAGAATAAAATCTAAAATATTTTCCCTTAAGAAGCTTCTTGAAAAATTTACCTCTGGGAAGGAAAATTTTGACAAGATGTATTCTCAAATCAAACCTCAAAAAAACACTACTGGAGTAGGTTATACTTACCAAAAACCTGTTTTCAAAAACAACTATTTTGTTCCTGCTAAATCCCCTTTTTGTACTAAGTGTCAAAGTGGTGGGCATTGGAAGAAAAATTGTTCTTTGAATAGAGTTCAATATCTTGGGTTTCATAAAGCTTATTTTTCTAAACAAATGTGGATACCCAATATTTTGTTATCTGAAAATGTCAGATCCAAACAAGTTTGGATTCCGAAAGTCTAATTATTTTCTTATTTTCAGGAAGATAAAGGAAGTACCAACAACAATACTTGGTACATGGATAGTGGATGTTCTCGGCACATGACTGGTAATAAAATCTTTTTCAAAAATATTATCAAGAAGAAAGGAGAGAAAGTAACTTTCAGAAATAATTCTCAGGGAGAAATTATTAGTATAGGTAATATTGTTCTTCTTTGTAAAACTTTGATTTAAAATTTCTTATTTGTTAAGGGTATTAAGCACAACCTCATTAGCATAAGTCAATTATGTGATGAAGGATACCTTGTGAATTTTAGGAATGATAAGTGTTTAGTACACAATTCCAATGAAGAATTTATTCTTTCTTCCAATAGGCAAGAGAATGTTTACACTTTGAACTTAGAAGACCTTAGGATCTAAGACTTACCTTGACTAAGTGAAATGGAAGATCACTCTTGGTTATGGAATAGAAGATTAGGCCACTGTAACCTTAGAAACTTATGTAAAATGTCTAAGAAGAAACTAGTTAAGGATCTACCGGAGCTTAGATTTGATTATTCTAAATTTTATGATCCTTGTCAATATGGCAAGCAACATAAATCTAGTTTTAAATCAATCGGTAAAGTCTCAAAAACTGATGCATTATAGTTGGTGCACAAGTATCTTTTCAGTCCAACACAAACTGGATGTATTAGAGGCAAATACTATGTGTTTCTATTAGTTTATTATTACACTAGATTTACATGGGTCTATTTTCTATAAAAGAAGTCTGAAGCTTTCTCTTATTTCAAAAGTTTTATAGCCTAAGTAAAAAATGATAAAAACCTTCCATTGAAAACTATTCATAGTGATCATGGAGGAGAATTTCAAAATTCGGATTTTGAAACTTTTTGTAGTATAAAATGTATTACTCACAACTTTTCAGCACCCAGAACACCTCAACAAAATGGTGTTATTGAAAGAAGGAATAGAATTCTTCAATAGATAACTAGAACCATGTTGAGTGAGTATTCTGTAGCTAATTGTTTTTGGGCTGAAGCTGTAAGTACTTCTTGTTATACTATAAATCGAGTTTTGATTAGACCTTTTCTTAATAAAACTCCTTATGAGTTATGGAATGGTAGAAATCCTAGACTTTCCTACTTTAAAGTTTTTCGTTGTAAGGTATTCATCCTGAACAACAAAGATAATTTACACAAATTCGCACCAAAATATGATGAATGAATTTTCTTAGGGTACTCTACAACTTCTAAGGATTATAGAGTTTTCAATAAAAACACTTGTACTGTTGAGGAAACAGTGCATGTAAAATTTGATGAGTCTGATCCTTTTGTCTTTAAACTATCCCAACCTACATCATCAGATGTGTTTTCAAAAAATGATAATCAACCTTTGATAGAAGATCCTTATGATAAGGAAAATGTTCAAGAAGATACTTCTAAAACATTTACCCCAGAAGACTTTCTACCCTATGTTGATGAACAGGTTTTACAAAACCCAAACCAGTCATTTCTAAAGAATCATCCCAGTGATAGTATCATTGGTGATTTAAATCAACCTGTAAGGACTAGATGTTACTTGCTAAATGAAGTATAACATCTAGCATTCCATTCCCAATTAGAACCAAAAAGCACTAATGAAGCTTTAGGTGATGATGATTGGATCAAAGCCATGCAAGATGAGTTACATGAATTTGAAAGGAATAAAGTCTGGACCTTGGTTGAAGGACCTAAGTAAACTTCTGTTATTGGAGTAAAGTGGGTCTTCAGAAATAAGTGTGATGAAAATGGAGTCATTGTAATAAATAAAGCTAGACTAGTTGCTAAAGGCTATAATCAGCAAAAAGGAATAGACTATGAAGAAACCTATTCTCCAGTATCTAGACTTGAATCTATTCATATTTTACTTTCCTTTGCAGCATTCATCAATCTTAAACTTTTTCAAATGGATGTGAAATGTGCTTTTCTTAACGGTTATGTTCAAGAGGAAGTTTTTGTTGAACAACCTCCTGGATTTGAAGATACAAAACATCCTGATCATGTTTTTAGACTTACCAAAGCTTTGTATGGCCTTAAACAAGCCCCATGAGCTTGGTATGATAGACTTACAGGATTTTTGCTTCAAAATAACTACGTTAAGGGAAATGCAGATCCAACCCTTTTTATAAATAAAGATAAGAAAAATGTTTTGATTGTTCAAATATATGTTGATGACATCATATTTGGTTCAACTTAGAAATCTTTAACTGATTCTTTTGCAAGTCTAAGGAAATCTGAGTTTGAAATGAGTATGATGGGTGAGTTAACATTTTTCCTTGGTTTTCAAATTTCTCAAAAACCAGAAGTAACCTATATATCTCAACATAATTATATTAAAGATATTATTAAAAAGTATGGTTATGACAAAACTAAGAGTATAAGTACTCTTATTGGTACCTCAAACACACTTGATCTTGATGAAGTTGGGAAACCAGTAGATCAAACGTCTTTTAGAGGTATGATAGGAAGTCTCCTATACTTGACAGCTAGTCGACTAGACTTGATGTTCTCATTATTCTTATGTGAAAGATATCAATCCAATCATAGGGAAACACATTTAAAGGGAGTAAAAATAATTTTTCGCTACTTTAGGGGAACCATGGATCTAAGATTATTTTATACTTCTGGAAATGACTTTGTTTTAAAAATATTTTTGGATGCTGAATTTGGTGGGTGTAGAATTGATAGAAAAAGTACATCTGAAACTTTTAATTTCTTAGGAGATTCGTTAGTTTCTTGGTCATGCAAGAATCAACACTCAGTAGCACTCTCCACTACTGAAGCTGAATATGTAGCAACTAGAAGTTGTTGTGCTCAAGTGTTGTGGATGCAAGAAACACTCACAGACTATGGCTTGAGTTTTAATAAAAATCAAATTTTGTGTGATAACACAAGTGCCATTTCTCTTAGTAAAAACCCTGCACATCATTATCGTGAAAAACACATAGATATTAGACATCACTTTCTTAGGGATCACACACTCAAAGGAGATATCATTCTTCAGTTTATCAGAACGCAAGATAAACTTACTGACATTTTCACAAAATCTTTACCCTCCGATAGATTTGAATACATTAAACATAATTTAGGGATGATAACCGTAAGGTAATATTTCTTCATTAACTTCCTGTTGAACCATTCTCCTTACAGTAATAAACTCCTTTTCATAGGGGAAGTACATTTTCATGTTATCAAAATCAAAATTTTCGTACTGAGAATTTTCATAATGATATTTTCGTACTGAGAATTTTCGTACTGAAATTTTCATACTGAGAATTTTCAGAATGAGATTTTTTTACTGAGAATTTTCGTAATGAAATTTTCGTACTGATAATTTTCGTAATGATATTTTCGTACTGAGTTTTTTTTTTCATAATGAAATTTTTTATACTCATGTTTTTTGTACTGAGTTTTTTGTAGTAAGATTATTTTTGTCTAATTTTCATCAAGAAGAAAATCACCTATCACGAAAAATACCTCTAGAAAATTTAAAAGGTATGACTTCCTTACTCAAGTTTTCGTAGTCAATTTTTCATTGCTTGTAGTTTCCTTACTTTAAAAAAAATCAGTTTCTAATTTTCTTCAATCCAAATTTTTTTTAAAACCTCAAAAGATCAGAGTCAAGTTTTCCTTGCGGTTTGTATCTCAACCGTCAGATCAAATCTCAATGTATCTCAACCGTTTGATCAACCATGGAAACTGAACTGTCGTCTCAACACCTATATAAAGGGGACCCCTGAGGGTCTTCCCACATCGGTTTTTCAAGATCTCGCATCTCGAAGCCTTGAATATCTTCTTAAGGACCGTTCCGATCTCTCTGAAGCCCATTCCAAATCTTCCAGATCTCTCCATTCTGAATGTATGCTGAAGAAACTTCCTAAGATATGTCTACCTCAAAACCAATTTCAAAATGGAAAGTATACATAGAAATATTGGTCCATCCGAACTTCTACATGTACGATTCTATCGTCACCAAGAACATCAAGCTGAATGGATGTGAAGATGCATGTGTTTTCAAAACAGGTGATCAGGATGCTGTCTATCCGGAGATACTAGTAGAATTTTATGAATCATCAAGTTTTTATGAGAAAGATGGAAGAGAAAAGTTTTCTTTCAAGTATTATGGAAAGACATAAAAACTTACTTATACCAAGGCGGCAAGCTTGGTGGGGCTAGCATATAAAGGAGAAGCTGAATTTTGTTCACACAAACTTCCGAATTCTCAAGGAAGTTTTGTTAAGGTAAAGGCCTTACTATGTCTTGGATTTTCTGATGTCAAGAGAGCAAAGATTGCTCATCTTTATCCTAATAATTGAATTCTTCATCTTTGGGTATAGGGATTTTTGGTTTTGAGAAAGGGATATAAAGATACCCTGAAGAAAAGTGACATATATTTCTTTGATTTCTTGGTGAATATAAGAAAAATAAATCTAATGAGGCATGTCCTTGTGACTATCAAGAATATCAAGGAAGGAAACATGAGAGCTCAAATCATCATGTACCCTGCCTTACTATCAAAACTGATAGTTCGGTGCTTAGATTCTTTTAAGGTTTCATGTAAGTCCAAGGTTCAGAATTGCAAGCTTATGCTTGTCAGTGATGACAAATTGAAAAGAATGAATATGGATTTTTCAAAGGAAACAGGTGAATTTTATACCTTTCCAGAGGGATAGGTTGAAGTCATTCTGGAAAATGTGGAGAAGGATGAAACAGAATAAAAATTTCTAAGAAGAGGAAGCTTAAGGAAGTGGTTGGTGATGAAAAAAACCCCAAGTCTAAGGAAACTCAATCTGCACCACCCAAGCCAAATAAACAAAAAGTTTACCCAGATGAAGTGGCTTCCAAGTGGAGGGAGGAAAAAGATAAGAGAAAATAAGGGGATCCAAAGTTTGGATTGGACCCTACTGAGGCTAAGGCCTTAAGGGAAAGAGTTGCCGATGAGTTAGAAAAGAAAGCGAAAGAAAAGAAGTTGAAGAAGAAGATATCGGAAGAGGATATTGTTCAATCTCTTTTGAAAACAACAGAGTTAGCCTCTGAGAAGATTCCCATTCTGGAATCCTTTGATATTTAAACATTACCAAAAACCTCTGTCAAGAAGTAATCCACTCCAGAAAATCTTTAGGGTAATGAAATTGTTGAAGAAGTAGAGAAAATAGTTGCTGAAGAAGTAGAAGAAGAAATAGAGGAAGAAGAAGAAGAAGAAGTGAGTGATGATCTGAATGACTTGATCAAGCACATAGAAGACTATCAAGAAAAGGCTGAATTCGCAAAATTATCCACTCCGGGAAAGGGAGTTGATAATGAAAGTATCAAGGATGATAATAAGTAAGAAGAAGAGAAGGAAAATGTTTTATCTGATAAGGAAGAATCTTATGAGAATAATTTCCTTGAAGAAGGGTCAGAAAAGGAGAAACTAGATGAAGACCAGATTGTTCAATTATCAAAAAGTGAGGAAGAATCTCTAGATGATAAACCCATTCCAAAATCTGAAAAAGGAAAGAAAGTGCTCATGGATACACCAATAAAATATATCATCAGAAAGAAATAGGTTGGTGGTTCATCTAGAAGGAAGCTAGTCCAGGTTAAGGAAGAGAAATCTCCAAGAATGTTATCTGATTCGGAGTCATTAGATCATGGTCATGATTTTATGGTGGAATCTCTGAAGAAGTTGGTGGACAGAATTCTGATATTTCCCACTATAGATTCCAGATGCCAGATGATGCAACATAGCTTGAATCAGAAGTCAGAATCCTTATCCATGGTGGTGGATAAGTGTATAAAGATTGAGGCTGACCATAAAAGTTTTCTTATTAATTATGATGTACACAGGAATTCATGCAGAAAAATCACTTTGTGGTCTAAGAAAGTTGAATAAGACATGGCTGACTATGATAATTTTCAGAATGAAGTAAAAGAGGCTTTTGATACCGAGGATAACAAGATTAAGAATCTTCAGGATGATCTGATCATTGAGAAAAATTCTCGGAGTCAACAAGTGAAGGAAATAAATGATAAGTCCAACTCTCTTGCTCAAAATTTTATAAGGGATAGAGATCTCCAGATTGAGCTTGAGAAAAGACTTGTAAAGCAAGATGAGTTAGTAAAGATTCTAGAAAAGGCCATCAAGGCTCAGGCAGAAGCTTTAAAAGCTCAATATGGAAGGATAAAAGCTTTGGAGAGACAAGCTGAGGAGGATCAAATAGATTTGAAGAACCTAAAAAACTTGTTGAAGAAGCTGATCCCGAAGGAAATGGAAGACAAATAAACCCACTCTGATCATTTTTTTGTATTTTTCTTTCCTTGTAAAATTTTTTTCTCAACTCTAATGAAATTTTTTCTTGGTCCTATCTTATCTTGTTATTTACTAATGTTTCAGGTACTTTATTTTTTTTTTGATTCTTTTCAATTCTTTTTGAAAATAAAAAAGGGGGAGAAGGAAAAATAACTACTCAAAAGGGGAGAAGGAAAAATATTTTAAATAGAGAAAGAAAAATTTCTAAGTGAAATATCCTTAAAGAAAGGGGGAGTTTCTCATTACGAAGTTTTTCATTCCTGTGATAATGAAAACACCACTCCGGAAATTCAGAATACAATCCTTAGAGTTTCAATTCCTAAGGGGGAGTTAGTTGTATTCACTATCATCCATGAAAAAAGGGAGATAAGTTTTAATTTCAAAGTCTAATGAATTTTTTCAAAATCCTTATATCCTTTTTCGTAAGGATGTTTGTGCTTTACAAAAAGGGGGAGATTATTGAGTCAATAAGGTTTTCCTTATGAATTTTCCATTCCTTATTGTTTTGAAAATCATAAACACATTATACTTAAGAAAATCCATATTTTACTTCCCTAAGGAAAATTTCCTTTCTTAAAGGGGATTTACCCTAACCTAGATTTCCTTATACATTTCAGTATTTTTTCTTAAGTTTAAAAAATCGGATTCATACCTAAAACCTCAGAATCATATAAAACTTAGATATGAAGAATTCTGTTTTAAGATCTGAATTCTGGATATGAACTCTAATGCAGTTCCATTCCTAATTCTAGATACGAACTCTCATATAGTTTGACTCCAAACTTCTATGAGTTTGACTCCAAACTTTTATTAGTTTGACTCCGAACTTCTATGAGTTAGACTCCGAACATTTACTAGTTTGACTCCGAACTTCTATGAGTTTGTCTCTGAAAATTTATTAGTTCGACTCCTAACTTCTATGAGTTCGACTCTAAACTTTTACTAGTTCGACTCCGAACTTTTACTAGTTCGACTCCGAACTTTTATGAGTTCGACTCCAAACTTTTACTAGTTCGACTCCAAACTTTGTATGTTCAGATTCTGAATTCTAGTGAAACCAGAATCCGAATTTACTTAGAAATTCAGACTTCGGATTCCCACATAATTCAGGTTCTGAATTCCTATAAAACAAAATCCAAATATCTCTTTATTATAGACTCCGAATTTCATTTTGGTTAGACTCCAAACTTTTATTTGCTTACATTCTGAACTTTAGTTTTGTTTATGCTTACACTTGTTTCATTATAAAACAATTTTGTGCTTTCAGTTACACATGTTTTGTTATAAAATGATGTCATCCATTCTATTTCTAACTAACCATTGGTTTAGTGACACGTGTACAGGTCCCTCTGAAATTTAAGGAAAATATGATTGTTGGAGGAGGGAGCCTACCGTTCCAACCGAGCCTATAAATAGGAGCTCATTTGAAAGAGCTCAACAACAAGTTGATCACTCTAGAGACCACACAATTTTAAGGTGATTTATAGAGAGAGAAGCTTTTCATGCTTTGTGCGTACTGAAATCCTCGTTCATATTTCTTCGTGTGACTCCGAATGTTGGTGATTACATTCGAGTGCTTTCGGGGATAGGAAGACAGAGGTGCCGACTACCTTGAAGTTCGAGGGCTTCCTTGCTGAGGAAGACAGAGGTACCAACTACCTTAAAGTTGAGGGCTTATGGGGATAGTAAGACAGAGACTCCGATATTCGTATCGAGGGATTACCCGGGTGTGGGTAAGACAGACTTTCTTAAAAGTATAAATCAAGGGACCTTTATCCAAGGTTGTTTGATACCCTTCTCTTTGGGTTAAAAGATTTATATCTTGTTAGTTGTTTTTGTTACAAGTTTTTCTATTGCATTTTTTATTGTAAGGAAAGGATAACCTTCTTATATTTCCTTACACTTATACTCGGATTCATTTAGATTCTATACTCTTTAAGGTAGAATCTAATATTGTAAACTTTAGTTAAGTTTCAATTTCCAGATCCATATTTCCAGAACCTGTTTTTCAGAATCACTTTCCAGATTTAAGTAAGTGCATAGAACTAGAAGTTTTTAACTTCATACTTTGCCCCAATATTTTAATTGTTGTTGGAGGTGTTGTGAATTTTCTTAGTTTAACTTTGTTAAACTTAGATCTTTCTTTGTTTAAGGAAATTTTTAAAGTGTACAATTCACCCCCCTATTGTATATTGAGCATCTACATCATTATTTTGATGATAAAATATTGATCTTGTATTAAATCAATTTATATATAATTATTTGGACTTGAAGTGGTGGGGGCCAAATATAGCCCTTTGATGCATCGACAGGTCTCATGAGACAATCAGTTTGGCGACAAACCCTTCGAGTTTTTTCCAAAAATCAGTCGGGTTTCTACCCACAAAACTAAACCGTTTTAACAATGCTATGGTATTATGTGCTGGATACATGATGTAAAATTAATAAGAATTATCTTTATTCATCATCATTTATTTCTATCCATGAGGTTTTCACTATGATAAAATCTATAGATGCATTTTCATTCTCAGTTTATTAATCGCATGAGTTTTTCATTTATTCACCATGCCATATTGAATTTGCCAAGTTGTTTAGGATTCAGTTATTACTAATTCATGATTATTATATTTTTAACCCTTACTGAGCATTTGAGATCACCCATTTCATTTTTTACCTCCAATGGGTTATGAAGAGGAGATCACTTATTGAGTTTCTATGGAAGCTGTTTTTAGTTTTTGTTATGTGCTGTATTTTGTACCTTTCCATTGTAATTAATTTTAAATATATGTATCTAGTTTCTTCAAGACTACTAAATTGATCGTTTATTCAGGATTATATTCCTTTTAACCATGCCAGTGTACTTATTAATGCACCAACTTCGGTCTATTGGGGTCGAGGTGTTATAATAAACTCACTACTTTATTGGAGATAATCCATAGTTCTTTCATTTTTTCCTTGAAATGTTTTTAACAAGAATAAAAAATGTTTTTATTTCCTGAGCCCTTAAAATCGATTGAAATATTGATCTAGGTGAACTAACCACATAAATAATGTACTATGTTTAAATTAGAATATTATTGGACTTACTACAAGAAAGTGTCAACTGATCATGAGTGAAATGGTCATGTGTTAGGTCGAATGAATGCGAGGTTCATTAACCAAAAGAGTGAGGAATCAACTACATGTGGGAATTTTATAGTGTCCAACCAACTGAATAATGGGATGCATCAACCATATATAGAGAAATTAACTGACTGTAGAGATTGCTTTCCCACAATAGGATTCATGTGTTTTTTTAATGAAAATGATGTTTCATACTAGATTATATGTACTAAACCTCCTAAAATAAAACTATGGTTCCTATTAAATTTGAAATTTTACCACTTTAACACTTACATTAATAGGGGTTTTCAAATTTATAGGAAGTTGAATCAAGTTAATAGGTATATATCACAAGGAAAAGGGTGTTTCTTTAATATACTAAAATGTAAAAAACTTCTAAAAACAAGGTATTATTAATTTCAATTCTAAAAAATTAATTTTTCCATTAATTTTTTCACATTGATGAGAATTATGTGTAGTTATACCCTTCTTATTCAAAATTGATATAATATATACTTCTTGTTGGGTATTATTTTTAAGATTTCTAGAATCATGAAAATCAAATTGAACGTATTTTCTAAACTAGAAAATTCCCAAAAAATTCCATTAGATTCATAAGGATTCTTTCAATTTAACTCTCTAAAAATAATCTATAATTAGTGTTGATTTGTGAAATAACTTTTCCCAATTACAAATTAAAAAGAAAAAACTTCTTAATATGGTTGGAAAAAATTCATTAAGTGCTACTAGACATATGGGATAACTATATTTGAGGAATTTTTAACTTTGATGAAGGAAAAAATGATATATATGAATGTAATTTAGGATGTATCAAGGAAGTATAAAAATAAAATATGGATTAGGGATCATAGGAAATATAGATTTATAAAGGTTCCACATTAAAAAAAATTGACTCCACTAGGATCTATTCTATTTAGAACCTGGAATTAGAAAATGTGATTTAATTTAAATAGGGATAGTAAGTAAAATTCATATAAGTGAATGAAATTTTTTAGCAATGGATGGATGTTTTATTTTAATTATTCCTAGTATGTGTATTTTAACCTGGGTAGGACAAAATTGTGTTTCCATAATATTTTTAATTAATTGACTTCATTGTATTCATTAGGAGGTTAATCATTTTAGTGTGGGGTGATTTGATTTGTATACTTGTTAAGACATCTTGGAACAATTTTTTTGGAATTTAAGGATATTTTATTGTAAAACTATTATTTAAATGATAAATTAATTGAATCTCCTAAAAACTATGATGGAATTGAGATTCATTGTTTATTCTTTGGAATGGATCAAATTTCATTGTCTTTTATTTTCAAAATAATTTTTATAAAAATATATTTTTGATTATTGAGTTGAAATTCATTAAAAATAATATTTTTAGGAATTTGAAATTATTATTTGTTACTTAAATTTTTATTTCAAAATCTCATCTATGGAATTAATTTTATTAATTATATATTTTAAGTGGTCTTTTAAAATTTAATTGATGCATGTTCACTTCATTTATTATTTTAATTGTATGAACTATGTTGTGAAGTTGGTTAATTGACTATAGGGAAAAGTGTTGATTCACCATGTAATATAATATACCCCATAATGAAGAATTTATTGGATATTGGGTGTAGGGACTATAAAAAAAATTTCAAACAACCTTTAGCAGGATCTACATCATAATGGAAACTGAACGGATGTGTAAAACCAACATACCATGAAGAGTGTATATGGTTGACCATGAGATCAGCACCGACTGCATGAGCATTAGGCTAATATACCAACCTCCTTTCAATATATTGTGGATTAATACTTCTAAAATATTTTTTAAAACTAACTATTAGACCGGGTAATAAACTGTGATCATATAAGTTTCAATGATGCTATATTTCAACTGAATTCAAATTCAAAATCCATTCTGAGATCACTATGTATGGTCCTTATGAAAGGTGATTAATGATGAACCTTTTCTGAAGGTTTAACATGATCAAAATTAAAATCCAAGTGAGGATATTTGACCAAAAAATCTATGAAAAAACCAGGATAATAATTTTTCAATCACTTCCCTCAAAATAAAGGGTTTCAATTTGATGAGGAAATTTTGATCTTGGTTTTTTGGTGCATAATTGATTTTATGAGTTTGTGCATATTATTGGTGGAAGATTGTGTAAGATATGAATTATAATGAAGCTCATTGAGAAAGATATGTGGAATCAAAGGTGAAAAATTATATTCTTTATAATGATGTTTTATTTTAAGAATGGAGGGAATTTTAATGATCACCATCACCCAGACTATAAAGGAACATGCAGGTACATACTAGGTGTTCAATATTTTTCCTTAGAAAAGCTATGAATAGATCATGATTATTCAATCTTCTTTCTCTATAATGTTGATGAAAATAAGCTCAATTTGTTTAGATGAAATTGGGTTAATTGGTTAAGATGAAATGAAAATCAATCTGAGGCCAAAAACTCTTAAAACTTTTTTGAACCGACCTCATAACTAATAGAGCACTAACAATGAATGAGGCTTGAACACAAATGAAAAATTATTGAATCCAAAAAATTTTCATGCTTATAAGGATGTAATTAAGATTTGAAAATTAATAATAATTTTATTAGAGAGGAAGTATGATTTTGGCTAATCCTTATGATCATTAAAATAGTTTATTGTCCATATTTGTTTCTACTTGATAATGAAAATGGGAGTTCTTTGTTCATAAGTGTTATAACTACAACATCTAGATATAGTTTTTATATGATTTTTGATGTAATGTTGATGTGAATCTTTCCTCATGAGTTAGGTGTACTAAATACTCTTTATTAAGTTAGAAACATGAAGGGAATCATCTAAAGTTGAGGGGTTTTATGTAATCTAAAGATGGTGAACTATAGAATGGTAATTAGGGCTCTCCCCACTAGGCTAAAGAATGGTCATTAACCACTCTTTAAAGACCATATAGGTTATATACCACATCATAATACTTACAGAAATTTAATCTTTCCCTCAACCTAAAAAAATGGGATGATACATAAAATATTTGTAATCACAGGTTCCCTAAAAAATTAAAATTTAAAATTAATGACATGATGGGGGGTTCGGTTTTACATGAATCCATCACAATAATCTTTTAAAGTCTATTTGAAATACTCAAAAATAATTAATCAAGTTGAAAACTCATTCGTGATGGTCATATATTGTTGAATAAAGTTATGATTGGGAGGAGAAAATTCTGCCAGCAGGGCATTGCTTGTGCCACCGAAGAGGGGTGATGAGAAGGCATGGAGCATCATATGGAAGCTAGAAAGATGAATTCAAATATGTAACTATGAGATAAATAGTAGAAATTATCATGCATTTGTGATATGTTTATAGAACATAGGCATCAAAGTGAAAGGGAGATCGAGAGGTAATTATCATTGAACAATGATCTTCACCACTAATATTGGAGGATTTCAATCCACTAGAAATAGGTGTTGGGTAGCCACAATAGAGATAGAAAAGAACACTATCTATCTAAATATTTAATTTTATCGACTTTTTATAATAAAAATACTTTAATATATTGATTTTACAAGCATGATCATCAGTTAAGATTTATTGGGAAATGATATTATGCTGGTAACCAATGTTACTTCTATTGCGTGATCTATTTCTTAATCTTGCTTTATATATAATTCTCTTAGGTTTTTACTCATTAAAAGAAATTAGAATGAGTGATAGTTGGCCATTATTTTTTTCATTCTTTATTGTTTATCCTTTTTGAAATTAAAACATGAGAGTAAAACTTCATGATAATCAAGAATATGATTATGGATTAATATGATTTAATTATTTTTGTGAACTGGTAAGTTCTATAATTTATGGATTATAGGATTCATTTAGTCTTAATTTGATTAATTAAAAAAGTCAGTCATCTTCATTTAAATCAGTTCCAGGTATTTTCTTGTGAAAAAATGAAGGAAAAAATTTATAAAACCAGTCAATAAAATTTTCATATCCCTTTTGTCAATTGATCCTGTCTTATATGTTCCCTACTTTTTTTTCTTGCATCTATAGAGTTTCACCATCACATCCATTTAATTCATCTGTCACTACCTTTTTTTAACTTTTAATGAATTTTTTTACTTTTTTATTTAGTCTTACACAATTTCAGAAACTTCCATGTGGATATGATACCTTACTCACTAAATATTATATATTTAAATGTAGTTTATAAATAATTAATTTCATCATGATTCAATGACATGTATTTTGGTTATATACAAATGTAACATAGCCACCATGATGTTTTTATAGATAATCTAAATTTTAAAAAATATTCTGCCATATGACTTGAGATCACTCTATCTATATACCATTAAGTAGTGTTATTTTTGTGGCTCCTTCACTAAAAAAAACATCAAAGAATTATGTGTTTTTGTACTGATATAATTTTGGGTTTAGTTTTGTTATAAATTAAAGACTTTGGTAAACACATATACATTCATTGAGTAAAAATTATATCACCAATAGTTGATAAATCTATAGAAATATCAGAAATTGTTTCACAAAAAATTGAGGATATCACAAAATACAAACACTTTCATTATTTCCAGATATTACATAGTGAAAACAAATAATACTAGACATGATTTTACTATTATAACTAAGTAAAAATTAATTTTTATGAAGCTCTGGATTTTTCTATTTTCAAATTATTCCTTATTTACCTTTAAAATACTTTCAACTATCAAATTTTTTTACACACTATCCCCCCTCGAGAAAACTTACAAGTAGAAATTCTTAAATTATCAACATTAGTTAATAAATCATTGATTCAACTATTATTCATAGCATAAGAAGACCCAAAATTAATAAATTTATAATTCAATTCCAAAATATGATTAGATAAATAATTCATTTAAAAAATAATACTATCATAATATTTATTACGAGTTTAATTTTCTTTCACTGATGAGTTATATTTTTCTTCTTGTATAGAGAAATACTGATTAAATTTATCATAAGAATAATCATTAGATTTAGGAATATGATAGAAATAAGAATTTACATCTTTATTTTTAACCATAAAACATATATTATCTTATTGTATTCATTTATTAGCTTCAAATATAGAATTATAAATATTACTAGAGACCTTATAAGCATTATATGTTTCATTCATATATTTCTTTCAAAAAATTATGAAATCTGAAAATTTATGAAAACACGTTTAAGATTACCATATCAATTAATTTAAGAAAAATCATTTATGATATTCCCAAGATTATTATATTTATATAACTTTACAACATTTAAATTTTTATTATTTTTTCCCTTGTTAATATTTTCAAAAAAAACATTATTCTCTTGTATAATTTACTGAACATTCTGGAAATATGAGAAATTTCATCAATAAAATTTGAACTATTAGATTCAACTTTATATAATGAGGGAGAAAATATTTTATTGTATTTAATTGTATCCATTTATGTAGATACTTTATGAACAACACAATATTTGTTAATATATTTATGATCATCAACTTCATCTTTCATTTTAGATTCATACATCATGATAGTACCAATCTGATTTTTCATTTTTAAACCTTTAATACATGTATATTATATTATTTTAGTAGAACTTACACTCTATTTATTAGGTGATAATATTAAAAAAAATATAATGATTTATGTGACTCTGGAATAGTAGTACACAAGGCAACAACATTGTTTAAAATTTCAGTGAGTCTTTCATTCATCTTTGTGAGGATTTCTTCAAAAAATATCTTGAAACTATCATAATTTAATTTTTTTTTGTATTTTACCATAATTTTATAACATTATAAATTCATTCATAAAAAATATAAATTCTCTCTCGGATTTTATAGGTAGTAGTAAATTGAGATACATTATTAAATTCATCAGATCCTAATTAATATATAATATAATTGATACACTCTAAATATAAATCATACAATCTTTTGATCAACACTAAAAATTTTAGGTTCTCCTGAAGGCACCTTATAATGTTTCAACATAATCATATTAAATATTTACCATAAATTCTTAATATAGATAATTAATCTTATCTTCAAGTAATTATAATTCTCACCATTGAACTAAAAATATATGAACATATTTAGAAATTCTCATTGATTAGTCATTATTATAATAATATTAAAACATTATGCTTTAATTATAGATTATAGAAAACTAAAAATATTTTATATACCAATTGTTTCCCCATATGTTAATTACAATTACTCAAGGGCATGGGGAATTGAGTTATTTAATTTTACCATCTAAAAATATTACTTCCCTCTTTAATTAATTTTATTTTTCTATCCTTAATTTCATAATTAATTATACTGAAAAAAAATATATTAAATACAATACACAACTTGTTTTATAGTTGTTTAGTATTTTTAAGAAGCAAACCCTACTCCACTCCACCCACACACAATATAAATATGGTGATTTTATTCAAAAATATTTCCTAGGGATATCATAGTTGAGTGCAAGATACTGAAACATGATGTGTACAGGTTATAAGAGCTTTCAACCAAGCTCTTCATATCCTTTATAATAATAAGGCCAATAATAAATCGTACGTACACACTTAGAACATAATGTGTGTACTTAAAAGAATTTTTTTTTTGTAATTTGATTATTTTTGAATCACATAGTCATGTAGAAGAATAAATTATAGTAATTTATTCTTATTTAGAGTAACATATATATCTCAAATGTGTATCTTTTAAATATCCACAATCATATCATTATCTTAAAGGTAACACAAAAGGACATCTATATTTGTTTATACTTATTTTTCATTTTAATCATGTTATTAAAAATGCACTAATAACATTACTTTCAAAATAGCAATGAAATATAAGATACTTTTTTAAGGTATTAGCTACATAATACATACTATTCATCTTATATATATATATATATATATATAAATTCCTATATTGAGATAATGTTAAATATTAAAAATTTAATTAATTCAAAAATGGTACTCAATATTTTCCATGAAAGTATGAATTCTTATGGTTTTTAAAAAACTATTCCTTCTAAAAATAATGGCTTGTTATGATCTAGGTCAAACGAACTACTTCAGAGTTGAGAAATTTATTCTATCTTTTAGAAATGAAAAATAATCACTAAAATGTTAAAATTTAAATTCACAATATTAATATAACTATCCATTCATATGTAATAATTTCTTTCTCTAGAAACATGCATAATAAAAACACATTCCCTTTATACATATGAATAACTTATGTCGATATGTTATAAAAAATCTTGGATTTAATATAATTCTTAAGTTATTACATTCAATATTAAAAAGTAATTATGAAAATAACATAACACATAAGACTAAATATTCCATTAATAACATATTTTTCTAATACGTATGATCACATAAAATAGAAAAATCTTGAAACATATATTTTATTTGTGACTTAAACTAAATAAGTAAGAGTATTTTCCCATACATAATAATACATTTTTCTAATATAATATTCCTTACATTATCATACTTTTGTAAGGAGAAAAAAATTCAATTAATACTAAATATGTAATAGTAATATATTAATGCATAAGATACTTAACTTTGAAAAATATCCAATACATTAAAATAAAATCCAAATTTTGTTGGATACATAAGATCCAATACTTTGAAATATTTATAAAAATAAAATAAAATTCTAATTTTCACTACGTACATAATAGTATTATCCCAATATGTATATCTAATACATATCTAAATTTCATGAACAAAAATATAAAAACATAAAATAGAATTTCACATTGAGATATTTTTTAATATAATAATAAATATCCTAAACACACTCATTGTAAAATCATTATTAAACTAACAAGTTCTTTTTTGAGCATTAAAACATATGATTTCTGAGGGTATATTGGAAAACTACACTTATTAAGTAAGCACAATAGTTTTCCTAGTGATATAGAGAAAAAAAGATACCCATATTACAAACTATTAAGTCACAGTTGGATAAATGCTTCTCCTTGGATGACATAAAGAACCACCACATATTTTAGGGTTTGGGATATAAAAAGATAAATATATGAGGTAGATTAGAATTAGTATAGGTACATATATTGATAATGTATTGAATATTAAAAGATGTAATAATCCAATATTTTTAAAAAATTCATAAGGAAAAAATACATAGAAATTGTGTGTCTGTAGATGTAAAATATGAAATATAGAGTAAATAAAATCATTTATTCCTTAGTGATCATATCTATCATATATTAAATTTTATATAATAAGCTTAATAATTTTAGGAATATTCAAGAAGAACTCTAATGATAAATAATTAAAATAGTCCTTAAGAATAAAATTGACATTTTCTTGAAATATAAAGAATATATAGAGCTATTTTATAGTGGATATATAGATACTAGTTTCACAAACCCACGATGTTAGATTCCTTTATATAGATACTAGTTTCAAAATTAAACAAGTTTATCTGATATTGATGTTATTAGTAGTGAGTAAGAGGTTCTCAAAGTAACATGTGGGTTCCAATTCTATAGAGTTTTATAATATTATTGTTTATAATAATGTTATAGAATATAATTTCATATAAAATCTTTTATTTTATGTTTTCTTATTACCTAAAAATTTATATTTTTGCACTGTAAAATGTGATAACACCACATGAGTGGTTCTTTCTAGTGATCCTAGGAAACAACAACAGATAAGGAATATACTCCCAAAATATCATCTTTGAAGGTGCCCTAGGTGGCTCATGATAGTGTTTTGAAAAACAATAGGTGATAATGGAGAATCTTAACATTAGTAGAATCCCATTGTAAGTATAGTGAGAGACACTAGAGTTCTGGTGGGTAATGTAGTGGCTACTACCACTGCCAATATAAATCTAATAACTAGGAAATATAGAAATAAAATATTATTATAATATAATAATTTCTCTATTATATAATGTAGTTATATAAAACTCATTCACTATATTTCATTATTATTTTGGACTATTATAAAATATAGACCTAATAAGAATTGTGTGAATAAAGATCATTAAGAATCATGACCATTGGTAATATAAATGTTATACATTGACTATTATGATTAGTATTTATTAAGAGTTACAATAAAATATATTTTATATAGAAGTAACAGTACAATAAAATCGTCGTTTAGCGGCGGTTTAAACCGCCACTATATGGTTTGGCGGCGGTTTATGTAAACCGCTGCCTAATACGGTGTCGCCAATCTATTAGCGGCGGTTATTTCCATTTTATGGCGGTTTAAGGAAAGCGTCGCAACTGCCTCATTTCGTGGTGGTTTTGACAGAGTTTCGCGGTGGTTTTTATGCGCCCTTGACATTAGTTTATTCGCGACGGTTATAACCGCCGCGAATAAACTCAAATCCAGCGGTCGTAAAACTGCCGCTGAAGTCACAATAACCGCCGTGGAATGAACCCTTACTCTGTGACTATTTATCAGCAGTGAAAACCGCAACAAAACGTAATTTTTTTTCATTTCGCGGTTATTTTCACCGTTTAGCGGCAGTTTAAACCGCCGCCAATATAAATTTCGCGGTGGTTTAAACCGCCGCTAAAATCAGACCAATTTTTTTTTGCTTCCTCTGCACCACTGTCCTAAAAGACAGATCAAACCAACAATAACATATTGTACATACCAACAGAAAACACAAAACATCAACCTAGGAAATCGGTATAGAATAAATTGAAAAAAAATAAGTAAACATTGACATGATATATAAGAATGAACCATATTTCACATACCAACATACAACATTGACATGCTATATAAGAATGAACCATATTGTATTTTATTCCTCTTAACTAGGATACAATATATTACCCTCTGAGGTTCAATACCAACATCAAGAAACATGATATTATTCTTATACGATAAGAATAATATGAATAAGTTTTACAAAATACCATAGTTAAAGATTCTAGTATTATATTCCTTATATATTCCTTAATTTTAGATACCCCTCCTAGTATCACAATATCATATCCACCTTCAAGTTGTATCCCCCATCCTCTTAAGCATTCATCCATTATCATCATACGAACATATATGATATTGAAAACAATATATGGGCCCTCTAATAGGTGTAATCCACAACCATACCTTCTACAAATTAGTCATTGAAGACCAAGATGAAACTAAAATGGAAACTCGTGATAAATTCAAACAATATCTATTTATAGGTACCTTTCACAAAGTGTTCCCCTTCAAAAAAGGTTAAGATTCTTGAAATATTTCTTTTTAAATTGAACATAAATGGTATGATGTATCCCACTGATCATTAATAAACTATGTGTGTTATGATTCTATTTAGAGATATTCATATGATGCTCATCGCATGGGCCTGATCCCAACAATGTAAACACCTATGACCTCTTTGTATGGTGAAAAATGAATAATTTACTAACTATGTGGCCATAAACAAATGAATCATAAACATGTATTATATGTATGATTAACCTAAAAATCACATATTTTCATATCTACACAGATTCATAGAGATCATAAGAATATGTGAAACTCATTAAACACTAGTATTTTGATATTATTCATTAAAAAATCATAAATATATAAGAGAATCCAATAATTAAAATGATTCCACCCAAAGAATATTTGATGATCCCAAAATTTCACACCTTTTACCAATACCTATTCTGAATAATCTATAGTATGAATCACCAGTGAACACCTTTCATTGAAATTTATTTCTAAAAGGATATCTATACCAAATATTCATATACATGGAAGCCCATTGGAGGTTCTCAACAAAAAATAGATAACCTAATGTGAATCCATTAACATGGAATTGGATTGATAAACTATGAACTCTTACATTTGATGAGGTATTGATGGGTTTCTTCATTGTGTTTCCTTTTCAGTACCTTCATCACATCCTTCAATTAAAATTGAATCACCAAATGCACCAATTATGTTCAAGACCAAAAAAAGTTGATAGTACCCATAAGGAACACAATGATGAGGCATGAAAAAAATTGTTATGTCATACATATGACTCAATTTCTATGAATATATGTTTCCCATACCCTGACATACATTGTATCCTACCCTTGTAAAATGAGTGCATGATGGTTCACACCTTATTTCAGGAATACCATCTAAATGGATCTATCCTGACATTATATGACACCCATGGTAATCTATAGGGAATAATTCCCCACAGGCTGTCCAACTAAAAATATTCTATGGAAAAACCATTGGTCCGTAATTTCACATCCAACCTTTTTGTATCCTTTCAATAAATCATTAGAACACGTTCTTATCTTATCATATTTATTTGGATAAATATGTGCACCATAAAGTAGAAATCACCTTATAACTTCATTATGAGTATCATGTTCACTATAGTCATTTTTATTAACATGTGACCTTGAGTACTCAAGAAGATATATAGAGTGTTTTCCCCTATTGTCTATACTCAAGCATCTAAAAGTTGATCTCTCTGGGGATATCCAACCACTGACACTCAAGATTATATTTATTCCCTTACTAGTTTAAACACCCTTGAGTCCCATTAGAACATCTAGATAATATACTAGGGATGGTTACAATGATCTAATATCTAAAAGCATCAGAATCTATCCTAAGTGGCCTTTGTGACTATAAAATTACAATGGAAAACATAACCCACATGGGTGGGGGAATTTTTTATCATTTTTTCCTCATGGTCATCTCCAGTATCATTCATCCTATGGGATCACACCCAAATTAATGATATCCCTCTTATAATGTAAAATGTGTTTCCTATTAGTGGTAACACATTAGTATATTTCTTCAATGTTAACCCAATTGATGTTGGGAAACCTGATTCTATTGAGTATGAAACAGGTGTGGATGAATCCACTACCCCCTCACCACTAAAAAATAGTAAAACCATATCAACATAAGAGAATATTACTTAGTTAAAATTCAAAATAGTATAACATGTGAAAATCAATATTAAATTTCTATACGAAAAAACCCCATTATGTATGGAGATTTGGTTGATGTTATCATACCTCATTTATCTAATATTATATAATAATAGTAGATTAATCAATCAATAAAGGTTGATATGAGATGTCCAACTTAATTAGGATCAAATAAATTGATGCAAATTACCACAACATTAATGTTTTATCTATAGTTACCTTCATGGGGTATATATCTCAATCAATATAAGGAAATTATCCCAATGGTATTTTAGGATGTAGTATATTAGGAGTAGGTAGATTCCTTTACTTATTATATGGATTCCATTGAGTTTTGATGTGAATGAGTACAACCTTATTGGAATTCATATATTGAGTGTGTGGATTCAAATCCTATACCACCTATATTTAGAACCTCCATCTTATTGATATTCGATATAATGGCGGATCTATAGAAGTATATTAGGTG
Source organism: Viscum album (assembly GCA_963277665.1). NCBI lineage: Eukaryota > Viridiplantae > Streptophyta > Magnoliopsida > Santalales > Viscaceae > Viscum > Viscum album. The sequence continues at coordinate 1,078,234,261 of OY728134.1, read as the reverse complement.
TTTGTAATCCCAATGTGTCACAATGTTTGGTTCCCTAGAACAAATACAGGATTCACTACAAAAGACATGCCATTTAGCGGTGGTCAATTACCACTCACAAGGGCCACCCAGTAAGACAAATTACAAGGGCCTCACCAAAGTGTCCACAACACTATCCCCTTGATCACTATGAAATGACCCAATTTGATCAACACATCAGCAATGGGTTTAACTCCTAGTCATCCAAAATATTGACTACCAATTCAAACAAAGGCCTAAATGGAATGATGTATACCACACCCAAGAAATCAAGACATAAAAAGAAACATCAGAAATCAATAAAATGCATAAAAGGAAACATGAGAAATTTTAAGACATGAATATGTTTAGTGGTAACTATGTGCCACAAATGTTACATATACAAACCAAATATTCCCATATTTGTTCAACACATGAACACTACAACTACTTAGGGTCTAATGATGCGTCGTCACTCTCACTACCTTCATCACCACATTATGTTGTCACCTGTAAGAACATTATATTGAAAATTAAATATGGTTGCATATTTATATTAATACTTAAAATCAATGAAAATTAGAAAACTAAATGATTTTGATTTTTTTTTATTTACCTGCATACCACCAGTCGATGCACTACCACCGAGGGAATATCTACTCATATGCTGACGTATTTCAATCAACTCTATCTGCAAAGTAGATATTTTATCCCCCTGCTGGTGAACTGTGTTTCGTAGAGAAACAATCTCTTTCTGAGCATCTTCGTGTATGGGATGACTAAAGACAGGAGTAGATGCAGCTACCATCCCCAGTGGCCTGCTAAAAACCTCAGATGGTATAGGTCCCAAACCCATCCCGCACACTCTACCAGGATGCTCCTTCCCAAGGACTTTAGCAATCGGGTCATCCTAGGAGACTGAGTAGGACTGCGTGGGATTGGCATCCCATAGTTTATTAATTTTTACCTAAAAATCAAATATCAATATATATTAACACATTAAAAACTACGAATAACTTATTATAATAAAAAATTGACTTCATACCCCAACTTCTTTAGCAGGCACATTAACAAAACTTCCATCTGATTTCTTGTGAACATCCAACCACAGTTCAGTTTGGGATGCTTCGTTCCCTAAACTCTGTGAATGCATTAAGCAAAGATAAATAAAAAATTCAATATATTAAATAGATAATACTATCTTATAAATATTTAAACTAATTAAAATATTACCAATGTCGTTCAGCTTCTAGAAAATATTTTTGAGCCCGCAGTGTGAGGGATGACTTTCTTAGCCCAGTTTGATGCATTTTGTCTTGAGAGATCCTGAAATAAATAAAATTCAATTTAATAGTAATTTATTCAATGTCATTTCCTCTTCATATACATGTATAAATGTAAAATGAGGATAATATAATAATATATATTTCAATACCATCCGCTTCTCATCACGATGTCCGTCAACAAAAATTTTCCATTGTTCTTTCGGTACCCACTGGGTAGCCTCTCATACATTTGTTGCACATTCAACAAGGTATTGTTGACATCACACCACAATCTCTATTTTAAATCTTTCCATTTATTACCTAGATTTTTCAACGTACACTTCCGTGCTATCACATCAGCAACTGTAAAGTGGAAGAACATCTGTATACAGAAATTCATTTTGAACATATTAGTAACATGACATTCAATTAACCCATAATGTAATAAATTTACCTTTATTTGAGAATAAAAAACTTCATTTTTCCATCTTGGAGTCATATGTCTCCAATCATCATATGAAATAGGAAGGAAAATGGTCTCCGCTTCCAGCTGGCCTAGAATCTGGCCAAGTAACCCCATGGCGTCATCCGTCGGGACCCCATAAGAATCAAATGGCATGACTATCTTTTCACCAATCATATTCCAAACATCTGAACTTTTTATGTTATTCTCCACGGTTGAATTTTTTTCATCTTCAATGAGTAAACAATTAGTATAAACAAAATGCAATAAATTTATTTAATTTAAATTTGTACCTATAATAGTGACACTCCAGTATGTCCGTGATGAACTGGAAGGGGCGTGTCGCTGCCCCACTACTGAGGCTTCTTAAGGGGGAGTTGACGACTCTGACTCTAATGGGACATCCAAATATGGCGTGAGAGATGGTACATGGGGAGATGGTGCAGGGGTGTCGGCAGCAAGTGCCTCAGATGTCATGGGGAGGGAGCCAGATGAATCGTCATCTGTCGCGGAACTAGATGAAATAGTGTACCGCTTCCTCCTTGGAATTCCTGTAATTTAATCAAATAAAATTAAGTTCCGAATATATATTTCAAAAAAAATTTTGCAGAAAAAAAATTAAAAATGATAATAGATGCCCAGTACTAACAGAAAAAATATATATTACAATGATAATGAATGACTCTAGAAATGAAACAAGTGGTTGCTGAATAAATAAATAATTGTACATACAATAATTTTCCCCTTCAATCATGTCGGTTTACTGCTCCATTTCTTAATCCACTTCATTCATCCTTGCTAGACTAATATTTTCAATATCATGATGGACAAATAATTCTGCTTCCTGTCGTTGATTAAATTCAATTTCAGAGGTCAAATTTTCCACTTCATCAGCCATATCATACAAATCTCTTTGTATTACATGAGCAACTACACTCCACCCTTCATCGACAACATCATTCATATAATATACCATTTTTTCTTGTGATGCTAAGATATATGGATCATGCAGTTCACGATCACCAACATCCTTCAAACGAGAGAAGTTCACAGAAGTAAATTGAAAGGAATCTCTTTTAACACCTCTGATAATATCAACCCATTTGCATTTGAATAAAACAACAGAAAAATGTCCGTGGTAGTTTAATTAAATTATATCATGCAGCTTTCTGTAGTATTCCACTTCATAAAATGTAAATATACCAATATTATGTGTTTTTAAACCCACTTCATGATCGACTGTACAAAATCTAAAGTCATTCACATTATAAGCGTCGAACTTTCTAACTTGTTTTAGAGGACCTCTAGCAAGAAACTTCAAATATTATGACACCTCTGCTCGAGTATTAGTATTCATGATCTAAAAAAATAAATATACTTTATTATATTTACAAAATATATGTGTCAAACTAATATTCTTACTTATTACAATATTTATGAACTTACACATCATGAAAACCATTCTACAAGATCTTTATTAATAGCTTTCATTATATCTTTCTCATTTCGTGTTCGGCCTCTAATTCGTCTCTTTGTTTGTATCCTCAACTCTTTAATAAATGGACTTGCAATTTCACTATTCAGCATCACATATCTATGTGCCTGTAATAATTCCAATTCAGTCAGTGTCACATTTGAGGTCCTCCCAACTGATCAGCCAATAGTAGGAAATATTTTGGATTTCTGATGTATTTGAGATTGAGTCGATGTGCCGTCAACATGTCCAACTCGATTAAACCTTATCTCAATATCATCTAAGTTTCGAGAAAAAAAGGTAAGACACTGCTCAGCCAAATATCCTTCAGCAATAAAGCCTTCTGGTTGAGCTTTATTTCTCACGTATGATTTCAAATGCCCAAGATATCTGTGAAATAAAATAAACATAATTATGAATTTAATTAAGTACCCAAAATTATTTACTTAACTGAAAAACATATAAATAAAGTACCTCTAAATTGGATACATCCATCGATAATGAACGGGGACTCCTAATTTAGCTTCCTCAACCAAATGCACAGTTAAATTCATCATTATAGTAAAAAACGACAGAGGAAATATCATCTCCATTGCACAAAGGGTCAATACAAACCTCTCCTGGAGATTGTCAATCTAAAATGGATGTAGAGATTTCTCACATAGTTGTCTAAAAAATGTGAAGAATTGGAGTACAACAACAGTAATTTTCTCAGGTAATAATGTACGCAATGACAATGGTAGTAACTGTTGTAACAAAATATGTGAATCGTGACTTTTCAATCCATGTAACTTACGATTCTTCAAGTCAACACACCTCGATATGTTACTTGAATACCCATTAGATACCTCAACATTCTTTAAAATTCTAAGGAATGTATCTTTATCCCTATTTTTCATTGCAAAAATTTCCGAAGGATACTTTTCATTCTCATCTGGACAGAGATCACATTTTATGTTCATTTCTTGTAAGTCTTTGTGAGAATTGAGATAATCCTTCGACTTTCCATGCTCATTAAGAAATGTGAAAATAAAATTGTCATATACATTCTTCTCAATATGCATCACATCAATATTATGCCGCAACAAATTAAATTCCCAATATGGAAGTTTGAAGAATATACTTTTTTTCTTCCATTGTTGTGTTCCGATTTCGCTTGATGATGAACTTCGGACCTGTTTTCTGCTATCATTCAAATTATGAACCTTCCCAAATTCTGTTTCAACATTTTCAAGCTGTTTCAATATTTCAGAACTAGTTAATAACTTTGGAGGTGGTCTATGATCAATGGAACCATTAAATTTTGATCTTTTTAGCCGAAATCTTTAAGATTCATCGAGAAATATTCAATGACACAAGAATCACCATTTTCTACTGTGAGGTAGCAGTTTGGGCTCAAAATCGAAGTTACAAATGGGACAAGACAAACCCGTGTATGTGTTCCAAATCGATAAATTCCCAAGCCCAGGGAAGTCACTAATGGTCCACATTAAAGAAACATGCATTTTGAACATTGTTTTAGAAGAAGCATCAAATGTCTCAACACCGTTGCTACATAACTCCTGCAATTCGTCAATTAAAGGCTGCAAGTATACATCAATATCATTTTCAGGCATTTGTTTTCTAGGAATAATCATCAAAAGAATAAAATTTATTTGTTTCATACACATCCACGAAGGCATATTATAAGGGATCAAAACAACTGGCCAAATGCTATAACTGGTACTCAAAGTCCCAAATGGGTTGAATCCATCAGTAGCCAATCCCAATCGAACATTCCTTGGATCAGCTGAGAAATCGAGATGTAATGAATCAAATTTCTTCCACGATTGGGAATCTCTTGGATGTCTCATTAACCCATCACTGCTATTATCTACAGAATGCCACTTCATGTATTCAACGGGTTTCGATGACATGAATAATCTTTGCAATCGAGGCTTCAAAGTAAAGTAATTCAAAACCTTTGTAGGTGTGTTCCTTTTCTTTTTCACCATGAAATTATGTTCATTCAGACTTCCAACATCACCCTTTTCCTGCTATCTAGAAGAAGAACATTTCTTGCAATTCTGTCTACTTGAATCCTCTCCCCAATAAAGCATACAATCATTGGGACACACATGTATTTTTGTATAATTCAGAACAAGATTGTTAACAATTTTTTTCATATCATAAAAATATTCTGGGGTTTTTGCTTTAGGAAATGCATCATGAATCAATTCCAATATCATGGACATTGCCTTATTTGTAATTCCACATAGACATTTGATATGGTACAACTTCAGCAGAAATGAAAGCTTTAAATATTTCAAACACCCACTATACAACTCTTGATTTCCATCGTCAACTAAATCATGAAACACATTTTCTCAGTGAAGTTTTCTCTTACATTTTGCACCATAGAATCAAGAGGAGGATCCAATGATATGTTACAATCTTGATCTTCCTATGTTACAGTCTCAAAAACATCACTTGTCATGTTGCAATTTGTAGCACCCTCTTCTGGTTGTTCTGATATGTTTTGATGCTGATAGTGGTGTCTTGCAGTGCCGAATGAATCATTTATGAGGTTTTTCATTTCATTTTCCACTGTCGATAAACTTGGGACCTCATTCCGTGGATTAACATCAGTGCTCAATCTTACTGTAACATTCGATTCTCCATGCCAAATCCAACACAAATATTGACCAGGGAATTGCTTCAGTATTAAATGTTCATAAACTTTTTCTCTCTTAAACCATGTTCTAAATTTACATTTAGGACATGGACATTTTATTCTCCCTTCAACGGATCAATTATAAATTGAAAAATATAAAAACTCATTCAATCCCTTAACATACTGAGGTGTGTTCCTCGGTAATGTGATCCATCTTTTATCCATGTATATCACAACGTGCCTACACAATAATAAAAAAAATTATAACACTTAGTTACTACTAAATAGAGAAAGAGATCCATATATATGATAGTATAAGATTACAGAAACATAATATAATAAAGCTGATCCCCTGAGTTAGATAAATGGTGGTGTTTATGGAAATTCATGATGAAATAACTTGGTAGATTAGGTTTTGAGGTTATAAAAACCTTGTGTGGATTGAATTCCTAGACCTCTATTTGGTTCATTCACATAGAAAAGAGTGGTGGTGTGACTTGAGGGTGATTTGGATCATATATGTGTTAGTTCTCATGAGTGGAGAATTATGGTTAAATGGGATGATCGAGGATCTGACCATGGAGTTGAACTAAGAGTCAGATTCAGACTTCGGTGTGGGCATTGAACATTTTTGTTATTCCTTGAGTTTTAAGGAATCATGGTCGGGATATGATAGCGCATTGGTGGGTGGGATTGAGAGACTTTGGTATAATTCATCAAGAGAAGGACTTACTAGTGTTGTTGCATAAACATTGATGTGATAAGGTGGAGACCACATCAAAAATGGCGTTCAAGATGCACCTTGGCATGAGGCGTGGTGAGGCACACCCGGTGCGCCTCACCATGGGTGAGGTGAGGCGACCTCACTGAGGTGTGCCAAAGGCACGCGCCTCATGTGCCTACCCAAGAGGCACTATGGAATGAGGCACGGAAAAGGTGCACCACTAGCTTCTGAAATCAGGGAGAATAAGGCAGTGGAGATCATACTTAGAGGGGCATTGGAAATTGGGGGCCTGATGGAAATCAGGAGTGCCGGCGGAAATCAGGGGTGTGATGGAAATCGTGGGTAGGAAGGAATCAGGGAAATCATGGGAAATCATGGGGGAAATGGTGGAAACCGTGGGTGCGTGCGATGAAGATTGTTCTTAGAGGTGCTAATGGAAATTGGGGATATTTTCTCAAAATTGAGCTGTGCATCCCTAAATATAACATAACATTTAATATATTAATAAAATAAGAACTAAATCAAACTCTATAAAAATATAACCATCTCTCGACCAAAATCAAGAAAGGAATAACAACAAAAACACACTTAACATAACACAATGATTTTGATGTTTAGGTTCTCAAACTCATTTAACATAGAACATTTAACATTGTTGGGAATAAGAGAAACAAATTTAACATTGCAGAAGACATATAACATAACATGATGATTTTAATGTTTAGGTTCTTAATGATTGATTATTTGATTATGATTTGGTTAAAAATTATCAACATGTATTTTAATTTGTATTATTTTGATTGAATTTATTTTTTTTATTTAAAATATTGTTGAAAATTGTAAATATTTAATTATGTTCATTTGTTCCTTAGTTACACCTCACGCTGTGCCTCACACCGCATCCCCAAGCGGCCTTTGCGCCTTATTACGCCGCGCGCCTTTGACAACACTGCCTCTAACAAAATTATAAATTCATGAATTAATGTTTTTAAAATAAAAGTAATCACTTAATTTAGAACATAAAAACATGATAAAATATAATTCCCTAAATTGAACTCAATTATAAGAAGATAAATTTTTAAGGAAAAACTAAACCCTATCTTCTAATTCTCAAAACATGATTTAGAGAAACATTAACATAAGACATAAATTATAAAAATTAAATGATCCCTTAAAATAATTTTTAGCACAATAATAAATATTAAATCCATTACATTATATTTCCTAAACTTAACTAAAAAATAATTCAAATACATTGAATGATCCCTTATAGAAAATAAGGTCCACAATCCAAAATATAAATTGTATAAAAAATATATGTTACAGAAAATGAATATAATTTTACTAAACATAATCATTTACTGCAAAATAAAAATTCATTACACAATCAAGTTTTGACCAAAGAAATTCCTTATTCCAGACCATAGCTTTGATAAATACAATTCATTACTTATTGTAAATCAAAAAACCATAATTTGAAAATAAAATTTCACCCTTACTTGATATGCTGGAACAAAAAAGGAGCTGTTGCGGACTCCAAAACAAAACAAACCACCTGTAAAAGGCTGAGACAAAGAAACATGAAAAACACTGAAATTAGTTGAAATAAAAATGAACACAACAACGCATGAAGATTTGGGCACCTAATCTATACAAGTTCTTGAGTTATTTTTAACACAACCTACAAGAAAATTCATACAATTCAAACCTTATGGTTTGTATAGGTCGTCGGGGTCGCGGTGTCGCCGAGGTCGCGGGGTTGCAGGGTCACTGGGGTCGTGAGGGGGCGGGGTCGCCGGTGTCGCGGGGTCGCCGGAGTCGCAGGGTCGCTGGAGTCACGGGGTCGCTGGAGTCACGGGGTCACCGGGGTCGTGGGGGGCCGGGGTCACCGGGGTTGCGGGGTCGCCAGAGTCGTAGGGTCTCCGGTGTTGCGTGGTCACGGAGGGCTAGGGTTGTTGGGGAAGTGGGGGTCGCGGGGTGAGAAGAGGGGTCGGGGTGGGGGGAAGGGTCGGCTCTGTAAAAAAATCAAAGGTTTTGCGGTGGTTTATTATAAACCGCCGCAAAACCTTTCTTAAACAAGGTTTAGCAGTGGTTCCCAGAACCGCCGCTAAATGGCGTTTTTGTTGTGGTGGAATAATCAATGGTTCCAACCAAGATGATCATACCTTATAAGGCTCATTTATCAAATATTAAAGGGAGATGACATCAATGTGATTCTTCATTGATCAATCCCAATCCAAGATTCAATAACTAGAACTAGAGAAGAACTATTTAAGGTAGATGTTCATGCTTATTGAGATCATCGTTGAAACTATGTTAATTGAACCACCCCATGAATGTACTACAATCACACATTTTACCCTTAGGAAGTACACTATATCAATAAGAGGTTATATATCTTGACCATAGTTATATGAATATGTATATTTTGTTTTTAGAATTAATATAATGGATATATTGATAATTTTCTCTTTATTATACAATATAGTATAATGAATTTTATTTAAATTATATTTTTATAAAAAGGAACAAAAATATTATTTTTTTGGAAAATATATAAAATTTCAATTAAAAAACTCTTTTGTGATAAATTAATGAATTTTAAATAAAACTTATTTTATGAAATTTTCTTATAGAATACTATTTATAAATATGTGAATGGTAATATTATTAAATGAAGTCTCATGTAATTTTTATATGGGTCGTAAAGTTGTTGGTGGTGTAAAAACCAATATATTTAAAAAAAATATGTTTTTATATTTAAAATATGAAATTACCATATTTCAAAAACTATTTTGATAAAATAAATTTCATTTTTAAAATTATCATGTTGAAATTATCTAAAGGTGAATTTTCTATAATTCTCTATGATAATCAATTTTTTTTGAAACAAAACTAATATGGTATAAATATACATTAGGTATTATAAAATAATAATTACCCAATGTGGGACGAAATAATTACCATAGAAACTATTTTGACTAAAATTGGGTTATTCCATTAAAATAATGTGTTTAAAAGTAATATGATTAAATTTAAAAACATATTATGACTCTTCCCAAACCTATAACATATTTTTAGATTTCAAAAATAATTCTTTATGAACATGACCGAATTCCACATCATGAACAATATTAATTTATGGAGTATGTTTCATATAATAAAAAATATTAAAAACCATCATCCATGCCACATAAGAGGGGAAAAACCATATAAATTCCAATGTTTTTATATTTTTTATTAATTAGGTGTCCATGGACTAAGTCTTGAAATGAATAAATAATTCACTCTATTTTGTAATAAATAACCACCCATTCTCACATTAATATTCACTCCAAAGCCTTGAAGCATGATTCTCGCCTCATTTTACCTCTCTAGATCCCTATTGATTAGTTTTTATGGTTTTATGGAGAACCTATAAATATTTAATAAGCAACCTCTCAAAGAAAGGGATTATCTCCCTTATCTTTTCCATTCAAGTACTTCCTTTTTTAATAAGACCTTTTATTCTCAATTGATTATTTTTTCCTATGTTTATTATCATTACATCACATTAAGAATGTTTCCCAAATAATTATAATTTACATTCCTCTATTATTTTTTAATCCATTAACATTTATGTGAATTATTTATGTTACCAAAATTACACCTTTATTTTTATGCCATCCTTTTTTATTTTGAATACCCAACCCAATGTTCATTCAAGTGTATTAACCTAAATATAACTATCATTAATTTATTAGGGACCTCCATGTATGAAAACCGCACTATTTACTTGTGTGATTTAAATAATGAAATATTTTTCTAAGTTATATAATCTATTTGGCACATATAATGTTCGACATATAAAGGGTGTTCCTTGATAGTGATCCAATGCATTGGGTAATGTTTTCATCTCATTATATACAATGTATGGTGCAAGGGAGATTAACCTATGAAAACTATGTTAATATGTCTTAGTGATTATCATTGAATTATTCTTATGTTTTAACTTTTTTATTATTTCCACATTCCTATAATATCATGATTTTATGATGTTTTTTTTAATTCTATGACTCCATGTGAGTATATATAATTATTTAATTTTTTTTCTATCATGATATGCCTTGTGACTCGCATCTATTAATTATCATTATGCTATGTATTTATTATTACCCTACTAGCCTTTATAGCTCACCCATTCTTTATCTATGCCCCTAGGTTATCCCGATCTATAGTAAGAGTTAAAAGGAAACTATAAGAACATTATGGTGATTTAAATGATGATGTAAATTTTAATTTAACTTAATGTTCTATGTTTGTAATTTCTTAAATATACTAGGCTTATCTATTTTATAGGATAGTATTATATGGTTCATTATAGACAAAAATAATAAAATAAAATATATTATAAATATGGGTTTTTATAGATGGTATTTTAGAATGGTCATGTTATTATTTAGGATTAGTACAAGAACACATTAGTGAAAATCATAGGGATACGTCTATATATATGAAAACATCATGAAATTTTGGTAATTTTTATATTGAGTTGATTCCATGAAATGAATTACCATTATAGATACTAATTGTATGTGGATCTGTGATATATTTATCTAGTGTTAATAACTCTTAAAGGGATAATTGGGTATTAACTCGACTAGTACCTGGTTCATTAAAAAGAGGCCTTACTGCACATTTAGTTTGGAACTCCTGGGGAATATTATTTAGTAAATTCACAAGGACTTTACAAAACCTTTATGAAGTATTTGAATATATTACTAGGCTAAAAACATAATAGTAAATGGCCATGGATAACCTAGATTAAAACCTATAAATTCATGAGATTAGGTGAATTTTCTATTTATAAGTTTTCCCTTTTATGTTCAATATTTCCCATTTATATGATGAATATTTTGAAAATTATCATCCTTAATTATCCTTTGTTTTTTTTAATTTTTGGAAATAGGAGGAACCATGTTAGTAACCAATATAATGGGAAATATAATGATTTATAAAATGAGATGCCTAACCTAATGGGAGTATCTGTCTAGAATGTATTTGTAGTGATTTCTCAAATGATCCTTGTTTTGAATAATAACATAAATCAAGTGTAACATCCACCTACCTTAAAATATGGTAAAGTTATAGTTGTAACCATTATGCAATAATGTCCTTTGATATTTAGTGGATATTCTAACACCTTACTCATGGAACAACTTATTAACACCATTGAGAAGATATTTTCTATCCTCTAATGATTCAATAAAGAGAAAGTCATACATTCTGGTTATCACTTAGATGAAGAAATAGAACAATAGTGCATGCTGATCAAGAATAAAAATTCCCTAAAAATGTCAAGGATATGGATTGAGATTAATTTAATATTTTTTTTTAAAAATATTTTCCTTACACTCTCTATCTCAAAACGGTGATTGAATTATTTATACCTAATAAAAATGAGGTCAAATCCATTGGGGTATATGGGAAAAAATTCACAAGGATTACACTATATTCATCCTTCTTTTTCATTGAACATGAAAGTAATGATGATAGCTTATTTAGTGGGTTAAATATATTTCCAAAAAACTATTTTTAGTTCAAAACATTTAAATATATGAATAAATCATTGTAAATTCCCTCAAAGTCTTAATGGAGGTCAAAAAATATCAAGGGTCTCATGGGACTGGATATAGGAAGAAGAAATTAGAGTTTAATTATATGATAGAAATAGAGAAATCACATGTTTTTAGTAAAGTATGAATACCCATGTGTTAAAAGTGTGGGAATAACCATCCCATAAATTTCACTAAGGGGACAAGGAAATTATTCTTGCTTTGAAAGGATGATAATCATGCTAATAAATGATGAAGGGATGGGAAAAATCCCACTAATGTGATGGATTAAAATTAACTTCTAGTAAATCTAAAACTCATGGTGTAATGCTTAAACTATAAGGAGTTTGGGAACTATAAAAACCAATTCCCTAAGATAAGGGTTGTTGAACATAACCGATGATGACAACCTCAAAGGAATAGAGAAAACAGATGAGCACATGTTATCACAAATTCAGATTTGGATCTTGAAAATGAAGTGGTGATAGGTACACTAGTTATTCAATCAAGAAGAACAATTATAGTATTTACTTATTATTATATAATTCTTTATTATTATGTTATTTTATAATATTAATTCAAACACCTATTTAAAACATAGAAGTTGAGTTATTAGTGAAAATGGAAATGAGTTAATTGTTTCATCCCAATAATATAACTCATCCCCAGTAAATATTTTTTAGTTGAATTTCCTAGAAAACATGGGGACACCTACTTTAGAGGAATTTGATGTTATTTAAATCTTGAAATGGTTGTCCTTGTATAGTTTTGACACAAATTTACATTATAATTAAATTAGTTTTTCTATCCTGAATTGAGCTATTATCCCATAAATTTGTAAGAAGGAGGATGATTATCTATTGAAATCTCAATCTTAGTCATGGATAATATTTCCTTATGAGAAATAATATCTAGATTTAATTATTGAATCTAAGGAAAATATCATCCTTTATTACATTACCATTATATAATAGTTTGTTTATCTATCCCTCAAAGAGATTACTTGTCTTTATCATAATTGATAGTTTGAGTTCTCAGTCAAACTTATAACTGGATCCCTAAAAATATCCAACACTCCATATAGATTGACTAATATTTAACTTGAAGAGCTGATATAGAAGCTACAAGAGAATCTGGATAAAGGTCTTATACACACAAGTTCTTCACCATGAGGTATGTTGGTCCTCCTCACTAAAAAAATGAAGGGACATTGTTCCTCTACTTCAACTATCATAAACTCAACAAGAACAAAAAATGAACATGTAACCACGTTCATGGGTTGATAACTTATATGCTCATCTACATATAGACCGATACTTCTCTAAGGTGGATATTTAGTAGGGATATTATCATTTAAAGGTAAATAATGATGATCTTCCAAATAATAATTTTCATACAAGATTCAACCACTATGAGTACATATTAATTCTATTTGGACTCAATAATTACCCAAAAATATTTATAGATTTGATTAATAGAGTATTAAAATATCACTTGGATAATTTCTTAGTAGTATTTATAGATTATATTCTCATATACTCTAAAATAAAAGAGGAATATAAGGAGAAAATGAACACTATGATGAAGAATTTGATAAAATATAAGATATATGTGAAGTACTGTAAATGTTAGTTTTGTATGGAGAATAAAACATAATTGTGGAACATTATCACAGGAAAATGATTTTCAGTGTATCCTTTAAATATACATATGATTGAGGAATGACCCAGACCAATATTTATAATGGAGATCCATTTTTTCATGTATTTTCTAGGTACTATCATTTATTTGTGAGGAAATTATCATGATTATCAAACCCACTAATCTAGCTAACTCAAAAGAGAGTAATTGTTTTCTAGATTGATAAATTTGAGGAGTTATTCAAAAATTAAAATAAGAAGACAATAACTACACCTATACTCACAATATCAAAAGTAGGGAATTATTTGTGATCAATAATGATATATCCGTGAAATTATTTGGTTGTGTAATCTTGAAAAATGATAATGTGATAAATTATCCCTCCTTTCAATATAAGATCTATGAGTAGAACTAAAACACACATTATTTTGAGTTGGTTGAAATAATGTTGCATTAAATATTTTGTGAAATTATTTATTCATGGAGAGGTGTGGTCCATATATGGATCATATGATTTTTAAGTAAATATTCACACAAAAATATCTCAATATATTCCAAAAAATCTTGTTAGAGATAATCAATGATTTATGGATGTTCAATCCATTACCATCTTTTGAAGTTGAATAAACATGAAGATGTTCTGAGTAGAAAGGATCCTATAACCCTAATATGATGAGGATTGATAGGAATCCAATATTATAATACATTAAAATGATGGAAATAGGAATTATAAAAGTAATTATATCCTACATTTCTCAAATAACTACCCAACCATCTATTCTTGAGAAGATCAATGAGGCCTAGAAAGACAATTCAGGATATATAGAGAAAGGTAGTGAATATTCTAAAGCTTAGCATTTCAAAATATTGATTTATCATATTTGGAACTCAAATATGTTTCCTATATAAACCATAATTAATGTGGGAACTTATTGATAATGTGTAATGGTCACACTTATCTATCTTTATGGTGGGAACTAAGATGTATAGAGATCTAAAGAAAAATTATTATGGGATAATATAAAGAGGGAGGTTGTAGAATTGGTATCTTGATGTTTAATATGTTATAAAGTTAAGGCTAAAGAATTTAAGTCTAATGATATGATGCAACCATTTCCCATACTAGTATAGAAAATGAAATACATATCCATAGAGTTTTTCATAGGAATATCCCAGATATATAAATAATAATAGCATTTATGTGGTATAAAATCACCTTACCAAGTAAGACCATTTCATTTATATTAAGGAAGTTTTATCTCATCACCAACTCTCTAAGTCATATATAATAGAAGTGGTAATATTTCTTCTATTTTCTCTCTCTATTATATATGATAAATATTTAAGGATTACCAAGATGTTTTGAAGAACTAATCAATAAGATTTGGATACAAAGATAAGTTTTCTCATATATTATCACACTCAAACAAATGATCAATCTGATATGACCATTCATATTCTAAAGAATATACCGATATTTTGTTTAATGGACCTACAATGTCACGACCCGTCCTCAGGGCCCGTGCCATGACTACCCCAAGCCCTCCTTCTATAGGCCAGGGGCTGGAGACTAGCACCAAGGCGTAAATCCTCGTAAAAGGGAAGGCATTACCTTTGTAAAGTAAAAAACACCATAGAGCAAGAAAGCAGTAGAAGTAAACACTAAGTAAAAACTGAGTACAGCAGTAAGTGCGGAAAAGTAATGGGCCAGAATAAAAACCCAAACTGAAAGTAAAGTACAACTCGAAAGGGAAAACAACAACTTAAAAGTAAAGCCGCAGCCTCGATCCGTCCACTGGACTCCCACCTGAAGGGTGAGTACAGATAGCCTCCACAGCTCCTCGGGTCCAACCGTCCACTCCGAGTACGTCCCGCCAGTGGTCCACCTCCAGGTACCGTTCTGCTACGCATGCCTCAACCACGATCAGCAATGTCCGTCATCTACAACCAACACAACGTAGTGCGGGAATAAGCCATGCAGGGGTGAGTATAAGCTACTCAGTAGGGACCCCGAGACCCCCTAAGGTCTCCCAGAATCCACAAAGGATAATCCAAAAAAGAAAAAATACAATCACAAAGTAACATCTGACATGGCTTAGGTATATGCCCATACATATACCTAAGTCATCAATTCTCGCTCGGCTCCAACATCCGAGCTCAATTACAACCCAGTACACACAGGAAATCAAAAGGTAAATCCACACAGGATAGCACAACACAATCCACAAAGGAAAGTAAATAGGATTCGGCTCACACATGATATACTTCTTTGTATGACGATAAAGATGATCAGATATTCCCACTGATTCATCTAAGCCGTCGGACCCACAAAGGATCGATAGGTACTAACCCCCGCAATGACCCACAAAGGATCTGACCCACACATGATCGATAGGTAACTAACCCCCACAATGACCCACAAAGGATCTGACCCACACATGATCGATAGCTAACTAACCCCCACAAAGACCCACACAGGATCAGACCCACACAGGATTTGTAGGCACTGGCCCACACAGGACCGCTGAGCGCTGACCCACACAGGATCAGTAGCACTGATCCACAAAGGATCGCTGAGTGCTGTAGTCATCACCGTCGAATCCACTGAGGATCTATGCACAGTCGTCGTCATCGCAGTCGCAGCCAGCTCTAGGGTTCCCGTACACAGCAAGCTGATTCGGGAGGGTCCGTTCCATGAGCCGAGAGAATGATACATCAACTGACACATAGTCCAAAGTTGATGTATCCAAAAGTTCCGTATTGTCAACAGGAACTCAATGTCGTAGACGGCGCGTCAATCGGACGCCCGGTCTGAGAGTTATTGGCTTTTTCGTCCCAGGGGCCTGGTTGGTTTTTAAGACAAAACCAACCCGAACATACTCCAATTGTATCCAAACCTCGGGCGGAGTATACCAAAAGATCCTTCTCACTTAGAGGAATCCAACAAGGTCGACGGTACGTCAATCGGACATCCGCAGCTCAAGATATGAGTGTTTCCGCTCCGAGGGCCCGGTTGGTTTCGTGTAAGAACCAACCCGGCTGAACCCAAAGCATTCCAAAACCTTGAGTGTGATATACCGAAACGACCGTCTCGATCTAAGGATCATGTCGCCACTGACGACACATCGATCGGATGCTTGTAGCTCAAGATATGGGAAAAAGTAAGAAAAGGTCCGAAAACGGGGGGTCTGGGCCCGGACCGACCCAGCCGGCGCGGCCCGGCCAGGTCGCCTGGTGGCTCAGCCGTAACGATCGAGCGGGTGCAAGGGGGGTGCCTCCCCCTTGATGGTTTCACGGCCCCGCGTGGGGGGGGTGCTCCATCTCACCGAACGCTGCGTAAGGCCGCGTCCCTTCCCCGCGGTCCCGCACGGCCGCGGGACCGGTGCTCGCCGCTACGGCTTTAGCCATGGCGGGTCTTCCCGACGGCGCACCGGGCGCCGCCGCTTCCTGGCGGCCGACCGCCGCCTCCGGACGCTGGCGCCGCCGTGCCGGCGGGAACTTCCGCGGACCACCGAACGTTCTCCAGTGGTATGTTTTGCCTACGGTTTGCACCTACGGCTCTCCCGGGATCCGAACTTTGCTGCGAAGGCCTCCAATCACCATTCTGATCTCATTTCATAAACACCGTTAATCCACTCATCAACAAAAAACTGCGGAGGGTTGTCGGGCCGTGTTTTTTTGGCCCGCACCCTCCACATTAGGTGATAACAATTGGAAATAATAATCAACACAAAAAAACATAACAAGGCACAATTTAATAAATTAAAATTGAACCTAATTCCCAAAAAAAAACTCCCATGAATAAAAGTTCTCGTCCCACATATAAAAACAAACGTGGATCAACTTGATGATGAGTTGATCCGGGTTCTTTGTTTTAGAAGGAAACAACCATGGGAATAAATATTATTCTCAAATAAAACCCCTACCTAGTAGTAGTCGTTGAACGAGAGTTCTTCGCAGAATTGATCATCGCGGGAGAAGAGGATCGTCGCGTCGCGGAAGGGGCGTCGCGTCGTCGCGGTACACGGCGTCACGTCGACGATCTCCGAGGGTTAAGAAAACACACAGATTTAATTTCACGAATTAAATCCATGTTGAGGATAAAAATCCACAAAGGAAATTTAAAAGATTCGTAATCCCCTACCTCAAACGGTGTTGTCCGAAGGTTGCTGCAGGGAAAGATTTTCGTAGAAGAACATCGCGGGAGGAGAATCGTCGGCGTTGCAGTACACGGCATCACATCGTCAATCTTCGAGGGTTTGGCGTTCTTCGTCGCCTTTCGTCAAAGGCCGGCGTTCTTCGCATTCTTCGCGTTCTTCGCGAAGGAGGATGAAGGTAGAGTTTCTCCAAATCCTCTCTTACATGCAACCCGTCAACAAAAAGGGTGTTGGTTTTATTTTATTATTATGCGAACAGTTTGAAAAACAAGTTAAGAAACGAACCATTAATTCGGTGAATTATTGGTAACGTCTTAACTAACCAATTAGTAGGAGCATTAAGAGTTTTAGGAAACGCACCCGTTGACTTTCATTAAAGAAAAGTTTTAGGGGGTGCGTTACTTAGAGGAAAAGAAACGGTGGGGCTCATGCGGGACCCACCTCACAAATATCCTACTAAGTGGGTAGGATATTTTGGATTCCACCCTATCCGCTTCAACTCATCTTAAGTGGCTTTAAGTGAAATAAAATAAAGTTGTCGCACCACTTTATTTTATTTTCTTCACTTAACCCCCAAAAATTAAAAACCACACCCGAGCAAAAGCAACTCCGGAAGAGGCGTTTCTAAGCAATTACAGGCGCTGTGATTACATCGGTGCCCTCAGAATTCGATTCCGAGCCCCGATTCAAAAGTTAGAAAAACTCGCTCGTTCGTTCACTGAACTTACCCGAGCCAAACTTCGGAAAATGATTCCGGGCACACCGGGCCTCGTAATCACATGCCGTCAGAAACTGCAGTCTTGTAAAATTCAAAAGAAAATTAAGAAAAAAATTTCCTTGAATTTTATAGGTCTTTACATCACTCTCACCTCAGGGTTTTATGTCCCCGTAAAGATACATTATACACTAGAGAAACAAACGTGGGTACTGAGCACGCATCTGAGCCTCCCGCTCCCAAGTGCTCTCCTGGAGGTTCTCGTGCTGCCATCTGATGCGTACTAGAGGGATCAATCATCCATGTAGGACCCTCTCCTGTCGATCCTCGATCTCCACCGGGACCTTCGAAAAAGTCACCCCATCATCAACGTCCAGCTCCCCATGGTCAATGATATGCGTCGGGTCGTGTACGTATCTCCTCAGATAAGATATGTGGAAGACGTCGTGCACCCGGTGCAACTGAGGTGGTAGATCCAGGTGATAAGCCACCTCGCCGATCCTGCTGAGGACCTGGAATGGTCCGATGAAGCATGGAGACAACTTTCCGCCTCGACCAAATCTCTGCAATCCACGTCGAGGTGAGACACGCAAGAAGACGTGGTCGCCATCCTCAAACTCTAGTGGCCTCCGCCTCCTATCAGCATAAGAATTCTGCTGGCTCTGAGCTGTCCTCATCCACTCCAGGATGACCTGGACCTTCTCTGTCATGGCCCGGACCATCTCTGGTCCCACAAGTGCTGACTCCCCAGGGTCTGTCCAGCACAAAGGAGACCTGCAAGGTCTGCCGTAAAATGCCTCATATGGTGCCATCCCGATGGTGGAGTGGTAGCTGTTGTTGTACACAAACTCTACCAAGGATAGGTGGTCCTCCCAGCTGCGACCAAATTCGAGGACACATGCACGAAGCATGTCCTCGAGAGTCTGAATGGTCCTCTCCGTCTGACCATCCGTCTGAGGGTGAAAGGCGGTGCTCAGATGTAGCTGCGTCCCGAACGCCTCCTACAACCCCTTCCAAAGCCAATAAGTAAAGCGAGCATCTTGATCAGAGACAATAGATGATGGCACACCGTGAAGCTGTAAAATCTCTTGAACGTAGAGACGTCCGAAGCTCTCTATTGAGCCCTGCTCTCTGATGGGTAAGAAGTGAGCCGACTTGGTGGGTCAGTTGACAATCACCCAAATGGGGTCGTGACCTCTGGAAGTGCATGGAAGTCCAGTCACGATGTCCATAGATATCCCGTCCTACTTCCACTCCGGGACCTCCAAGGGCTGTACCAAGCCTGCTGGTTCCTGATGCTCTGCCTTCACCTGCTGACAGGTGAGGCATCGTGAAACGAACTCCGCCACAACCTTCTTCATGCCCGGCCACCAGTGCTATCGTCTGAGGTCCTGGTACATCTTTACCACTCCAGGATGTACCACCAAAGGGGAAGTGTGAAACTCTCTCAACACCTCCTCTCGTAAAGCGACTGGTACCAAGGTACATCCTCTAAAAAGGATGTCGTGCACTGCTCCAAAGGAGAAACCATCAGGTGCCTGACTTGAGGATATCTGTGCACACCGCGTCTCACAGTCAGTGTCCCCACGCTGTGCCTCTCTGACCCGCTGCAGTAGTGGAGGGGTGACTGTGAGAGACTGAAGGAAAGCTGCTCCATCTCTATCCACGAAGGATATTCGCAAAGCGGATAACTGCTCTGTCGCCTCCTCAAGTAGTTGAATGCCCGTCCTCCTGCTGAGAGCATCGACTACCACGTTCCCCTTCCCAAGAGTATAGACTATCTCAAAGTCATAGTCCTGGAGGAACTCAAGCCATTGCCGCTGTCTCAGGTTGAGGTCCTTCTGAGAAAAGATGTACCTGAGACTCTGATGGTTAGAAAAGACTGTAAAGTGCTCACCCATTAGATAGTGTCACCATGTCTTTAGAGCGAAGACCAATGCTACTAACTCCAGGTCATGGGTAGCGTAGTTCTGCTCATGTGGCCTCAACTGACGTGATCCATAGGCGATCACTTTCTGCTCCTGCATCAGGACACATCCGAGTCTGGTCCCTGATGCATCGCAGTAGACTACGTACCCTACTCCCTCCTCAGGAAACCTCAAGATAAGTGCACTGGTCAATCTCTGTCTCAGCTTCTGGAAGCTCTGCTGACATCTGTCTGACCACACAAAGGGTTTCCCCTTCTTCGTAACAGCTGAGAGTGGTGCCGCAACTCTGGATAAGTCTGGCACAAATCTCCGATAGTATCCAGCTAGTCCCAAGAAACTCCACACCTCCGTCACGCTCTTGGGTGGCTCCTAAGCTAGCACTGCCTCGATCTTCGCAGGCTCAACCGAAACTCCCGACTCAGAGATGACGTGTCCCAAGAAGTGGACCTCAGGTATCCTGAACTGACACTTAGAGAGATTTCCATAAAGCTGGTTCTCTCAGAGTGTGTCTAGTACAACCCGTAAGTGGTAGGCGTGCTCCTCCTCAGTCATCGAGAAAATCAAAATGTCGTCGATGAAGACCATGAAAAATCGATCGAGGTATGGCTGAAAGATCCTATTCATGAGGCCCATGAAAACCGTTGGAGCATTGGTTATGGCGAATGGCATAACCAAGAACTCATAGTGGCCATACCAACATCTTAAGGTCGTCTTCTGCACGTCCTTGTCCCGAACTCTGAGCCGATGATAGCCTGACCTGAGGTCTATCTTTGAGAACCACCGTGCTCCCTTGAGCTGATCGAAGAGGTCATCATTCCTCGGTAGTGGATACTTGTTCCTCACTGTCACCAGGTTCAGGCGATGATTGTCGACACAAAGTCGCAAGCTCCCGTCCTCCTTCTTGGTGAACAATATCGGGGAAGCCCAGGGTGAAACACTGGGTCGGATGAACCCCTTGCCCAGAAAGTCATCCAACTGTACCCGTAGCTCTCGAAGCTCAGCGGGGGCCATCCGATATGTTGGAGTCAATATCGGGGATGTCCCGGGGTGCAGGTCAATATAAAATTCTACCTCTCTGCGAGGAGGTAGTCCTGGAACGTCGTCAGGAAAGACGTTCGCATACTGATCCACCACTGCAGGAAAACTAGGACTCCGCATGTCAACTGCTCTTAGGATGAGGCTAGCCAACTGATGAGTGATGGGATGTCCTCTCCTCTGCAGAAGTCCATCCTGTGCTGTGAAGGCTCCCTTCTCGCCGGTGAAGGTGAACCTACTCCCGTCGGTGCGTACACATCGCACCTTGCACCTAATATATTCAATATGTGCATGGACTGTAGATAACCAATCCATGCCCAAGATGATGTCGTAAGGCCTTGACGCTGCTACAAGAAGATCCCAACCGAATCTCTCACCTCCTAGAGTAATCTCACACTGCCGGAACCAGTGCGTAATCGTCGAGTCTGCTCCCGTAGGAGTTTCTAGCCGTAAGGATCGAGCCAACGGCTCTGTCAGAATCTCCGAGCTCTGAACAAGGGCAGTGGCTATGAAAGAGTGACTCGCTCCTGTGTCTATAAGAACTGCAACAAGGGTGGAATAGACACAGATAGTACCTCGAATCATCTCGGGTGCGCCGTGTTCGTAGGCATCCGCTGGCTGGAGCTATGCCTATCTCTGCCCGCCAGCTCCCTGTGGTTGGGGTGGACCTCCTGGTGGTGGTGGTGGTAGAGCCTCAAATTGTCGCCCACCACCTACTGCTCATCCAGCTCCTCTGGCTCGTCCGCCTCCTCCCTGCGGACCACCACGGTCGACCCTTTTCCTCTGCCTGGGTGGCCCCATCAACCGTCTGCTGCTCCTCGGCACGGTGGGTCGGGCAGTCACGAGCCATGTGGCCCTGCCCACCGCATGTGTAGCACTGCCTACCTCTCGAAAGACTGGCTCCACGCTGTGTGCCCCGCACTGCTGATCCAGTGTCCTGAGGTCGTATGCGTGAGGGTCTGGTCTGCCTGGACCCATGAGTCATCCGTCGACTGCCTGCCACAGAAGATTCTACTACGTGCCGCCCCGCGGTAGGTCTCGCTGCTGATAAAGGCTCAGCAAGGAAGCTCTCGATCAAAAGGGCTCGCTCCAGTACTCCTGCCTGAGTCGGAATGCTGAGGGAGATCAGCGATGCCCTGATCTCATGTCTCAATCCCTTCTCAAAGGTCCGGGCCCGGAAGAATGGGTCTCGTACCATGTCTGTCGAGTAGCGCGAGAGATCGGTAAATCTCGCCGAGTACTGGGCGACCGCCAAGCTGCCCTGCCGCAGCTGAAGAAGCTCCTGGATGCGTACCGCACGGAGGGTGGCTGGGACGACCTCTGAGAGAAAGAGGCTCTCAAAGTCTTTCCAAAGAAGAGATGCCTCATCGTGCACTTGGAGCATCAAACTCCACCATCGTCCCACTGCCACGTGCAGTAGGCTCGCTGCGAGGATCACCATGAGGTCTGCTGGTGTCCTCACTAACTGGAAAACTCGTACCACTACCTCCATCCAGTCCTCGGCTGCCTGGGGGTCCGTCTCCCTACGGAACCTGGGTGGTCGCTGGCACTGGAACTCATGTAGTGCACTAAGGCGACGTGCATCGTCAGCGGCTGGGGCTGGAAGCATCGGTGGCTCGGCGGGTAGAGGTACTTCCAGTGCCTCAGTTGTCAAAGGGCCCTATACCGAGGCCTCGTCGCTCGGTGGGCTATCGTCACGCTCAACTCTCGGAACCCTAGCTGGCTGCCGTCGTGGGGCCATCCTAAAAAGAAACAAGTGCGCCACGGTCAAAATAGTTTACCTGGTGAGCTGACATAAAATAATCACAAAGAAAACTTGAAACACACATGCAATCAATGTTTCCGTGCATTAAGTCGGAAATCAGAAGTCAGGGTCCTAGTGTACGGATACATCGGCCGCCGCACCAACACTGGACTCCCTGGACTGATAACCACATCCAATACGCTTAACACTATTGCTTCACATAGAAAAAGATCAGAGTTTGCGGTAGAACCGACCTCCTTTGATACCAATTTGTCACGACCCGTCCTCGGGGCCCGTGCCGTGACTACCCCAAGCCCACCTTCCAAAGGCCAGGTGCTGACGACTAGCACCAAGTTATAAATCCAGGTAAAAGGGAAGGAATTTCCTTTGTAAAGTAAACACCATAGAGCATGCAAAGAGTAGAAGTAAACACTAAGTAAAACCTGAGTACAACAGTAAGTGCGGAAAAGTAATGGGTCAGAATACAAACCCAAACTGAAAGTAAAGTACAACTAGAAAAGGAAAACATCAATTGAAAAGTAAAGCCGCAGCCTCGATCTGTCCACTGGAATCCCACCTGAAGGGTGAGTACAGATAGCCTCCACAGCTCCTCGGGTCCAACCGTCCACTCTGAGTACGTCCCGCCAGTGGTCCACCTCCAGGTACCGTTCTGCTCCGCATGCCTCAACCACAATCAGCGTTGTCCGTCGTCTGCAACCAATACAACATAGTGCGGGCATAGCCTGTGCAGGGGTGAGTATAAGCTACTCAGTAGGGACCCCGAGACCCTCGAAGGTCTCCCAGAATCCACAAAGGATAATCCACAAAGGAAAGATACAATCACAAAGTAACATCCGACACGACTTAGGTATATGCCCATACATATACCTAAGTCATCAATTCTCACTCGGATCCAACATCTGAGCTCAAGTACAACCCAGTACACACAAGAACGCAAAACGTAAATCCACACAGGATAGCACAACACAATCCACAAAGGAAAGAAAATAGGATTCAGCTCACACAGGATATACTTCTTTGTATCACGATAAAGATGATAAGATATTGCCACTGATTCATCTAAGCCGTCGGACCCACAAAGGAACCATAGGTACTAATCCCCGCAATGACCCACAAAGGATCTGAACCACACAGGATCGATTGGTAACTAACCCCCGCAATGACCCACAAAGGATCTGACCCACACATGATCGATAGGTAACTAACCCCCACAAAGACCCACACAAGATCGGACCCACACAGGATCTGTAGGCACTGGCCCACACAGGACCGCTGAGCACTGACCCACACAGGATCGGACCCACACAGGATCGGTAGCACTGATCCACAAAGGATCGCTGAGTGCTGTAGTCATCGTTGTCGAATCCACTGAGGATCTCTGTACAGTCGTCATCGTCGCAGTCGCAACCAGCTCTAGGGTTCCCGCACACAACAAGCTCGTTCGGGAGGGTCTGCTCCACGAGCCGAGAGACTGATACAACAAATGACACATAATCCAGAGTTGATGTATCCAAAAGTTTCGTATCGTCAACAGGAACACAACGTCGCAGACGGCGCTTCAATCGGACGCCCAGTCTGAGAGTTATTGGCCTTTTCGTCCCAGGGGCCCGGTTGGTTTTTAAGACAAAACCAACCTGACCGTACTCCACCTGAATCCAAACCTCGGGCGGAGTATGCCAAAAGATCCGTCTCACTTAGAGGACTCCAAAAAGGTCGATAGTACATCAATCGGACGTCGACAACTCAAGATATGAGCGTTTCCGCTCCGAGGGCCCGGTTGGTTTCATGTACGAACCAACCCGGACGAACCCAAAGCATTCCGAAACCTTGAGTGTGATATACTGAAATGACCGTCTCGATCCAAGGATCGCGTTGCCGATGACGGTTCATCGATCGGAGGCTTGTAGCTCAAGATACGGGAAAAAGTATGAAAAGGTCC
Organism: Viscum album; assembly: GCA_963277665.1. Lineage (NCBI taxonomy): Eukaryota > Viridiplantae > Streptophyta > Magnoliopsida > Santalales > Viscaceae > Viscum > Viscum album. The sequence continues at coordinate 1,078,208,911 of OY728134.1, read as the reverse complement.
AAAAACGGGGGGTCTGGGCCCGGACCGACCCGGCCGGCGCAGCCCGGCCCAGTCAGGGTGGCCCGGCTCGGCCTGGGCGTGACCCAGCCCGGCCGGCGTGGGCGCGGCCCGGTCGCCTGGCAGCTCGGCCGTAACGGTCGAGCGGGTGCAAGGGGGGCGCCGCCCCCTTGATGGTTCTACGACCCCGCGTGGGGGTCTGCTCCGTGTCACCGGACGCGGCGCAAGGCCGAGTCCCTTCCCCGCAGTCCCGCACGACCGCGGGACTGGTGCCCGCCGCTGCAGCTGAGGCCACGGCGGGTCTTCCCGGCGGCGCGTCAGGCGCCGCTGGTGCCGCCGTGCCGGCGGGGCACACCGGCGGAAACTTCCGCGGACCGCCGGACGTGCTTCGGTGGTCCGTTTTGACTGCGGTTTGCACCTACGGATCTCCCGGGATCCGAACTTTGCTGCAAAGGCCTCCAATCTCCATTCCGATCCCATTTTGTAAACGCCGTTAATCCACGCATCAACGAAAAACTGCGGAGGGTTGTCGAGCCGTGGTTGTTTGGCCCGCACCCTCCGCATTAGGTGATAACAATTGGGAATAATAATTAACACAAGAAAACATAACAAGGCACAATTTAATAAATAAAAATTGAACCTAGTTCCCAAAAAAACTCCCGTGAATAAAAGTTCCCATCCCGCATATAAAAACAAATGTAGATCAACTTGATGATGAGTTGATCTGGGTTCTTTGTTTTAGAAGGAAATAACCATGGGAATAAATATTATTCTCAAATAAAACCCCTAAATCGTAGTAGTCTTCGAACGAGAGTTCTTCGCGGAATTGATCGTCGTGGGAGAAGAGGATCGTCGTGTCGATGAAGGGGCGTCGCGTCGTCACGGTACACAGAGTCATGTCGACGATCTATGAGGGTTAATAAAACACACAGATTTAATTTCACGAATTAAATCCATGTTGAGGATAAAAATCCACAAAGAAAATTTAAAAGATCCGTAATCCCCTACCTCAAACGGTGTTGTCCGAAGGTTTCCGCGGGGAAGGATTTTCGCAGAAGAACATCGCGGGAGGAGAATCGTCAGCGTCGTGGTACACAGCGTCGCATCGTCGATCTTCGAGGGTTTGGAACTCTTCGCCACCTTTCATCAAAGGCCGGTGTTCTTCGTGTTCTTCGCGTTATTCGCGTTCTTCGTGAAGGAGGATGAAGATAGAGTTTCTCCAAATCCTCTCTTACAAGCAACCCATCAACAAAAAGGGTGTTGGTATTTTTTTATTATTATGCCAACAGTTTGAAAAACAAGTTAAGAAACGAACCATTAATTCGGTGAATTAATGTTAATGTCTAAACTGTCCAATTAATAGGATCATTAAGAGTTTTAGGAAATGCACCAGTTGACTTTCATTAAAGAGGAGTTTTCGCGGGTGCGTTACTTAGAGGAAAATAAACGATGGGGATCGTGCGGGCTCCATCTCACAAATATCCTACCAAGTGGGTAGGATATTTTGGATTCCACCATATCCACTTCAACTCAGCTTAAGTGGCTTTAAGTGGCTTTAAGTGAAATAAAATAATGTTGTCGCACCACTTTATTTTATTTTCTTCACTTAACTCCCAAAAATTAAAAACCACACACGAGCAAACACAACTCCAGAAGAGGCATTTCTAAGAAATTACCGATGCTACGATTCCATCAGTGCCCTTGGAGTTCGATTCCAAGCACCGGTTCAAAAGTTAGAAAAACTCATTCATTCGTTCATTGAATGTACCCGAGCCAAACTTTGGAAAATGATTCCGGGCACACCGGGACTCGGAATCACGTGCCGTTAGAAACTGCGTTCTTGTAAAATTCCAAAGAAAATTAAGAAAAAAATTTCCTTGAATTTTACGGGTCTTTATATACAAGGTTAGTGGGATAATCACATTCCCCTGTTATAGTTCTCATATAACAATGAATTTTATTCTAGAATATGAATGGTCCTCTCAGACTGACCATCTGTTTGAGTGGGATCATCACCTTCCCCTGTTAGAGTTATCATATTATACACTTTAGTAAAATGAATTTGATAAAAAAATTAAATTCTGATACAAACACACAAAAATTGATTTTTTTAATATATTTATACTTTTAATCAAATCACTCTTTTTCAACAAACTCATGAATTTTACATAAAATTTATTTTAATGAAATAATCTTATAAAACACTATTTATATAAATATGAATGAAAATATATTTTAATTAAGTCCCTTGAAAATTTTATAAGGGTTGGAATGTAGTTAGTGATATAAAAACTAGTATTTTTCAATAAATGAGTATTTTTATTCAAAATATATAATTATAGCATTTAGAAAATAATTTTTTAAAAATAAATTCCATTTTTGAAATCATCATGGTAAAATTAGTCCATGGTAATGTTTTCATAATTTTCTCCAAAAATAGATTTTTTAGATAATAATTAAATATGATATATATATATATTCGGTATTATGACATCATAATATAAAAAATTGATTTAGTAAATAACATTGAGGAAATATCAACTAAAAATGTTTTTTTCAAATAAAATATTTTTTTGGTGTAATAGATTAATTTTACATACCTATAATATATTTTAGGATTATAAAAACAATTATTTATAAAACTGACTCAGTTACACATCATTAATGACATTATTTTAAGGGATTTGGTTTTTATACTAATAAAATATTAAAATCCACCCCTTCATGGAAAATACTATTGAAAAAAACCATGGGGAGGGAAATGATTTTTTTTATTTTTCTTAACTATATTTCCAATGGATATGTTTGGAAATTAATGAATGATTTCTACTCCTAAACTATAATACCTAACCATTATCCAATTAATATTCACTATAGGGTCCTAATTCATGAATTTAATCTCATTTTCCATCTACAAAGTCCTCCCAAGTAGTTCATAAGGTTTTATGGATCCCCTCAAAATCTTTAAAAAGAAACCTCTTATGGTAAGGGATTATTTCCCTCCTCTTTTCATTTAAAGAACTTACCTTGTAATAATACATTTTATTCTCAATTTATAATTTTGTATTGTGTTTTTTTAACTTTACTTTTCTATCCAATTAACTCTAAAATAATTTGATATTACTTTACTCTCTAATTCTTCCATTCCATTCACTTTTATTCACATCTATTATACGGAAAAATTGCTCCTTGATTTTCCATGCCACAACTTTGTGTTGTGAATACCCTACCCTAATTTCATTCATTGGTATTCACCATTATATAAATTTATTTCATTTAGTGTTTAATTCAATGTGTAAATCCCACATTCATTACTTATTTGATTGAGATGATTAAATATTTTCTTATATTATATGATCGATATACATACATAAAGTTTTCCATATGAAGGTTGTGCCTTGATAGTACTCTAATGCACTAGGTAATGTTTTCCTCCCATGAGATACCATGTATGGTGAGTTTTTTGTTTTCATAATCACACTATGTTATTATTTCTTTGAATTTAGTTTTGAATTATTCTTATGATGTTACATTTAATGTTGTTTCTATATTCCTATTATACCATGATTCTATGATGTCATTTTCTCACTCTATACTTCCATGTGAGTATATATGATTATTACTTATTCATGATATCATAATATGCCTCTTGAATCCCAAATATTTTTTATTGTCATACTAAAATTTTATTGTTCCATTACCGGGATTTGTAGCTCAAGCTTTCCCATACGATATTATGACTTCAAAGGAAAGTAGGATCACATTATGATGTTTTACACAGTAGACCCAAATACAGTAGCCTAGGTCCTATTCTTACTTATTAAATTGGCATAAGATACAATGGGTCACACCACATAGGATCGACTCATTTAGTAGTCTTGGAAAGCTAGATACATATTTTACTTCCATATTATATTGTAAATTAAAAAAATATCCTAAAAAACATTCTTGAACCCTTTAAAATCAATCAAATACTCCTTCTTAAAATCCTAGGAAAAAAATAATTGATGATCTGAAATGATCAATAAGGGATACATATAAAAGATTCTATCATGAGTAAATATGGAATAATTAATATGGTGTAGTGGGTAATTAATACACATTTCCATCAATCAATAATGTGAGTTAAAAGTACATCCATCGATAATATAAACATAGAAATAACATGGAAAATGAAAAATGATTTCTCACTATAGTAAATGTTTAATTTTAGACATTCATGATTATAACATCAAGGACTCGGCTAAGATATCAATAATAATACTGTTAAGTCCTTGGTGAATACACATTCATTAAACTTGTAGGTATACACCAATTACGCCATTATTATGACATGGTATTATAACCTCAACCTATACATCATTCAAACTTCTTTTGTCTCAAGAGACCTATTGATGCATCTAGGGGTTATCTTTTAACTTGGACCACCCATCACATGCACATCCTATGAATTCCCCGTGTATTGAATAATAAATAATATTTATTCTAAAAATTACTTAATAATAAACATCTATCCATGTTGAATCAACAATATTGAATACTTCCCCAATCAATGAAATATATTTATTAATAAAAATAATTCAATTGATATGATATATGGAAATGGTTTACGGTTTAGATAACATCAATGTGGTGGAAATGACTTCTTATAAATCCTTTATATATAAAATTTGGACATGAAGGAGAAAGTTAATGACCAAAAAACAATAAATCAATAATGGATGAAATAATTCATCCAATTCAGTAAAAATTAATGTTTTATAGTAACACAAAGAATTTCAGAAATATAAAATTCAATAGATGATAAACATTAAAAATAACATCCTTGTAAATTTGTGTATAAATAATTTTATAAATCACATTCAAAATTATTTTCATTTTTTTAAGAAAATAAAACAATTTATTTTTGAAAATTTTTTAAATAAAAATTCACAGAATTTTCTTAATTATTTTTTAAAATATCCAAGGATACTTGAAAAGGAAGATTATTTGTAAAGAATAGTTATAACAATAATAAAATAATTTCTTTTTGTAATCGTTAAATCAATGATTCCTTTCACACTACTGTTAAAAATTCTAAAAGAACCTTTTTTTTGGAAAACAACAAGAATATTCCTTTTAAAACACTGTAAAAAGAATAAAATATGGTTTAAAATTACATCAAATAATCATTGGACTTTAAAAAATTATATTCATGTATCATTTAAAAAAACCATGACTTGAAAGAAAAATATTTTTATGGAAAACATAAAACATGATTTGTTTAAAATAAAGTCCCTTAAATGTATCTCACTTATTGATTATTGATCTAACAACATAAAAAATGTAAAATAAAATTTTAAACCCAAAAAATAACTATATGAGAAGAAAATAGATGGAATTTAATATATTAGGATCATATAATTTCCCCAAATGAAATATGAACATAAATAATCCCAAAAAATGATATTGTAATATAATTCCCTTACTTGAAATACAACATGAATCATTAGAAATAGTATCATCCTATATAATAATTTTAGATTTATGATATATCTATAAAAACCATATTCATACTTATCATACCACATATGATTCACTTATAACATCTCATCACCCGTTAATTAACAATTCTTCATTAAAAATATCATTCAGGTGAAAATTAATCTGCTTCCCATGCATGTTTCGGTGTAATAGTAACAATACTTGAACCTTTTCAATAGTTTTATTCAATAAAAAATCATAATAATTTTATAATTATAATATATATTAATTATATAATTTTTTATAACCATCCCTATAATGTGGTGATGAAAAATAAATTACATCACATTGTAGAGACGTTACTTTTTATGTACGAACGAATGATGCTTCCAATATTCGATGGATGGAGAAAAATAAAGGTAAATAATAATTCATATTTATATAATCATTATTATATCAAATATATAATATATATTAATTAAATAAATCCTTATTACCATCCATGATAAGAAGAAATAAAAAATGAACCATGTTTCTTTATGGAGGTGTTAGAACACACATACACGCGAACAATGTTTTCATCTTCCAACGGATGGGTGGGTGAAAATTTAATTAGTATATAATATTTCTAGAATCATAATGATCTCTTAAATATAATATATATTCCTTTTATCCATAATTATGTTTAACAATGAGAGGTAGTGAAGGAAAATCAACCACATCGCTATATGATGATGGTAGTCCATACGTACACAAGAATGACACTTTCATTTTCCATTAGATAAAAAAGGAGAAGAATAAGGGGTTTTATATAAAAATAGTAATTTTCAATTATATGTAATATACTGATTTTATTATATCATAATGTTTATTATATTATTATAGGAGGTAGAAGAATAAATAAAATTAATGAACTCAGTTATGAGTTATACCATTTCTTTGGACTACACTGAAATCCTTCTTAGGATGGAATTAGGGAAATGAAAAAATATATAGTATGTGTATAATGAATATAGGAAGTTATTTTTGTAGGTATCAGTTGATCTAAGTGGCTCAATTTGTTTGAATAAAACTGGGGAGGAAGTTTCATTTTATATGTGAGGTGGGTGGGAAGCTTTTATATAGATACTATATTAATATATAATATCGATCTAACTCATGTAAAATGGATCAAAAATCTATAGATTATACTGTAATGAGGTTAAATTTTAAATAAATTCAAAGAATAAATTTTAAACAAGTTTATGTGTCATTTTAAACCTTATCAATTAGATTAACCTCCTCATTAACCCAATTTAACCTTGACCATTATAACAAATTCTCCACTATTTAAATGTAATGAAAGTAATTATAAAACTTCAAAGTGGAAAATACATCGAAAAATAAATGTTAGGCTATAATATTTACCATACACTTGTAGGGATATTTTTTTTATAATTTTAGAATGATTTAAAAATAATTTCTAAACATTAAATACTATTTAATGTCATTTTTGAGACTATATTCATATATTGATGGGAGTCCCATGTTCAACTCACAATGGCCTCATTTGTGGGGGATTTTCAGGGTTTCATCTGGTGGAATGGAAAAAATAAGGGGTTGTGTGAGTGGCGAAGGTGGTAGGTTGTTGGGGACACTACGACGATAAGCATAGGCTATGCGGCATCGGTTCCTGTGTTCTCTGTAGTAGCCGTTGGATGATGGTTCGTCGTCAGGGATGGTGGAGCATCCATCGATGTTGCATGGTGATCAGTGGGATTCTATGACGGTGAGGAGATGTGTAGATTCTGTGACCCATGATAGTGGTAAAATGAGATGATGGGACTCTTTGGACGATATACAGAAAAATGACAATAGGGCAGTGCTGTGAAATGAAAGTCGGCATGGGGCTCAGCTATACGGTTCTGAGTGAGGCGCATTACAGTGCTACAACTAAAGGAGTTTGACGAAGGACTTTGACTGACAGATTTAGAACAAAAAAATCCGAGTCTCATACTGAGGTGTGCTCCTAGATGAGGCCTGAGAAAGGCAAAACTCATAACAGTGCTCTCAGATTAGGATGAATGAGATGGTATGACTTTTCCACCAGTACCAGGCCCATGAAGTCATGTATTAGGATTCTTTCTGATAATCTTTGTAGGTTTTTTTTCTGTGGAACAAAAATTCATATCAGCTGGGTGGGGTTTTCTATTGGGTATTTGGTCCTTGGGTCTGAAATGGCCATGTATTAAGGCTTAGTGCCTTTTGGCCTACAAACTATGTAAAGGTTACCCCTTAACCTGCAAAAGAGGATTATCAAAATTAATGAAAATTATAAGTCTCCGGGTGTTCAGGAAGGTAGAATTTAAAGGAATAAATATAACAAAGTAATTACAATATAAAAAATTTATGTAGTAATTTTAAATTATATTTTTATAATATATTCATGGTTAATCTTAATTCCTCCAAAATATATTACATTTAATTTTATTAGAATTATTTATTTGATTTTTCTATATCTTGCACAAGCATTGTGTTGACGTTATGTTATCATTCAATGAAATTATGCTATCAATAAAAATTAAAGATAAATTACTATCATAAAAAAACTATTCATATTTAAAATAATTTTTTTAACCATTCATATCTTCTTTTTACACCTATGAAAAAAGTAGTGATATTAAAAGGAGTGTTATATTTTGTGTTTTTTATTAACATAAAATAATATAAAGATCATTATCAAATTAATGTTGAACCAAAATGATATATGTAGTAATTTTTTATAGTCACAGTTGAATTTATATAATAAAATGTAATAAAATAATTTTTTGGATTGATTCTAAGACCTTGTCTCATAGTTTTAACATTAACTAACCTGTATTACCCATTACCATGGTAATAAAATTTTACCATGGTTACTATTAATTATGAATAAAAAACAAGTTGAACTATTTACAAAATTTTAACATCAATATTATAGATAAGAAATCTATTTTTCTTGAATTAATTCCAAGAATTATCAGAAATTAATTTCAATATAATGGATTCAAATTTTGTGCTCTCTTAGAATGAGTCTCGCGTGCCTCAGGCTGTCCAAAGTTTCTCTATCATTGTGGTGGCTATTTAAGGTTCCGGTCGCAGTGGAAGTGCATGGGTGGATGTGCCCACTTGGCCTTTTTTCATTAGCAATGATCAATATGGGATCAATACGATGATAAATTCCAGTCTCCATGGATCGAATCATAGAAATAGACAAAATAAATAGAAAGTCCAGGAACCACAAAGTAGGATCGTTACAGGTTGATTATAATTAATTTAATTAATTGAAAATAAATACATTTTGTGGTTTTCTTTCTTTGTTTATGTTCTTGATCACGTTCCGATATGATTCGTCATTGCATCACAGAATCCAAGTGTAGACTTCCTCTAGTGGTGATACACATGTGCACCTCGTATCTATGGACATCACCAAAGGAGTCTCCGGGTGCTAGCGTAGAGAAACATTTTCTTGTATTTTCCACCTTAGATCGTCTTGATCCGAAGGAAGAAGATCTCTCTCGGTCTTGAGAGCCTTATTAGAGGAAGAGTTTCTTTCGGCCTTGAAAGAATTCTCTAGAATTTTTCTGCACAATTATTCTCTTGTGTTGGAAATGAGTTGGGGTTGTGAGGATATTTATAATCGAGTTTGAGGTTGTAGAGTTATGATAATAAATAAACGCATTACACATTTCATTTATTTCATTAACTCTTATTGAGAACCCCCATGTTGAATAATTAATTTCTTGACATGCACTCACACTGATTATAATAAATATCATTTAATAAAACGATATTTCCTTAAAATCCCGACTGGAAAAACTACACGGCGTGTACTTGTTTTTCATCGAAAAATAAATAGTGTGTACATTCAATGTACATGGCGTGTATATCCTATTTTCATTTATTCATTTCCTTTCCAAAATGAAAACTACACGGAGTGTACATTTAATAATACACGGCGTGTACTTGTTTTCAAAATAAAAACTACACGGCATGTAATAATAAATACACGGCGTGTACTTGTTTTCATTTTATTCTTCCTCCAACATTAAAACAATTTAGGCTTCCTTGAATAATTATTAAACCATGTACGGTAATAATCCTTATTCTACTTGAGCTACATAAATACACTTAGTGTGTGACCCTCTAGGCCTCTTTCTCGTTGGCATTGGGCGGGCTTGCCTAAAGTCTAAGATTACTATCTGGCAATGGGTCAGGGCACCCAAGAGAAAGAAGTTGACGCCGCATTGACGTATCACCACATACAAACTCTTACTATGTAATTTAATCCCTTTGTCTTGATATCTCATTGAGCAGGTTTCATGGCAGTGTCATAAACCTATATGCTTGATCCGTCGTTCTTTGACTACCTGAAATAAACTCATCGTTTACACCATGTCCATGAAATTTCATGCGACAATTCTATTTCAATAAAAGGTTCAAGATATCAACTTCCATAAATGGAAGGGACAAATCCTTCCTCGACTTATCGATTAACAACATGTCACTTGTGATGCACCCAATGTACCCTACTTCCCGCCAGCTGTCTGCGTAACGGTTTTCGTCAGCAAATCTAAGTGCGCGAGTCATGACATGAGTTAATGATAATCTTCTAGTCAAAGGACCATTACACACGCTCGTAGATAGAAATGTCCGATGACACCAAGACATGCATAATTTCTATTGGCGGGTCTGTTCTCATAATCTCCCATCTTGTAGATTACCAAGTGCGAACTGCATGAGAGAGAGTCTCATCTTCTTATGAGTACTCGCACCTGACAGTCTGTATACTATGTGTCCTATCATAGTATTTCATCCAACCGTAGAACTTTTTTAAGAATATTGTTATAGAATTTCAAGGTTCTCATCATAGAGGGGATCTGCCATGACCTTGTTAATGCAAAAAATATTCCAGGACATTATTATATTATAGTCATGCAGAACAATGAACAATATATAATAAGTGAACAGTCATGTAATCAAAGTACAAAACAGTTGGTTCTCAGGACACCAGCCCTTACAAACTCCCACTTGTACTAGAGCCAACTGCCTGTGACTTTTATTCCGCTAGACCTCAAATAATGATCATGTTTCTTCTGAGTCAAGGATTTAGTCAAGGGGTCTGCCACTTTGTCTTCTGTGGAAATACTTCTCACTGCAACTTCACCTCTTTGAGAAAAATCCCTCAATAGATGATACTTCTGAAGTATGTGCTTTGTCCGCTGATGTGACCTTGGCTCTTTTGCAAGTCTCACCGATGCAGTATTATCACAATAGAGTGTGATATGATCTTTACTACTCAGTAATACATCCAGCTCTTGGATGAAGCTTTGCATCCATACTGCTTCTTTAGTTTCCTCAGAAGCTGCGATAGCTCACTGCACCTCCATTAAAACTGAAGATGTATCCAATCTGCGACTTCATGTCATCTTGATCAGTCTGGAAACTAGAATCTACATGTCCTCTGATGACTAGTTCCTCATCTCCTCCATAAACCAGAAACATATCCTCAGTACACCTCATATACTTTAGGATAGTCTTGACTGCCATCCAATGGAGGTCTCCTGGATCAGCTTGATATCTGCCTAATTCACATAATGAATAAGCAACATCTAGCCTCATACATAGCATACCGTACATGAATGAACCAATCGCGGATGCGTAAGGGATCCTTTCCATTCTCTTTCTTTCCTCATGTGTCTGAGGACACATTTTCTTGGAAAGATGAATGACATGTGACACTGGCAACAATCCCCTATTGGACTGTTCTATACTGAATCTCTTCAGTATCCTGTCAATATATGTACTTTGACTCAGGCCTAACATTCTCTTGGATCTATCACGATGGATATTGATCCCAAGAATATATGCTTCCTTGCCCAAGTATTTCATGTAGAAGAATTTATGCAACCATGCCTTAACTGACTGTAAGAAAGGTACTTCATTTCCAATTAGTAATATGTCATCAACATATACTATTAGGAAAACGACTGCACTTCCACTAAACCTTTTGTAGACACAAGGCTCACATTCATTATTAACAAATCCAAATTCCATTACAGCTTCATCAAAATGAATGTTCCACGACCTTGATGCTTTCTTTAATCCATAAATGGATTTCTGTAACTTTCATACCTTGTTGGAATCCTTTGGAGTCACAAAACCTTCAGGTTGTGTCATGTAGACATCTTCCTGGAAGTTCCCGTTAAGGAAATCTGTTTTGAAATCCACTTGCCAAATTTCATAGTCATGGTAAGCGGCAATGGACAATAGGATTCTAAGGTATTTTAGCATCGCAACTGGTGAAGAGGTTTCATCATAGTCAATTCCTTGACACTGTCTAAAACCTTTTGAAACCAGTCGTGCTTTGTAGGTACTAACTTGCCCCTCCATGTCCAGTTTCTTCTTGAATACCCATTTATTACCAATAGAATTTACATCAACTAGAGGATCTACCAAAATCTAGACTTGGTTTTGGTACATGGAATCCATTTCAGAATTCATGGCTTCTTGCCACTTGGCAACATCTGTGCCTTCAGCTACTTCCTTGTAGGTAAGAGGATCATCATTTTCAACCAATAATGAGTCACCATCCTCGGTGACAAGAAAACCATATCGTTTTGGTTCTCTCACCTCTCTCGTGCTCCTACACAGTTCTTGTGTCTCTAGAACATATTGTTCTTCCACGGGGCTTTGTGGAATCTGTTCTTGTAACAACTCATGTGTATCTTGTGCCTCGACTTCATCAAAGTCTATCTCGCTCCCACTATCTCTTTTGGATATGTGCTCCCACTCAAGGAATATGGCGTGTCTTACGACTGTAACCTTTTTGTCTGAGGGGTTGTATAGGTAATATCCCCTTGTTTCCTTGGGATATCCTATAAAGATACACGTTGTGCCTCAGGGTGAAATTTTGTTACCTGAAGAGGCCATAACAAATGCTTCGCTACCCCACACATGTAAATTCGATAACATGGCTTTGCGTCCACTCCATAACTCGTATGGAATACCATTTATCGATTTAGTTGGTACTTGGTTTAGTATGTGTGCTGCTGTTTGTAATGCATATCCCCAAAAGGATAATGGAAGACTCGCATGACTCATCATTGATCTCACCATGTCCAATAGGGTGCGGTTCCTCCTTTCACTTACACCATTCCACTGATGTGTGTAAGGAGGAGTGAGTTGAGATAGAATCCCAAACTCCCATAAGAAATCAATGAAGTCCTGATTAAGATATTCTCCTCCTCTGTTTGAGTGGAGTTTCTTAATCTACTTACCAAGCTGGTTCTCAACTTCATTCTTGTATTCTTTGAACTGATCAAAAGAATTTGACTTATACCTCATTAAGTAAATATATCCATATCTACTAAAATCATCAGTAAAAGTTATGAAGTATGATAACCCACCCCTTGATTCAACTAGAAATGTCCCACACACATCTGTGTGAACTAATTCTAGAATCTCTTTAGCCCTTTCACCTTTCCCACTAAATGGGGCTTTGGTCATTTTACCTTGTAGACACGCATGACATACACTAAGTGGTTTTAGTTCGAAAGAATCTAAATAATCATCTTGATGTAATTTTTTCAAACGTTTCTCATTGAAATGACCTAGATGGTGATGCCAAAGTTGGGTGTGGTATGAGTCATGTGAATTGAGTTTATCATCGATTTCCATTACTTGGTTTGTGTAGTCTAACACATAAATGCTATTATATAAATGTGCCCTACCAAAACAAATGTTATCTTTATAAAAGTAGCAACATCCACTTCTGAACTTGAAGATAAATCCATCAGTATCTAATCTAGATACTGAAATAATGTTTTTGGTTATAGAGGGTACATAATAATATCCTTTCAAAACCAAGACCATCCCAGTAGGTAATGTGAGGTGGTATTCCCCGACAGCTACAATAGCATGTCTGGCTTCATTGGCTGCTCGCAGATCTACCTCCCCTTGATCAATCTTCTTGAATCAACTTGGTTCCTGTATTTGGATACATATGTGAGCACCACAAGTTGTATCTAATACCCAATTTTTATAAATAAATAGATTTCATTCGATGACAAACGCACTCGAAGCTTCCCCTTTCTTCCTTGGCTGGGAGCAGTTTTTCTTCCAGTGGCCCTTCTTTCCACATGCGAAACAAACAAAATCCTATTCCCTTGACTCCCCTTTGATCTTCCTTTTCTTGGAAGACCTTGAAGAAGATTTGGGATTAAATATCGTTTCCTTCCCTTTCCTTTTATTCACCATAAAGACAAAATGTTTTTCATGCTTCATGTCATTATCCACTTGGCGAATAAGGATAAGAAGATCCGACCAAGACTTCTCAATGTTATTCATGTTGAAGTTCACAACAAAGTTTGAGAAGCTCTGGGGGAGTGATGCAAGAATGAGATCAGTACCCAGTTCTTTGGGGAGTTTAAACCCTAGAACCTCCAAGTTCTCAATGTAGCTAATGAGCTTGACTACATGAGCCCCAGCTAGGCACCCTCTCTAAGATTGCTCTGAAATATAGCCTTGGAGATCTCAAACCTTTCCTGTCTTGCTCTCTCCTGGTATAGACCACAGAGGTGCTCGAGCATGCTCTAGGAATCCATGTATTCATGAGACTTCATGAGCTCACTAGACATAGATGACAACATCAAACATTGAACGTCGAGTGCATCACTCAAAATTTTATCATAGATGAGGAAATCTTCATCACTCTCCACTTGGGTAGGGGGATCAGGAAGTGAGGACTCCAGCACATAAAACTTTCGTTCATGGCATAGGATAACCCGAAGGTGCCTAAACCATTCTTGAAAGTTACTACCAGTGAGGATGTTGTCTTTATCCAGAATTGATCACTGAGAAAAGGTGGTTGATGAGTTTTTCATATCAATTCTATAAATTAAAAAGAGCATATTTATCAATAATTTCTTGATTACATTTTATGAAAAAAAAGAATTTATTAATTCTCCCAATATTTTATCAAGTCCCAATGGCCCTCACCATTGAACTCAGAATGTCCAGTTGCTTTGACATTCTAGTGGCAAGGATCCATATTCCCCTTCGCATAACCCCAACAAGGGTTGGTCAATCTATTTGAAGGTATTTAGGTAGGCATTCCTTTTCCAACTGTGACCTTACAGTTCCTTGATCTGTTGAGTGGACTTCCCAATCCTGAAATCCTGACTTGGATTTTCTCAACTCTTGCCTCCAATATTACATCAAGTCTAGCAAGGGATACTCCTCTTGATGTAATATGGTTATGTCAACCCGAAACCTTTCATAAGGGCTTACTTTATAAAAGTAAGTCCCAATAAGGGTTGGTCAAACACATAGTTTTATTGAGTCTTTCCCTTAATCAAGTAATGAAAGGCTTGGTTTGACTTAATTTGTTATTTGAGGGATTTTATTCTTTATGCGTAGTTTTGCATTATCACATGCTTGTTAATATTAAGTGATTCTTTCTTAAGTGATTAACCATGTTATGATAATGTTTACGCATATTCTGGTTTAATTTTATTCCATCTTTGAATGCTTGTTCATTTTATTAATTATGTGATCATGACAACACATACATAATAAATAAACCATGAAATCAGACAGAAATAAAATAAGATGGCATGATCATGAGCTTCTATTGGTTATCTTATCTAGTGGTTTTGATAAGCTAACCCCGACCTAGGGAAAACACCATAAACCTGATGGTTCGTGTTTTGCAGCTCCCACCTATCCACCTTTGTATCTTCTTGGGTTGGTTTCACCTCAGCTTTGAATTTTGAACCATCTCCTATGGCTTGAGAGATCCTCCATTACATGGGGTTTACATTAAATAAACCATGGGAATGAAGGCCCTACATTTTATTGTAAGAAGGCTCATAGGCCAACGAATTTAAATTAATCAAATTTAAATGAAACCATACACACATAAAAAGGTTCTTTGGTCTAGCTCATGATCATCCATAGCATGCAATGACATTTACGCATATTTAGAATTCAAATTCTTTTAATCGTTCCATTATTTAAGATGAGTCACACTTTAATTCAATTAATTATGATCTTATAATTAATCAATTCTTTATCTTAAATTCCTTTCTGAATTTCCTTGAGATTCTTCTCATCCATATACCTTGTACAGGTCTTTGTACCTTTAGAGGAAACCTGGTGAAATTTCTGGAAAGCACACGGTGTGTAGTTTATATTTACACAACGTGTATTTCTTTTCACCCTTTATCCAAATTACACGCTGGGGGCTTTGGCGTGTTTTCTGCACTTTGGAAATTCTGGAGTACACGACGTATAGATAAATCTTACACGGTGTGTACTTCCTTGTTACGCGGTAATTGGCATGGAGATCCCGTGTATGTGGTACGCGGATTCTTCTTTGTACATGGTTTCACTTGGGCTAGATCGGACTACATGGCGTGTTGCTCTAACATACATGCCATGTATTCCAGTTCCCATGCGCCGTTTCATTCTGGTCAACACGGCGTAATAAAAACATAGGCATACTCAATTCACATGGCGTGGTTTGGCGGACCAGTTCCAGTTTGTTGAACCTAAGTACATGGCGTGTAGTTTTTAGTACACGCCGTGTATTTCTGTGTTGTACAGACAGAAAGACCGGCTCCTCCGAATGAGTTACTCATTTTTATTTTAATCAAAATTAAAATTAAAAGGTTGTTTCTGTGATATGAATCAAGAAACGAATGAGGAAGAATAGATCTCATTTATTTAGATTTATAGAATGATTTATTTCGAATTGAATCAAATATAAATGCGTAAATTATCAACAAAAATTAAATAACTATAATCAACATTGTAACCTACCTCTAATACCAATTGAAGGTTCTGGGCGCAGCGGAAGCGCGTGGGTGGATGTGCCCACTTGGCCTTTTTCATTAGCAATGATCAATCTGGGATCAATACGACGATAAATGCCAGTCTCCACAGATCGAATCACATAAATAAAAAAAAGAAATAGAAAGTCCCAAAACCACAAAGTAAGATCGTTACAGGTTGATTATAATTAATTTAATTAATTGAAAAGAAATACCTTTTGCAGTTTTCTTTCTTTGTTTATGTTCTTGATCATGTTCTGATGTGATTCGTCATTGCGTCATAGAAGCCAAGTGTAGATTTCCTCTAGCGGTGATCCACACGTGCACCTCGTATCTCTGGACATCACCAAAGGAGTCTCCGGGTGCTAGCCTGGAGAAAACTTTTCTTGCATTGTACACCTTAGATCTTCTTGATCTGATGGAATAAGATCTCTCTCAGTCTTGAGAGCGTTCTTGGAGGAAGAGGTTCTTTCGGCCTTGAAAGAATTCTCCAGAATTGTTGTGAACAACGATTCTCTTGTGTTGGAAATGAGTTGGGGTTGTGAGGATATTTATAATTGAGTTTGAGGTTGTAGAGTTATGACAATAAATAAACACGTTACGTGTTTCATTTATTTCATTAAATCTTATTGAAAACCCCCATGTTGAATAATTAATTCCTTGACATGTGCTCATGCTGGTTATAATAAATATCATTTAATAAAATGATATTTCCTTAAAATCCCGACTAGAAAAACTACACAGCGTGTACATTAAATGTACATAGCGTGTATATCTTGTTTTCATTTATTCATTTCCTTTCCAAAATGAAAACTACATGGCGTGTACATTTAATAATACACGACATGTACTTGTTTTCAAAATAAAAACTACACGGTGTGTAATAATTAATACACGGCATGTACTTGTTTTCATTTTATTCTTCCTCCGACATTAAAACAATTTAGGCTTCCTTGAATAATTATTAAACCACGTACGAGAATAATCTTTATTCTACTTGAGATACTTGAATACACTTAGTGTGTGACCCTCTAGGCCTCTTTCTCGTTGGCATTAGACAGGCTTGCCTAAAGTCCAAGATTACTGTCTAGCAACGGGTCAAGGCACCCAAGAGAAAGAAGTTGACGCCGCATTGACTAATCACCACATACAAATTCTTACTATGTAAATTAATCCCTTTGTCTCGATATCTCATCAAGCAGGTTTCATGGAAGTTTCATAAACATATATTCTTGATCCATCGTTCTTTGACTACCTGAAATAAACTTGTCGTTTACACCATGGCCATGGAATTTCATGAGAAAGTTCTATTTCAATCAAAGGGCCGAGATATCAACTTCCATAAATAGAAGTGACAAATCCTTCCTCGACTTATCCATTAACAACATGTCACTCGTGACGCACCCAATGTACCCTACTTCCTACCAACTGTCTGCGTGACAGTTTTCGTCAGTAAATCTAAGTGCGCGAGTCATGACATGAGTTAATGATAATCTTCCAGTCTAAGGACCATTACACACGCTCGTAGATAGCAATGTCTGATGACACCAAGACATGCAGAATTTCGATTGGTGGTTCTGTTCTCATAATCTCCCATCTTAGAGATTACCAAGTGCGAACTCCATGAGAGAGAGTCTCGTCTTCTTACGAGTACTCGCACATGACGGTCTGTATACTATGAGTCCTATCATAGTATTTCATCCAACCGTAGAACTTTGTTGAACTCTCTATGAGATGGTTTTTTTAATAATCCCAAATCATTACTGTATGTATGACACTTTAGTCTTTTTGATCAAATTGTTCTAAATGTGTTTATATTTGTTTAAATCATGTTTATAAATTTTTATCTATGTTAAGTTATGTATTACTAGTGACCTGGAAGTATTCAGGACTGAACATACACTTTTTGAGAATTTTTTGTCTTGACCCACTATTAGTTATATTCTGTCGCACCGATAATAGGAACAACCGCACCGATGATGAACGATAGCATCGATGATGAACGGTCGCACCGATGATGAACGGTCGCACCGATGATGAACGGTCGCACCGAGGATGAACGGTCGCACCGATGATGAACGGTCTCACCGATGATGAACGGTCCAACTGATGATGAACGGTCGCACCGATAATAGGAACTGTCGCACCGATGACAGCAATCACACTGATAATAGGAACTGTCGCACTGATAGCTACCAAAGGTCTAAAGAGATACCGATCATGAGACACCGATGCTGAGTCACCAATGATGAGACACCGATGCTGAGTCACTGATGATGAGTCACCGATGCGGAGTCACCGATGGTGAGTCACTGATGGTGAGTCACCGATGGTGAGTCACTGATGATGAGTCACCGATGTTGAGTCACCGATGCTGAGTCACCGATGCTGAGACACCGATGTTGAGACACCGATGCCGATACTACTGAACCAATGCAGATTCAAAGTGACTCACCGATCTCATGACTCACCGATAGTCATGAAAACTTTTTGAATTTATATAAATTCTTATTTAATTATAACGGTCATATTTGATGATTTTAATGCAATTAATGATATTTAATGTTAGTTGTTGGAATGTCAGGAGATTGTACCTTGTACCTATGAAAAGGTAATCATTCCTATTGCTCTAGATCATGGAATAAAAGGAGGATTGAGCTTCAGTAAAAGTGTGTGCGCAAAAAGGCATAGAGAGAGAATTCTTCCATGAATATATATATGAAAATGAAGAACACACGAAGAAGTTGAAGGGGGAATTTGAAAGATCTCAAAAGAACTCTCATGTATGCAATCCAACACTACTAAAGAACACATGAAGAACACTAGAAATCAGAGAACACACTCACTTGTGAAGGACATCAAGCTGAACCACGATACTCTGTTTTCAATAGCAAAACCACAGAAGGACATAGAAGAAACTCTGCTAAATCCAATGAGTCCAGATCTGCACTACCAATCACTAGATATTTCTAAACTCTGATATATTCTCTCTTAGTGATTATTTTACTTACATTTTTGAGCAGTGTGTGTACTCTGTACATCTTACACACACACACACTGACTCCTGAGCTGAACTGGAGGATATCAAAATCCTCAAACCAAATTTTTTTACTCTTGTTTACCCATGACAACAGTGAAAGTGGTCCTTGTGTGGCCTGCTCATTGTTTTTGTTTCCCACGAAGAACTGTGGTAGAGGTACCTGTGTGGCATGGACAGTCTTGTACTATTGTTAACCCTAATCCAGGGTGTGGATCAAATTTATATAAATTGTTTGAGAGGACTAAGTCTCATCTTGAGACTGAACCTCTTGGTTACATCTTCTGTTAATTTTTATTTAAGTCATAAATATACTATATATGTTTCATATTCCGCTGCTATTACTTTGAAATAAAAATCTATTTTAAAGTCTCTTTGATAGTTAAATTAGCAAGTGTTTATACTTGTTGTAAAACAGTAAGTTATCCTCAAAAGCTAATTTAATCCTGTGATTAAATTTACTGAGATCTAATCAATCTTTAAGAAGCTAATTGAACATTTAAAATCTGTATAAATTCACTATAGTTTAACTTTGTTTTCAAATTGGGGGTTTTTAAGAGAAATTTGTTTAATAGAAATTTTTATTCGAACTCAATTCACCCCCCTCTTGAGTATCCATTGCGACCAACATTTGGTATCAGAGGGTGACATTCTGTTAGCTCAACTGTGATTTTAGTTGCATCTTTAAAGATATTAAATTTCTGTTAGTTCTAAATTTTATCTCTTTAATTTTGCTTTCTAAAATCTAGCTATGGATAATAGACTAGAGGGTGCTGCTACTAACCGGCCACCTTTATTCAATGGCACCAACTATGCCCAGTGGAAACTTAAAATGAAAATTCATTTGGAAAGCATGAGTTTTGATATCTGGACTGCTATAGAAACTGAATATAAGATTCCAGAAACTGAAAGAACTACTTGGGATGAAGCTACTAAGACATCTTAAAATAATAACTGTAAAGCTATGAATTCTCTGTATTGTGATTTAGAAGATGAAGAGTTCAATAGAATATCTACTTGTAAAACTGCCTATGAAATATGGGATACTTTGAGTGTTTCTCGTGAAGGAACAACTAATGTTAAAGAAATGAGATTGAATACTTATACTATTAAATATGATAATTTTAAAATGAAGACTGATGAAACTATCTCTGACATGTATCTCAGGTTCAATGAGATTGTCAATACAATGATCTCTCTTGGAAGAGATGTCACTACTAAGGAACAAATCATGAGGATATTAAGATGTCTACCAGATAGATAGAGAGGAACTTCTGTCTCAATTAGAGAATAGTGTGACATAAGCAAACTACTAGTAAAGGAGCTTATTGGTAAGCTTATGATGTATGAAGAAGAACTCAAAGTGAACAAGGAAGAAGATGTTGAACCTAAAAGGAAGTCTTTAGCTTTTAAATCTACTACTTCTAGGAGCAAGGACAAAGACAAAGTTCAAATACAAACTGAAAGTTCAACAAGTGATGATTCAGACTCTAACAGTGATGCAGATATGGCTCAAATAGCCAGGAGATTCAAGAATTTCTATAGGAAGAATAGATTCTTTAGAAAATCAAATTACAAAGGAAAGTATGACAACAAAGGTCACTAGAATATGGATTGGAAGAAATCTGAGAAAAAATGATAAAGTTGTCTGCTATGAATGCAAAAGGAAAGGTCACATTAAAGAAGACTATCCAAAACTGAAGTTCAAAAAGAAATATGACTACAAGGACAATAATTACAAGAAAGCCATGAAAGCTACTTGGAGTGCTTCAGAAGACAGCACACGAAAATATGAAGTTTCTGATTCTGAAAAGAATCATGCCAACATGTGCTTCATGACCAATACCTCTGAGGTACCTGTTTTCCCTATACTTAATGGTTATTATTCTGAAACTAATTCTGAATCTGAAAACATGTCTAGTGAATAACTATTTGAATATTGTAACATTCTAGAAGAAACATGTAATGAAATCAAGGACAAGTATAAGTATTTAAAAAAATAGAATGCTCTCACTACCAATGTTAAATCTTCCTTTGATATAGAAAAGGAAAAGAATGCTCAATAGATAAAGGAAAATACTGAACTGAAAATGTCTAATGAGAAACTCAGAAAGGACTTAGAAAAATCCACAAATGGAAAGGATAATCTAACTCAAATGTTAGGAAGGAAAGTTGCACCAAAATATACTACTGGTTTGGGATACCAACTTGGAAAAATACAGCTTACTAAAACTAAATTTATTCCTAAGTCTGGACAAAATTCTTCTAGTTCTAGTTCTGGAAATTCATATGCTTCAATGAGGTATCCATATGGTTATAGAAAAAATAAAGTTTATCTTTAAAAATATTTTGATTTTGTAATTTGTATGAAACCCATAAGACAAATTTGGGTACCAAAATCATTGATTTCTAACCTGTCTGGACCCAAGAAGATCTGGGTACCAAAGTCATTTTCCATCTAAATCTGTTTTTTAGGAAACATGTTTGAAGAGTTCTCAGAAGAAGGTATGGTAATTGGACAGTGGATGTTCGAGACACATGTCTGGAGATTATTCTTACTTTAAAATATTAATAAAGATTTATGGAGGCCATGTCACCTTTGGTGATAATTCTAAAGGAAAAATCATCGGCCTAGGCCAGATTGGTAACACTGATTCAGTTTTGATTTCTAAAGTTTTATTTGTTGATAGACTTAAGTATAACCTGTTAAGTATTTCTCAATTATGTGATGATGGCTTTAATGTTAAATTTGAAAATGATTCCTATGATTTTTTTAACTCTAAAAATGTTTTAGTGTTCTCTGCCTTGAGAAATGAAAATGTTTATGCTGTTGATCTGAATTCTTTGGTCAAACAAAATGTTACTTTCTTAAATGCTATTCATAAAAAGTCTTGGCATTGGCACAGAAGATTGGGACACTGCAACATCCTTTCACTTAGAAAAATTTCTAGGAAGAACTTGGTTAGAGACCTACCTAAACTTGAATTCCCAAATGAAAAAGTTTGTAATCCCTATCAAAAGGGAAAGCAACATAAAGTTTCTTTTTAATCAAAGAAATAATTTTCAACTTATCAACCTCTTGAGTTGGTTCACATGGATTTATTTGGACCTTATAGAGTTTCTAGTCTAAATGGGAATCACTATGTCTATGTACTAGTAGATGACTTTTCTAGATATACTTGGGTATACTTCTTAGCTCACAAAAGTGAAGCTTGTTCTTACTTTGTTAAATACTCTAAGTCTGTAGAAAACTTTAGTGGACTTACGATTAAAACTCTAAGAAGTGATCACAGCTGTGAGTTTGAAAATCATGAGTTTTAATCTTATTGCTCACACAATGTCTATAGTCTCAACTTTTCTGCTCCTAGGACACCTCAGTAGAATGGTGTAGTAGAAAGAAGAAATAGAACCCTTCAAGAAATAGTAAGAACCATGCTTAACGAGTATGACCTTCCTGTTTACTTTTGGGCTAAAGCTGTGAATACAGATTGTTATATTATTAATAGAGTCCTGATTAGACCTATTCTTAAGAAGACCCCATATGAAATATGGAATAATAGAAAACCCAAAGTTAGTTACTTTAGAGTCTTTGGCTGCAAAGTTTTTATTCTTAATCCAAAGGATAATCTTGACAAATTTTCTTCTAAGAGTGATGAAGGAATTTTTCTTGGTTATTCTTTAACTAGCAAAGCTTATAGAGTCTTTAATAAAATAACCAAATGTGTGGAAGAATCTGTTCACATCAAGTTTTATGAAACTGATCCACATGAGCCTAAAACCTCTCTTGAAAATCTTGAAGAAGATTTGACTATTCTAGACCTTAATGATAAAGTCAATGAACCTGCTATAACAATATACAGTTCTGGACATATTCTAGAATCTGATTCTATAGAACCCAAACTTGGGGATGAACTTGAAATTTCTTGTTCTACCTTTACTAGATCAACTAGGATTCTAAAGAATCATTCTTTAGATGCTGTTGTTGGTAATCTTGATAGAGGTGCACAAACTAGAGCTTCTCTAAGAAACCAGGTTGAACATCAAGCCTTTCTTTCACATCTAGAGCCTAAAAATGTCAATGATGCTATCAATGATGAATTTTGGGTAATGGCTATCCAAGAATAGTTAAATCAATTTTAAATAAACAAAGTCTAGGAATTAGTTGATAGACCCAAGGAAACTTTGACAATAGGAACTAAATGGGTTTTTAGAAACAAATTTGATGAGTCAGGAAACATAGTTAGAAAAAAATCTAGGATAGTTGCATAAGGATATAGTCAAGAGGAAGGTATAGACTATGAGGAAATCTTTACACCTGTAGCTAGATTAGAAGCTATTAGAATTCTACTTGCCTATGCTTCTCATATGAATTTCAAGTTATATCAAATGGATGTTAAAAGTGATTTTCTAAATGGTTTTATTGTCAAAGATGTTTTTGTTGAACAACTACCTAGATTTACTAATCCTCATTTTCCAAATCGAGTTTTTAAACTTTCTAAAGCTGTATATGGCTTAAAACAAGCTCCAAGAGCTTGATATGATAGACTTAGTAATTTTATTATTTCAAAAAGTTTTACTAAAGGTATTTCTGATCCAAATATTTTTATTAAAAGAATTTCTAAAGATGTTTTATTAGTACAAATCTATGTTGATGATATTTTTTTTGGATCTTCTAAACACTCTTTATGTACTAATTTTTCAAAAAGTATGCAAAATGAATTTGAAATGAGTTTAATGGGAGAACTCAAATATTTTCTTGGATTTTAAGTTTTCCAAAATGAAAATGGTATTATTTTGAATCAAATTAAATATGAAAAGGATCTTTTAAAACATTTTGGTTTGGATAGTATTAAGGAAAGTGATACTCCTATGAGTATAGTCTGTAAATTGGATGCAGATGAAACTGGGAAACCAGTGGATCAAACACATTAAAGAGGTATGATTGGAAGCTTACTGTACCTTACTGCCAGTCGACCAGATATCATGTTCACTGTGTGTATGTGTGTAATATTTCAAGCTAATCCAAAAGAATCTCATTTACTTATTGTTAAAAGAATTTTTAAGTATCTTAAACACACTGTACACTTAGGTTTGTTTTACCCAAAATGAAAATCCTTTGAGTTAATGAGTTATTCAGATACTGACTTTGCTAGTTACAATTTGGATTAAAAAAGCACATCTAGAACATTTCATTTATTGGGAAAATACTTAGTATCTTAGTGTAGTAAAAAGCAGAATTCTGTAGCTTTGTCTACTGCTGAAGCAGAGTATATAGCTGCGGGTAGTTGCTGTGCACAAATTCTATGGATGAAACACACTCTTTTGGACTATGGATATGATTTTAAGCATGTTTCAATCAACTGTGATAACACTAGTGCAATTAACATTTCAAATAACCCTGTGTCTCACTCTGGAACCAAACACATTGATGTCAGACATCACTTTTTGAGAGATCACTACCAAAAAGGTGATATTACTCTTGATTTTATAGGTACTGAACATCAATTAGATGACATTTTCACCAAGACCTTATGTTCTGAAAGGTTAGAATCGATTAAACAAGAGTTAGATATGATAGATCCGTGAAACTGATCTGTCAAACCGATCTTTCAAAACGATCTGTGAAACCGATCTGTGAAATTGATCATTGAAACCGATCTGTCAAACTGATCTTTCAAACCGATCTGTCAAACCGATTTGTGAAACCGATCTGTGAAATAGATCTATCAAACTCATCTGTCAAACCGATCTGTCAAGTCAATTAGTGCTACCGATTGGGTTGTACTATTTTTATAAAATAAAAAAATTAAATTATTATCATTATCGTCTGTTTAAAATGACGTTGTTTTACTTAATTGATATTTTATTATTTTTAACCCTAAATTATACAAATAATGACATGTGGCTATTTCATTCTCTAAAGACTGTTGACCTTCTATTTCCCGCCGAACTCTCTCTTCTCTTCTCTGTATCCCGAGCCTTTTGAATCTTTCTAAGCCTCTCGATTTTCTCAAACCTCAGAATGGAAAAGCAAAAGAGACAGGGCAAGGAATTTTAAGGAACTTCACCTGTCAAGCGTGCTCGAGGTGAGTCGAGTAGTACGACACAGAGGTCTGTGAACCTGGATCTAGAAGAACGACAAGTTCTAGCTAAAAAAGAAATATTTTCAGAATGGGTTTTATCTAGAAAATCCGTTCTCTTGAAAGTGTTGGAAACACAAGGCTGGAAGGAGTGGTTCTATAATAATGATAGAATATTTCTCCCAAAGCTGGTGCATGAGTTCTATTTGAACCTGGATATAGTTTTGGATGGAGTAGAGGCTGTGAGATTGTCTTCTACAGTAAAATGGAAAAATATCACTTTTTCATCAAAAGAGTAGGCTGAATGTCTAGGGGTACCTCACAATGGAAGATACGAGGACTATTCTGGTAATATTCCTCCCACAACTGATTACTTTTATTATGAGATAGCCCTAGAGTTTTTGACTGGAAAGTCCGAATTATGAAGGATAACTGCTGCTGAGTTGGATGGTGAGAATCGAATCCTGTTTAAATTTATTCAACATCAAATATGTCAAAGAAAGGGTGATTTTTCTTTAGTTAAGTATCAAGATGTTTTTCTACTATTATTTTTATTGAATGGTGAAAAGATCAATATGTGTAGATATTTTTCTAAGAATATTGTTGAGATGATAAAACATTCAAAGAAAGCTACTACTCTATTTTATTCTAAACAGATTTCTTCCATGCTGAAATTCTTAGGCTGTGTGGATGATGGAGATGAGTGTATCTCATCAATTATCTTTTATTTCAACAAATTTATTTTTAAGAGGATAAAAATCAAATGGAACCCGTGGAAGAAAGATTAGGTTGCTAATGAAGAAAATTTATATGAATCCTTCAATCCTACTGATCATCCAAGGAGACCAAAGGAGATAAGAGATCCAAGTTTAAAACCTGGAGAGGAAGTGATTTATTCGGATGAAGAAGAGGAAGTGATTGTTCCTAAAGAAACTGGTGAATACAGTAAGAAAGGAATAGAAGAAGAAGAAGTTTATGAGAATCTAAATGTTGAATAAGAGGCTGAATTATCTCCAAATGAGAGGAGTGATCCTGATACTGTTAGCCTGAAGAAAAGAAGGATGGAATTTGGTTCAGAAAACCCTCCTCTCAAATTACCAGAGATTGAACCTTTTTTGGACGATGAATAAGAAGGTGAGACTGATGAATCAACTTCTGAGGAGTATGAATCCGGAAGTAAAGACAGTTCAAGTGAGAGATCAGTTAATGATGATGATAGTGATGATGATGAAGGAAATGATAATGATTAAGGTGATGCTAATGGTGATGGCAATAGTGGTAGCAGTGATAGTAATGGTGGTGATGCTGATGATGCTGATACACGACCTGTAGAAGGTCTAAATGTGATTCAATATGATCATGAACCCCAAACAATTGAGTAAGAAAATGTTCCTGAGGCTAAGAGGTCATAACAATTGGAGAGTGATTGGGACGGGGAAGTCCTTCCTAAACATTCTGGATGAGCTCAGTTTGTGAAACCTATGTACCCTTCATGAAAAACCGCATGGGAAGAACATCCAGGTCTTGCTGTTCTAGGATTAGATTACCCAGAGGAAGAGGAAGGTGTAGAAGTGGATCTTGCATGCATAAGTAATTTAGTTAAGTCTCAATTAGTTGCCGAGTTTTTGAAAAGAACAGATGTCAGACCTGATCCTTCAGTGTCTCAAGGTAGACCTGATCCTGCAGTTGCTCAGTCAGACTTTGATAGATTCAATGTTTAATTGATTCAAGCTGTTAGGGAGACTGTGAAAGATGAGTTATCTCATATTATTGCTCCTTCTCCTATGAATTTATTTGAAGCTTCCATGGATGAGTTGTCTCAGAGAGTGGTAAGCCTTATCAAACCAGAACTATGCAATTATAGTGAGTCGATTGGCAGGAACATTACCTCTTTGAATCAAACACTCACGGAGTTAGGCAGAAATCTTGCTTCTCTGTCAGGTGAGTTCAGAACAACTATATCTGGTATGATGTAAGTTTTAAGAAATCTAATAGAACGTTTGAAGAAAGCAGATTTGAGGAACTTATAATCTGAGATCACTCAAGTTGTTGCTCAGGCTGGAAATGCCAAGGTGACCAAGATCACTGGTTGTGAATTAGAAACTTTAAGAGATGTTGTTAGAGAAGAGCTGGCAGCTCTTGGGAAGATTTTGTATTTAGATTCTCTGAAAAATATGAAAGAGCATAATGATCATATTCATAAGATGGTGCAATTGTATTCAACCGATGCTACTAAGGATCAAAAAGAGATTAAGGAGAAAGTGGATCATTATTTCTCTAAGATCTACACAAATCATGAGTTGAATCATCAATTTTAAGTACTGGATAATAATTTGAGACTCCCTCCAGTGACTCAATATTTTAAATCTCAAGTTTAGAAGTTAAAATATTTTACCCCCTCTTTGGAAAATTTCATGTAGAATAAGGATGATTTTGACAAGGCTATGAAGTACGGTGGATAAGTCATTTAGTACTTCATAAATTTGCTCAAACCCTACCTTCATGTGTAAGCTAAGGCCATTGTTTTTCCTATTACTGAGTCTCTGCAATCATCAGATGTTGCTCCCAGTCAGATGTCTGTTTCTCAAGCTCTCTCTAGTATTTGACCAGTCTTTCAAAAACAACCTTTAGAAAGACCTTTTTTGCAGCAGGTGTCCTTGGAACCTACCATTCATCCATCTCGCGTTGTCCTAACTCCTTTCTCCATCCGGCCAATTCAACCTTCCACCCAACAACCATCTAGACCATCCATTCCTCCCACTGCTAAAGGAAAAACTCCCTTACAACCCGAGAGATAGCTATTTCTGTCAATTTTTAATATGGTGTGTATTTCTTGTACTTTTTACTTGTGTCTATGATGTTTCTCATCACTTTCAAACATTATTTTTCTATGCAATCTTTTTGCTTATCTTCCCTCTCTATTCTTTTTGATAATCCCAAAGGGGGAGAAATCAGGGTGAAATCAAGAAGCTCATGAGAAATCAGGAAGCTCATACATATGAGTGGGTTAACTGAATGTGCATATGAGCCAGCATTACTATATGCATTCATACACAAGGGAAAAATGACTTATCCGACTTGTATTATATGAGGTTCATGACTCAATTCTACAAGTCCTGTTTGCTATTCTAATCCTGTTTTATCTTTTGGCACATATTCTTTTTTATAGGGGGAACATACTGAATGACCTACTATATTCTATCTTCCTTGTGCTATTGATTTGTGATTATCAAAAAGGGGGAGATTGTTGAACTCTCTTTGAGATGGTTATGTTAATAATCCCAAATCATTACTGTATGTACGACACTTTAGTCTTTCTGATCGAATTGTTCTAAATGTGTTTATATTTGTTTAAATCATGTTTATACATGTTTATCTATGTTAAGTTATGTATTACTAGTGACCTGGAAGTATTATGGACTGAACAGACACTTTGTGAGAATTTCTTGTCTTGACCCACCATTAGTTATATTCTGTCGCACCGATAATAGGAACGGTCACACCGATGATGAACGGTCGCACCGATGATGAACGGTCGCACCGATGATGAACAGTCGCACTGATGATGAACGGTCACACCGATAATAGGAATTGTCGCACCGATAACAGCGGTCACACTAATAATAGGAACTACCGCACCGATGGTTACCAAAGGTCTAAAGAGATACTGATAATGAGACACCGATGCTGAGTCACCGATGCTGAGACACCAATGTTGAGTCACCGATGATAAGTCACCGATGTTGAGTCACCGATGATGAGTCACCGATGCTAAGTCACCGATGATGAGTCACCGATGCTGAGTCACTAATGCTGAGTCACCGATGCTGAGACACCGATGCTGAGACACCGATGCTGATACTACCGAACCGATGCAGATTCAAAGTGACTCACCGATCTCATGACTCAGCGATAGTCATGAAAACTATTTGAATTTCTATAAATTATTATTTAATTCTAACGGTTATATTTGATGATTTTAATGCAATTAATGATATTTAATGTTAGTTGTTGGCATGTCCGGAGACCGTACCTCGTACCTATGAAAAGGTAATCATTCCCATTGCCGGATCTCGTGGAATAAAAGGAAGATTGAGCTGTAGTAAAAGTGTGTGCGCAAAAAGGAATAGAGAGAGAATTATTCCCTGAATATACATACGAAAAGGGAGAACACATGAAGAAGTTGAAGGGGGAATTTGCAAGATCTCAAAATAACTCTCATGTATGAAATCCATCACTACTGAAGAACACACAAAGAACACTAGAAATCAGAGAACACACTCACTTGTGAAGGACATCAAGCTGAACCATGATACTCTGTTTTCGATAGCAAAACCACAGAAGGACTCAGAAGTATCTTTGATAAATCCAACGAGTCCAGAGCTTCACTACCAATCACTAGAGCTTTCTAAACTCTGATACATTCTCTCTTAGTGATTATTTTACTTACATTTTTGAGCAGTGTGTGTACTCTGTACATCTTACACACACACACACACTGACTCCTGTGCTGAACTGGAGGATATCAAAATCCTCAAACCAAATTTGTTTACTCTTGTTTACCCACGAAAACTGTGGAAGTGGTTCTTGTGTGGCCTGGTCATTGTATTTGTTTCCCACAAAGAACTGTGGTAGAGGTCCTTGTGTGGCCTGGACAGTCATGTAATGTTGTTAACCCCGATCCAAGGTGTGGATCAAATTTATATAAATTGTTTGAGAGGACTAAGTCTCGAATTGAGACTGAACCTCTTGGTTACATCTGCTGTGAATTTTTATTTAATTCATAAATATACTATATATGTTTCATATTCCGCTGATATTAATTTTAAATACAAATCTATTTTAAAGTCGCTTTGATAGTTAAATTATCAAGTGTTTATACTTATTGTAAACCAGTAAGTTAGCCTGAAAAGCTAATTTAATCCTGTGATTAAATTGACTGAGATCTAATCAATCTTTAAGAAGCTAATTGAACTTTTACAATCTGTATAAATTCACTACAATTTAACATTGTTTTCAAATTGGGGTTTTTTAATAGAAATCTTTTTAACAAATTTTTTTATTGGAACTCAATTCACCCCCCTCTTGAGTATCCACTCTGACCAAAAAACTTTTTTAAGAATATTGTTATAACATTTCAAGGTTCTCATCATAGCGGAGATCTTCCATGACCTTGTTAATGCAAAAAATATTCCAGGACATTATTATATTATAGTCATGCTGAACAATGAACAATATATAATAAGTGAGCATTCATGTAATCAAAGTACAAAACGGTTGGTTCTCAGGACACCAACCCTTACAGCTATGACTTACTAGGAGATCGTGGAGTCATCAGAGTGTCAGTCTTGTCTAGTCACTAATGGTGATGGAGTGGTTCCAACCACCTCCTATCCCGATGCTTCACTCCTTTGACCCTATGTTTGGTGGGATTTTAGTAAAAGAAAAGAAATGATTTGATAGTTTATAAAATAAAAGAAAAGAAAAGATTGTGATTTCTCTCACTGTGTTTGGATCAATAACTTAGCAAAAGAAAAGAAATGATTTGGATTTCTCTCCATCATGTTTGGTGACAATTTTTAATGTAAAAGAAAAGAAACACTTTTGGTGAAAATGACATAAATACCCTTTGTTAAAAAATAACACTTACACACAGGATGAAGAGACATACTTGCTGAAGATAAAAAAACAACCATATATTAGATCCCCACGGACACCGCACCTGTCAGCATATCTGTCCAACATCAACAATTTATGTTAAATGAAACAAATAACATTTTAAAAAAATGTATTTCTATTACCTTTTTTATAACAAATCAAAAAATAATAATTTTTATTTTAGTCAGTCATTATCTTTCATATCATCAAAATTAGGTAAAAATTAAACTAAGAACATATGTTAATACAAATTTTAAAATTTTAAAAAAATAATTAAAGATAATCAAAATTATTTATATAATTTATTAATTCAAAATTATTAATTCAAGGTAATCAAAATTATTATTTCAAAATAATTAATATTTAAAAAAAATTACTAATTCAAAATAGTTATTAATTCATATTTATTAATTCAAAATATTTATTAATTCAAAATCATTTATAAAATATTTATATAAACTATTAATACAAGATAATCATAATTATTCATAATCAAAATTATCTATAATCAAAATTATTTATAAATTGTTTATGATTATTTATATACACATAATTAGTTATAATATTTTTTTATATACACATTATAAAAAAAATTATATTTGACTGTCAGTATTACTTATAAATTAAGTTGAATTTAGAAAAATCATTATTTATTATTTATAAATTATGTTATGAAAATGTTTATATAAATAAAAAGAGATAATATGGGAAATTTATAAAATATCTAAAATGGGGGAGGGTTTCTGTCGGAATCATCCCAATTTTGGGACGATTCGAAATGTGAAGAAAACATGGATAGGGGAGAAATCCGTTTCTCCCCATTTATGTGCTCTGCTTTTATCTCTGTTATTCTGACCTCGTCAAACAGGAGAAACTGATTTCCATCATTCCATATATTTTCTTTTCCTTCCATTGGAGCGCAGCCAAACGAGCACTGAGTTCCTTGCCCTATTTTGGGGCTGTCTATGAAGAACGTGCTTCTCATGGCTCCCCTGGACCCCCTCCTTGTTCCCCCAATTTTTCAGTGGTTTAGGTGTCCTCCCTCAAATATCAATCATTTATTGGTCGTTTGGCAAGGGAGAAATGGACAGAAAAGAGAAGATATGGAAGAACAGAAATCTGTATCTGTCATTTGGCTATCCAATGTTGAAGGAGAGAAATGTGAGGGGTCGGGAAGGGAGAGAAATCGATTTCTCTCCCGCAGGCGATTTCAACGGATTTCGAATCATCCCAAAATTGGGACGATTCAGATAGAAATAATCAATATTGTTCAATTATTTTATACATTTCCCATATTTCCCTTAAATCTCTATATAAATGGCCAGACCTCATACTGCCGCCCCATCTCACACTACCGCTCCATCTTCGTCATCGCGTTCTTCCGTTGGTGTAGCATACCCTATTTTCTCCTTTAAGTCTGTTGTTATTACTATGAAATTAATTTTTTTCCATCATCTGACTACTATTTTTCGGCATCTAGTTTTCAACCAGTCCACTTCGTCTTCACCCATTCACAGCTTTCGTCTTCTGCATTCTTGTAAGTAATTTATTTGTTGCAATTCTTATTTTTTTTAATGATAAATTGATTTACAATTGGTTGTTTTTTAAATTAATAATTTATAATTGCAAAATTTTTTCAGTTGCAGTATATGATTACTTTTTAAATTATAAATATATTATTTCATTAGAGATTTAATTAATGCAAATACAAATAGTCATACATATTGAGATGAGTATAAGAAAAAACAGTACATTGCAATCAACAGCTTGTGATTATTTATTGATATATGGGTCATATTAATTTATATAACATTGAAAACTGCACAAGATCAAATTTTTATTAATTTTTATTAATTATTATCAATTATATTTCATATTTGTGTTATCATAGATTTGTTATTTTGTTATATTACAGAGTTTATGATTTAAATTTTTTTTGTTACATTGTTTTATTTTTTTGCATTGTTTTATTTTGTTACAATATTTTATTTTGTTACAAAATTTATTTTGTTACAAAATTTATTTTGTTACATTATTTTTATTAATTATTATCAATATTATTTTTCTATATTACAAAATTTATTTTTTTGTTTTATTTTTTTATATTACAAAATTTATGGTTTATCATAAATTTATTGTCAATTATATTTCATATTTTGTACTACATGTTTATCATATTTGTGTTATACGTTTATCATAGGTTTATCATAGATTTATTATTTTGTTATATTACAAAATTTATGATTTATATGGTTTGTAATGTATTATAGAGGTTTATTATAAGGTTTTATTATAGTATTTATTATTTATACAAATAAGTAAACTTATGAATATTATTAATGCACTATCTACAAATAAATATATTTTTATTTAATATAGACTATTGATGTCATAAATATACTTCCATAAATTATATTAAAAAAATATATAAGGTGATTTTTTATATGAAATATTAATTGTTTATTTTCTTCTTGTCATATTCAATTATATTTGAATTGTCAATTACATGTATCTCTATTTATATGGTTTCATTAAATAAATTTTATTGAATTGTTTTTAAAAAAAATGTAGGCCTTATTGATCAACAAGATGAAGCATTGAATAATCATTTGATTAAATGAGATGTAAGTCGGAAGATAGCAGTTGTTGAACTTATATGTCATGTAGTGGTTTTTGGTATTCTTGTAAAATCTATCAACATAAAAAATAGAAAAAACAATCCATTGATTATGTGAAATGTCAAAAAGTTCACGTTGAACTCATGGATCAACTTAAATGTGACAATGATTGTCATAACATAATTCGTATGGGGCCACATGATTTTTCAAATTTGTGTTCTATGCTTGAAATGCACGGTGGAATGAAACCGACAAAGTTTTCAACAATTGAAGAACAAGTTGAAAAATGTCTTTATATCCTGTCACATAATGTAAAAAATAGAAATGTTTCCTTTTTTATCATCGATCTGGTGAAACAACAAGTAGACATCTTCATGATTTTTGAGAGCAATGATTTCATTAGAAGATAAATTTCTATGCCAACCCGATGGATATGAGGTTTCGCCCGTGATACTCAATAGTGGAAGATTTCACCCATATTTTAAGGTACATTTTATATAATACAATTATTATTTCAATTGAAAATTATTTTTAACTTTATATTTTACAAAATTATCAGAAAATATATTAACTGATAGGATTTTATTGGAGCATTGGATGGAACACATGTTTGTGTCAAAGTTTCTAATAATGATGCAACAAGATATCGTGGTAGAAAAGGTTATCCCACACTTAACGTACTATGTTCATATACATTTGATCTAAAGTTTACCTATGTATTTCCTGGATGGGAGGGAACTGCATCAGACTCAAGAATTATTAAAAATTCATTATCTAGAGAAGACAAATTGAGACTACCAATCGGTAATTTCTACTCAACTTAATTTTGGTTGTTAAAATATGTAAATTGAATTATTTTGCGTAATGAAATTTTTTATTTGAAATATGAAAATTTTATCTTTTCATGTGGGATATATGTTACGAAGTGTCCTTATACCACCCTATAGAGGTGTACGTTATCATTTGAAAGAGTAATCTTGTAACACCCCGAGATTTTATGAAAAATATTTTTTTTTAATTTCATTAATGTCTTGTGTTATACGCTACACCAAAAGGAGCTTTCACAACACACATCTCTGACCTGGCTTGAACTACACGCAATCGCGACCTTCCATGGTAGCGTGTGTTGTACGCAACACCATGTTTCGCTAAACAATGATATGCTATTAAAATATTATTAAAACTAGCCGTTATGAATAGTAATAACCAATTTTTGAAATTTTGTAAATTTTATTTTTCAAAATGGACTTCATTTTTGGATTCGGAATATCGAAATTATCTTAGGGTGAAATTTTGGTGATTTTCGAATAACTTTCATATTTTGATGAATAGTGAAAATTACTAAATTTTAATTAAAAACAACTTTTTCAATTGAAATAATTAATAGTGATAAATTATTAATTTGAGTTGTTTTAAAGTATATTTATAATATATTTTTACAATTTAATACAATGTTGGTCATTGGATGTAATTTCACATTTAAACCAGACATAAACAAGTGTCAATCTTTTGATAGTTATTATCTCTTAAGAACACGCTATTTGTTTTGACGAAGGGAATTAATTTTTAAATTAATTAATGCAACTGATATGTTTTGAATTTGGTAAAATAGAAATAATTTTTGAGTCCATAATATCAAATATAGCTTAGGCCTATTTTTTGGTATTTTTCTGAAAACTTTCAATTTTTGATGAATAGTGAAACCACTAAGTGGTAGTTAAAAAAACTGAATTTTTCATAAAACATAATTTTACCGCTTCTGTGAGTGGAATTTCAAAAATCTGAGAGACACGGTTGATGTCAGTAAGTAAAATGTGGTTCAATGAGATGAAAATAATTTTTGGTGAATAATAACTTTTTTACTTTTATTTACCACGGTTAAAAGTAAATAGGGTAATTAAGGGTAAAAATGATATTATTATTTCCCTAACACTTGTCCTAATTCTATTGGATAAGTTTAATTCGACAAAAAAAAACTTAGGAATAAAATATGACCATTTAGGCCCACTTGAATTAGATTAGCACATTTATTATAATTTAATTCAAAGAAGAGTTAAAAGAGTTAAAATCAAAGTTTATTTAATAAAACATTTTTAATATAGGGTTATACATACGATAAATTAGACTATAAATATTAATTATAAAGATAAAAAGATTTCCTACATAATGGTATTTTATTTGTAATTTTTAGACATTAAATAATTTAATTTATTTATGACACAACGATGATGTAGTAATTATATTATTAATGAAATATTGACATAATTGATGTTATAAATACCCAAATAAATATAATTTGAGACTTTTTATGAATTACACTAATTTTATATGTTAATATGACATGTTAGTATTGATTTAATTAACTGTGTTCGAACTTATCATTCTATTATGATTTTTACAAAAATCAATTACTAAATAGTGTCAAAATTGACATAAAATAGTTTTTAAAACAAATATTATATTATTAATTGTTATTTTATTCCTAAAAATCTAAGTTTCGGCCAAATGACTTAGATAAGGTTATATATATTATTAATAAACAATTTGGGGTTCTTTTGGCTTCTTATAGTATGTTTATTAACCTTATAGTGTAAGAACACAAGAAGACACGGTAAAAGTAAAATTATTTAACATAATGTTAAATCTAAATTATAAGGTTAAAATAGGAACCTAAACTTGTCTAAATTCTATTGGATGAGAGGATTTAGACCCATTCCCACCTTATCCTCGAAATAAATCAATTTGGAGCTATTTAAAACCGAGCTTGACTTTATAATAAAATAATATGTTTAGTTTTTCCAAAGGAGCCCCTCTCCTCCCTTACAAATGGGCACCTCCTCCCTCTCTTCCTCACACAACTTTGAGCCTTCAAGCTCGGAGAAACCCTGAAAAATTATCTTCTCCACTTCCCTAGAAACATCCTAGAGGTTCTGGTCTTCCTCAAAGACCAATTTTAGTTCCCTAAGAGGAGGTCTCAAAGAGGCGCTTCAAAGAAGAGGTAATTTCCGTTACCGATTCTTTCACCTTTATTTCTTCTTCCACTTCTTCTTATTAGGTTGTTTCATTATGAAGTAATAACATCAGTATCACTCATATACTGATATGTTATTATAAGTATGAAACAACCCTATTTCACCATCTATCCATCCTACGGAAAAAGAAATCACCGCGCGTGCGTACGTACGGAATACCATCTCCACGCCGTGGTGTAATCTATTTTCCACCACCACCATACATGGATGGGTATAATGGTGTAAAGAATAACTATACATAGTTATTATAACATCATATTGATTCTGATATATTTTATCATCCACTCCACTCCAATTCAATAATTATGGAAATGATATCATCGCTCGTGCGTACGTACGAACTACCATCTCCACGACGCGATGAGATTCATTCTCCACTTTAACCATTTAAGAATGATTATAAAGTATATATAAGCAATAATAATTAAATATATGAAATTATAAAGCTACTGGATTTATGTGTATATATATGTATGTCATCTAATTAATTCCACTCAATTCAATAACTAAAAGAAAACAGCGTTCATGCGTACGTACGGCCTACCGTCTCCATGAACGGTGTATTTCTTTCCATTTATCAATCCATTATATATATGTATATTCTGAATATATATTATATATAAATCATGTTTTATATTCTATAATTAAGTAATAATTATCTAAGTAATCATATGAATAATTACAAGTTAAAACACGAACGACAAATGAGACGATTTTACCCAAAACGCTACGTTAACATGAATTTACAAAAGAACGGGTAATATAAAGTCATAAGTGAACCATATATGATATAATAACAATGAATATGATTCTGTAATAAGTCAATGACATTATTTAAATCATTATACAAGAGTTTCGGATACTTACGAAGCAAATCGGACCTAAGGTAAGGGAAATATCACAATCTCATTTTTATCCGAGATTGTTTATACTTTGAAATTTACTGGGGTGTATTTTATCATCCAAATCCATGTTTCCTCAATATGTAATATTATTTCCATTCACCTACAATTGTTTAAATCCTATTTTACCCTTCGGTGAGTTTTTAGTAAAAGATATGAAAGGAATCTTTTGTCATTTTTCGTACGAGGTACTTTTTTGACTTTTCTGACAAAAGTACGAGAAGAATGTTCTTTTTAACTTATAAGGCACAAATGGATTTTTAAAACATTATTTCCAAGAAGCTTCCTTTACAAGTTTTCAATTTTATTTTTAATCAACTTCTTTTATTTCAAAGTTCTATGACATGTTAATAAAGGAAAAATGTTTTTGAAGAAGAAAGGATATTTTCCTCAAAAATGGAGTTCAAGTGTTTTATCAAAATTATTTTCCATCTAAGATAATAAAGGGTTTTGTTTTTATCTCTATTATTACATTGATTTGATAATGTTGTGATGTAATTATTTTTATGAATTCCTTTATCTTATATGAATTGTTTTATGATGTCATGATGTTTAAGATTCCCATTTTTATTACATGGGTTATGCTATGATGTATGGTTTATGATTTTGTGGCACACATAAGAATGGTATCATTATGAGATGGGTGGGACCTATATCTCCCTCCAATGCATTGGGTAAAGATTTTATATCTCATGAGATAGACATGGCTGGAACGGTAGGTTATACTGGTTCAGTGAAACAGGACTGAAACGAGGGTGACTCGGTTCTGAAATGGACTTTGTCCACTAAGATAGTCTTGGAAATGAGTCTTGACTAATAAGATATGATTATCTATGATTATGTGTGTATTCCACTAAGTTTCATGTTTTATGTTATGATTATTGAGATTCCATTTCACTACTATGATTTATCCCATGTTATGAAATTATGCTCTCTTTTGCAGGTTAAGATTTCCAAAAGTTATGTTCTTATGTATATGATGTGATTGATATTTCTTTTGTTTACCCTTACTGAGAATTTGAGCTCACCCTTTTATGTTTTCTTTTCCCCTGGATATAAAGAAAGGTTTTAGGTAAGAAAAAAAGGAAAGATCTTTATGGGAGATGTTGAAGATATTTCACCATGATTAGAAGATTACATTCCGAGTTTCCAAAGAAACTAAACTATTACGATCCTTGTGTGTGTGTTTTTGTTATGTACTAATTATTCCGCAAAAGTAATGTAATGTTCATGTACGTTAAGCTTCAGGTCTCTACAGTTGGTATCAGAGGAAAGGTTTAGTCAACCTTTGGAAACTAGGATGTGAGAACGTTAGTGAGATCACTAGAGATATTTCTAAGGTATGTCTAGGGATGTCCCTAAGGATAAGTATACGTATAGGATATAGTCCTAGAACTATAGTAACGATATTAGATTAAACCAAAGATGTTAGATATTGAAGTTACTCCCCCTTTATTATGATTTTTGTCTCTCACACTATTCTTTTTGGGTTTTAGAAAATGGCTGGAAATAAGATGATTCACGATAATGGAGGATACGATAGACAATAGAATGATGAGAAACCAAATGAAATGGGATTTGGAAGTCCAAACATCATTATTATGACGAATCAGCAATCTCATAATATGATCAATAAAGTAAAATTTGGTAAGTTTCCTGACTCGGCTAATAAGAGAAAGATGGAGTTTTATGATGATCATAGAGGAAAGAAAGTTCAATTTCCCCTATGTAAATCATGAGGGAAGAGGCATCAAGTAGAATGTTTCAAAGGAACTGGAAGATGCTTTGGGTGTGGAAAAGAAGGACACAAAGCCAGTAAATGAAAAGGAAAAGGTTCAGTTAACACCAGGGATGAGGATAATGGTATTGCTACGACATCAACAATGGTTAAATGTTTTAAATGTGGAATGTACGGGCATTATGAAAATCAATGACCTAAGGTAAAGTCTCATGAAGAGAATCAGTATGGTCGTATGGGTAGTATTTATGTTGATGATGATGAAGAGACTACAAATGATATGTGAGATGAAAGAATTGTTGAATCTCGGTCAATGGTTTAAGAATTTAGTGGAATGATTACATGTTTATGATGTGTAATGTTGTATAAGTAATCTCATGGTACTATGGAATAAAGAGACATATAAGGATTGTTACACTGTTGTCTTTCCTTGAGTTTTGAAAGTGTATGATTAATGGTACCAGTATCCATGAAAGATTATTCAGATATTTTTGGAATGTAGATGATATGCACATAATGAAGGGATAAGGAGAAAATTAAATGTTTGATAGTATTCATGAGCTCATGACTGATATGAGGAGAAGGTTATGTAATGGATTGAGTATATAGAATTTTTGGATTTTGGTATGTGGAAAGTGTTAACTTTTAACTACATTCATGTTTTCACTAAGGTTCAATGGGTATTCATTTTTCAAGAGAATACATGATTAAGGTATTCAAATATTTGTAATTTGACCAACAAGATATATCTTATGATATATGGGGGATAAATGATGGAATTCACGTGATTGTTCTGTGACATTTCAAGTAATAATTTTCTTTATACTATGAGCTTGGACCAGAGTATTTTAGATAAGCCTAAAGATTAGAATGGATTATGTTGGACATAAGTTAGGATAAAACGTTTTTTGATATTATTGATGGGATGTTATAGTAATATAGATTTAGAAAAAGGACAACCTTCAGGACGGGCGACAGCCCATCGCGTCGGACAAGGCTGTGGGAATCGAACCCACAACCGAAGTGCGACTGACCTTTATCGCCTACCACTGGCCTACAGGAAGTCCCTGTTTAGTAGAAACTAGTTTTATTATATTAAGCAGTATGATATATGAAGTATAAGTCCATTATAGGAACCATATATGATTAATCTCACTATAGATTGACTTATGTATATTTAATAACTTGTGATAACCTTTTGTTTGAGACAGATGGAATGACCCTTCATTCTATCACATGATCTGCTAACACTTCACGAATAACAAATTCAACTTCATTTATTTAAGAGATGAAGTGGAAATTGTTCAAGGCATGAACAACAGTGAGATTGTACCAAAATAAAGTAAGTATTTATTCTAATTCAAATTCTTCAACATTAGGGAAACGATATTGAAAACCAAAAATGTTGTCCTAGTGCTCTTATTTCTAATTAATCAGATGGTACCTTAGATCGTCACAAATTTATGGATTTGTGATTGTTGGATTTTCCATAGCCATGTTCTCTACCACTCTCCATCAGAACATGATGGTTAGATTTTTCTTCCATATCCATATTTTCACCTATATGGAAACCCAATGATTAGTTTATTTGGGTAACCATTACGTTTAATACTTTTGTTTTTAAAGATTGGTTTTGGTATTCCTTTTTACAATGTGGGTTTCTATTAAAGAAACTTTTGAGTAGTAAACCATTTATAACCCCGACGAATTTCGAGGGCGAAATTCATTTTAAGGGGGGTAGAATGTAACACCCCGAGATTTTATGAAAAATATTATTTTTAATTTCATTAATGTCTTGTGTTATACGCTACACCAAAAGGAGCTTTCACAACACACATCTCTGACCTGTCTTGAATTACACGCAATCGCGACCTTCCACGATAGCGTGTGTTGTACGCAACACCAAGTTTCGCTAAACAACGATATGCTATTAAAATATTATTAAAACTAGCCGTTATGAATAGTAATAACCACTTTTTGAAATTTTGTAAATTTTATTTTTCAAAATGGGCTTCATTTTTGGATTAGGAATATCGAAATTAGCTTAGGGTGAAATTTTGGTGATTTTCGGATAACTTTCATATTATGATGAATAGTGAAAATTAATAAATTTTAATTAAAAACAACTTTTTCAATCGAAATAATTAATAGTGATAAATTATTAATTTTAGTGGTTTTAAAGTATATTTAGAATATATTTTTACAATTTAATACAATGTTGGTCATTGGATGTAATTTCACATTTAAACCAGACATAAACAAGTGTCAATCTTTTGATAGTTATTATCTCTTAAGAACACGCTATTTGTTTTGACGACGGGAATTAATTTTTAAATTAATTAATGCAACTGATATGTTTTGAATTTGGTAAAATAGAAATAATTTTTGAGTTCATAATATCAAATATATCTTAG
This sequence comes from Viscum album, assembly GCA_963277665.1. Taxonomy (NCBI): domain Eukaryota; kingdom Viridiplantae; phylum Streptophyta; class Magnoliopsida; order Santalales; family Viscaceae; genus Viscum; species Viscum album. Next base: position 1,078,167,119 of record OY728134.1, on the reverse strand, counting down.
GCCTAATTTTTGGTATTTTTCTGAAAACTTTCAATTTTTGATGAATAGTGAAACCACTAAGTGGTAGTTAAAAAAACTGAATTTTTCATAAAACTTAATTTTACCGCTTCTGTGAGTGGAATTTCAAAAATACGAGAGACACGGTTGATGTCAGTAAGTAAAATGTGGTTCAATGAGATGAAAATAATTTTTGGTGAATAGTAACTTTTTACTTTTATTTACCACGATTAAAAGTAAATAGGGTAATTAAGGGTAAAAATGATATTATTATTACCCTAAAACATATCCTAATTCTATTGGATAAGTTTAATTCGACCAAAAACAAACTTAGGAATAAAATATGACCATTTAGGCCCACTTGAATTAGATTAGCACATTTATTATTATTTAATTCAAAGAAGAGTTAAAAGAGTTAAAATCAAAGTTTATTTAATAAAACATTTTTAATATAGGGTTATACATAAGATAAATTCGACTATAAATATTAATTAGAAATCTAAAAAGATTTCAAACATAATGGTATTTTATTTGTAATTTTTAGACATTACATAATTTAATTTATTTATGACACAACGATGATGCAGTAATTATCTTATTAATAAAATATTGACATAATTGATGTTATAAATACCCAAATAAATATAATTTGAGACTTTTTATGAATTCCACTAATTTTATATGTTAATATGACATGTTAGTATTGATTTAATTAACTTTTTTCTAACTTATCATTCTGTTATGATTTTCACAAAAATCAATTACTAAATAGTGTCAAAATTGATATAAAATAGTTTTTAAAACAAATATTATATTATTAATTGTTATTTTATTCCTAAAAATCTAAGTCTAGGCCAAATGACTTAGATAAGGTTATATATATTAATAATAAACAATTTGGGGTTCGTTTTGCTTCTTATAGTAAGTTTATTAACCTTATAGTGTAAGAACACAAGAAGACACGGTAAAAGTAAAATTATTTAACTTAATGTTAAATCTAAATGATAAGGTTAAAATAGGAACCTAAACTTGTCTAAATTCTATTGGATGAGAGGATTTCGACCCATCCCCTCCTTAGACTCGAAATAAATCAATTTGGAGCTATTTAAAACCGAACGTTACTTTATAATAAAATAATATTTTTAGTTTTTCCAAAGGAGCCCCTCTCCTCCCTTATAAAAGGGCACCTCCTCCCTCTCTTCCTCACACAACTTTGAGCCTCCAAGATCGGCCAAACCCTGACAAATTATCTTCTCCACTTCCCTAGAAACATCCTAGAGGTTCTGGTCTTCCTCAAAGACAAATTTTAGTGCCCTAAGAGGAGGTCTCAAAGAGGCGCTTCAAAGAAGAGGTAATTTCCGTTACTAATTCTTTCACCTTTATTTCTTCTTCCACTTCTTCTTCTTAGGTTGTTTCATTATGAAGTAATAACATCAGTATCACTCATATACTGATATGTTATTATAAGTATTAAACAACCCTATTTCACCATCTATCCATCCTACGGAAAAAGAAATCACCGCGCGTGCATACGTACGGAATACCATCTCCACGCCGTGGTGTAATCTATTTTCCACCACCACCTTACATGGATGGGTATAATGGTGTAAAGAATAACTATACATAGTTATTAGAACATCATATTTATTCTGATATATTGTATCATCCACTCCAATTCAATTCAATAATTATGGAAATGATATCATCGCTCGTGCGTACGTACAGACTACTGTCTCCACGACGCGATGAGATTTATTCTCCACTTCAACCATTTAAGAATGATTATAAAGTATATATAAGCAATAATAATGAAATATATGACATTTTAAAGCTACTGGATTTATGTGTATATTTATTTATGTCATCTACTTAATTCCACGCAATTCTATAACGAATAGAAAACAGCGTTCATGCCTAGCTACGGCCTACCGTCTCCATGAACGGTGTATTTCATTCCATTTATCTATCCATTATATATATGTATATTCTGAATATATATTATATATAAATCATGTTTTATATTCTATAATTAAGTAATAATGATCTAAGTAATCATATGAATAATTACAAGTTAAAACACGAACGACAAATGAGACGATTTTACCCAAAACGCTACTTTAACATGAATTTACAAAAGAACGGGTAATATAAAGTCATAAGTGAACCATATATGATATAATAACAATGAATATGATTCTGTAATAAGTAAATGACATTATTTAAATCATTATACAGGAGGTTCAGACACTTACAAAGCAAATCGGGCCTAAGGTAAGGGAAATATCACAATCTCATTTTTATCCGAGATTGTTTATACTTTGAAATTTACTGGGGTGTATTTTATCATCAAAATCCATGTTTCCTCAATATGTAATATTATTTCCATTCAACTACATTTGTTTAAATCCTATTTTACCATTCGGTGAGTTTTTAGTAAAAGATATGAAAGGAATCTTTTGTCGTTTTTCGTACGAGGTACTTTTTTGACTTTTCCGACAAAAGTAGGAGAATAATGTTCTTTTTAACTTATACGGCACGAATGGATTTTTAAAAAATTATTTCCAAGAAGATTCCTTTACAATTTTTCAAGTTTATTTTTAATCATATTCTTTTAGTTCAAAGTTGTATGACATGTTAAGAAAGGAAAAATGTTTTTGAAGAAGAAAGTATATTTTCCTCAAGAATGGAGTTCAAGTGTTTTATCAAAATTATTTTCCATCTAAGATAATAAAGGGTTCTGTTTTTATCTCTATTATTACATTGATTTGATAATTTTGTGATTGAATTATTTTTATGAATTCCTTTATCTTATATGAATTGTTTTATGATGTTATGATGTTTAAGATTCCCATTTTTATTACATGGGTTATGCAATGATGTATGGTTTATGATTTTGTGGCACACATAAGAATGGTATCATTATGAGATGGGTGGGACCTATATCTCCCTCCAATGCATTGGGTAAAGATTTTATATCTCATGAGATAGACATGGATGGAACGATAGGTTATACCGGTTCAGTGAAACAGGACTGAAACGAGGGTGACTCGGTTCAGAAATGGACTTTGTCCACTAAGATAGTCTTGGAAATGAGTCTTGACTAATAAGATATGATTATATATGATTATGTGTGTATGCCACTAAGTTTCATGTTTTAATTTATGATTATTGGGATTCCATTTCACTACTTTGATTTATCCCATGTTATGAAATTATGCTCTCTTTTGCAGGTTAAGATTTCCAAAAGTTATGTTCTTATGTATATGATGCGATTGATATTTCTTTTTTTACCCTTACTGAGCATTTGAGCTCACCCTTTTATGTTTTCTTTTCCCCAGGATATAAAGAAAGGTTTTAGGTAAGAAAAAAGGGAAGATCTTTATGGGAGATGTTGAAGATATTTCACCACGATTAGAAGATTACATTCCGAGTTTCCAAAGACACTAAACTATTACGATCCTTGTGTGTGTGTTTCTGTTATGTACTAAGTATTCCGAAAAAGTAATGTAATGTTCATGTACTTTAAGCTTCGGGTCTCTACAACTCCAATCATCCTCCAGAAAATGCTCGAGAGTTATTTAATAATCGACATGCTTATTTGCGCAATGCTATTGAGAGAGCTTTTGGAGTTTTAAAGAAACGATTTCCAATTATATCAACTACAACAGACTCTATGTACTCGGTGAAGACACAATCAAATATCATATTAGTTTAGTGTATACTACACAACTTTTTAATGGGTGTATATCTAGATGAAAATATTCTTGTTGAGGTGGATAATGCTCTTGAAAATCACCATGAAGTTGAACAAGCAAGTAGCGAGCGAATAGACACCGATGAAGATGCAAAAAAAGGGGAGCAAATTAGAGATGAAATTGTAGCTCATATATGGTTTTATTGTGTTAATAATTAAAGATGAACCATGTTTGTCTCATTTTATGTACTTATTTTACCAACAAGGTTTCATTATTCAAGCATGATATTCCTTGTTTTTAATTTTTAATCTTTATGATTTTATTTCATCTTGATAGATTGTTAGAGATATAAAATATTTTTCAATTTTTCTTGGTAATGAATACTTTTTTATTAATTATTTTTAATGTAGTTTATTTCAATGAGTAAAAAAATGAAAAAGTGAGAGGATTGTAAAAGAGAAAAGTTGTCATGGAAAAATCAAATGGATGATGGACTGATTGAAGATTTATATCATCAACATGTTGAAGGGAATATGGTCAATGGTACTTTCACTACTTCGACATATGATAATATTGTTAAAGAACTACGAGAGAAGTTTAACTTATCTTTAGATAAGGATAAGATAAATAATTGACTGAAGACAGTTAAAGAACATTTTGCCGAATGTTATGATTTATTTAAGCATACTAGCGGTTTTTCATGGAGTACAATCTCACAAATGTTTACTGCTGAACATGAAGTATGGAAGAAATTAATTGAGGTATGCATTGTAATTTAATTTAATTTATGTTTTTTTCCTGAAAATTAAAACTATGCACAATTATAACATTTTTTTGCTTGTGTGTGTGTGTGTATATTCCCATAAAAGGTAAAGCCTTACGCTGAGAAATGGAAGCATACTCCCATTGGTAATTATGATAAACTTACTGAAATTTTTGGAAAAGACAGAGCAACAGGTGTAGACGCTCAAACCGCTAAAGAGAAAGTGCAAGAGTGGAACTACTCATCCAATAACACCAATGAAGATACAATTGAATAGATTGGTGAAATGATGTTTCAAAATGCAGCAAACTTTCAAAATTTCAACTCACCAGATGTAGATTCAGATGCAGTGCCTTCTCCAAATGAAAATATTATGAAAAAAGGAAACGAAAGAGCTCATATGGTAATGAAAAAAACATTGAAATACTAAAGACGACATTGCATGAAGTTTTAGCTATCACGAGGGAGGAAAATTCATATTTGGTGAGACCTCAAGGATGGTTACCAGATGGAGAGGTGCATCAGGCACTTCAAGAAATATGAATCGATCCAGAATTTATTACCGAGGCATATATGTTTCTTACCAAGAATCCAGAGAGGACAAGTCAATTCTTAAATTTCCCAGTGGAGTTTAGGAAGGTGACTTTAGATGCTATGATGCATGATCCTCAAAATCATTGGTAATTGTTAATTTCAAACAATGTCATTTATTCGAGTTATGACATATTGTGTTTTCAATGAAAGATGTTTTGGTTATTTTATTTGAAAATTTCATATAATGTTATCATTTGATTATATACTTGTATGTTGTCATCTTTTATCATTTAATTTGTTGTGTTATGATTATTTTATGTTTGCGGCTTGAATTCTATACGACCCTGTTGAACTGTTTCTTTATTCATGTTTAATTTTTAAAAATGTTTGAGGTACTTATGAAATATCTTGTGGAGTACATGCATGGTTATAATATTTTCCTTGACAATTTATACACGCTCATTATAATGAGAAATAAAATATATTTGTTTGATAAATTCAAAGCTGTGGTGCATTGAATTTCATAAAAAAAGATAAATGTTTGTCTTATTAATGGCTATATTATTTTATTGAATTAATATTTATATAAATGAACATATTTTTCATTATTAATAATAACAACAAACAATATTTTCATGGGTATCTAAATATTTTGTTCGATGTAATTTATAAATAATGATTTTTCTAAGTTCAACATAATTTATAAATAATAATAACAATCAAATATAAATAATTTTGATAATGTGTATATAAATAATTTTTATTATAACTAATTATGCATATATAAATAATCATAAATAATTCCGATTATAGAAAATTTTGAATATAAATAATTATGATTATCTTGAATTAATATTTTATATAATTAATTTATAACTAATTTTGAATTAATAATTTGGAATTAATAACTATTTTGAATTAGTAATTTTTTTTAATTAATAATTTTTTTGAATTAATTTTTTTTTGAATTATTATTTTTTTAATTAATAATTTTGATTGTATAATTTTGATTACCATGAATTAATAATTTTGAATTAATAAATTATATAAATAATTTTGATTATATTTAGTTAATTTTTTTAAATTTTATAATTTGTATTGATATATGGTGGTAGGTGTGGTGTCCGTGTGGATCTAATTGATATTGGGTTTTTATATTGAGCAAGTATGCCCTTTAATCTCATGTGTATGTGTTATTTTTAATCAAATGTCATTTGTGTCATTTGCACCAAAACAGTTTCTTTTGTTTTCTTTTAAAAATTGTCACCAAATATGATGGAGATAAATTCAAATAATTCATTTTCTTTTATTAAGTTATGGATTCAGAAATCACAATCATTTATATTTTTCTTTTTTTATAAACTATCAAATCATTTATTCTGTTTTACTAAAATATAACCAAACACTGAAATCCTTGAGACCTTCTTGGAAGGACTCTTCTACCTTGCTTTGGGGTTGACAAGCCGCCGCCGGGAAACTTTTAGAATCTTGTCTGATCCTGGGGTCTTTCCCTACTAGCTGAAGTCCTTGAGATTAACAGGAAATATTCTACATAGACCTATCTTCTCGCACCGATTTTATCACGGCCTGGTCTTGTTGCCCCAAATCGCTATTTCACTAGAAAGTTTACCTTTCTCATTGGTCAATGGAGGCCCACTGAGGCCGAGAATCTCCAGTGGAGACTGTTTTTCAAAGTATTCTAGGTATTCCACTTTCATTTCAGAATTTGGGTTTGCCGGAGAAAATTGGGGACCTTCTCGGTGAATTCCTTTGTGCTGATGACCACACCCTTCAGCTTGAAGATGCTAGTTCAGCCCACATTTTCATCGCGGTGGTACTTTATTCTCTTCTTTTGTCCTAGCTGTTGTATCAAGTCGAGGATTCTCTTGAATGGAAAAAAGCCGTTTCTTATCCAATGGTTTCATGATTTTGTTTGTTTTTATAGCTTCAAGGAAAATCAATTTTAGTTTGCAGGAAGCATGGTTCATGCCGCCCTCCTCCTAATCAGAAGGATCCGCTTTTCAAAGGTGCCTCTTCATCCTTAGGTTCGGAATCCAATTGATCATCCCTGACTGTAGTTCCAATATCCCCTACATCGTCAGTTTCCCCCTAGTTCTAGCCCCCTAATCCTTCTCCCCCTCCTAGCTATCCTATTCCCCATATTTCTCTCACCTGTTCCCCTTGCATGGCCCTCATCCCACTCCTCCTGGAGCCCCCTCCCATGCTTGCCTCTTCTCTCCCCTTTCCTCTTCCTCCCAGATCCCCTTTCTTGGACCTCTTCCCTTTACCCTTGCCTTATCCTTCCCTTCCACTATCCCCCATTTTCCTGGTTCCCCTGAGGAAAGAATCTAAAGGGAAAGATCCCTTTGATGCTGCTTGTTCTGGTGATATTCTAGATCTATGAGATTCGGGTCCTCTGTCTTCTCTTATCCCGGTGTTTAATAGCTATATTGCATTATCAAATGTTCTATCTAGCCCATATCCTCCTCATTAGTCTTAAGAGAAGTGATCGATCATGATTGCTATAATTTAATGTGGAACTGTAGTCTCCCTTGGTTCATTCATCTCCATCCAAGGGAGTTTGTCCTAGATCCAAATCTTGAAAACTTCCCGCGGCTTCAAGTTCGCGAGGTAAGGGGATTCTTTCACCTGGAGATAGTTCTAGAAACCCCCTTTTCCAATGATCACGCTTATTATCTGGATTTCCCAGGGCCTATGAGCCTAGTTAAAAGAGGATTACCTCTCTAATGAGTCATCAAAAAATAAGGCTTCTATTATCACTGTTCTGAAACCAAACAAAATCCCTCAAATATAGGGAGACTTTTCCAAGTGAGTTAGATTATGTTATTTTATGCATGATTATCTAGTGAATTATCACATTTGGGTCTTCTGTAATTCTTTAGTGAGAAACGATAAGGTGGGGGATTTGGATCAGCATCTATCCATCTAGACTGAGGATGGTGAGGTGTGTTTTTTCTCATTTGTGTTTGTTAACTGTGACCCAAGACTACATGAGTCGTTATGGAATGACATCAAAGAATTCAATCCCGGGGAGGAGGTGTGGTTTATTGGAGGTGACATTAATTCTATTATAGATGTATCTGATAAAAAGGCGAGGTATTCTCTTTTCACATGGATAGGTTTGATTTTTCATCCTTTGCAGCTCAAGGGGGACTCATGGATTTGGGATTCTCTAGGGAAAAATTTACCTGGTGTAATAATCAGAGGGGTATCCTTCACACATGGTGTAGACTAAACTACTACCTTGGAAATCTTCATGCTATTTCAGCCTTCCCTAACACAGAGATCACTCACCTAGATCGTGTGCTCTCAGAACACTACCCCTATTAGTTCAGATCAGACCAGGCCAAGATCTTGGTGGCCATTTCTTCTTCTCTAGTCACTAGCTACAACACCAAAGTTCCCTTGAAACTGTTCAAGGATCCTAGGAGAAACCTATTCAAGGGAGGTATTGGATTACACTTCATAACAAATTGTGCTGCCTTAGAGCTAATCTAATGGTTGGGTTAACCCTCTTCCCTCTCCTCAAAAATATTTGGACTCACTTAAGAGGGACATTGAGAAAGTTGAGATGATCTTGGAAGAAGCTTGGGATGATGACCATTTTACTTTGCTTGGACTGAAGAAGCAAAAAATTTAACGAGCTTTTGATGGAATAGGAAAGAAGACTTCAGGAAAGATCCTGCACCACTAGTCTTAAAGAAGGGGATAAAAATTTAGGGTTCTACCATGCATGTCTGAAGAAGAGGAGACATTATTTAACTCTTAATATCTGACTAAATGATAGTTTAATGAAGGACCTAGTGGTGATTAGTGGTATGGTTTCCTGTCATTTCAATTATCTTATTTGTATTCCTAACCCTGGTTTGAAGAATGGTTATCCAGATCGTCAAGTGGATATTTTTAGCTTTATTCCTTGCATTATTTACCACTATATCAATGAGTTTTTGAAGATAATTCATAAGTATGAGGAGATCTGGGTATCTATCAAGTCTCTCAAACAATAAAGCACCCCATGCCCATACGGTTTCTCGAGGCTCTTCTATGTTAGTGCCTTGAATATAATTAAGGAATATGTCATTGAGGAAGTCTAGGATTTATTTTGCGGGGGGTCATATTCCCTAGATTACTAGTGTCTCCACTATGGTTTTGATCCCAATGGTTAAGGATCCTTCATCCGTCTCTCAATACAGGCCAATCAGTTTATACGATTTTGCAAACAAAATTATTGATACCATCATCAACAAATGGATCTCACAGTTTCTTCACTCCCGGGTATCATAGGAACAACATGCATTCATAAAAGGTCGTTCTATCCAAGGTTCCATGGGTATTTCTCATGAAATGGTCAGTGGAATAAATAGGAAGGATATGGGCTCTAACATTGAAACTAAGATCGATATGGATAAGGATTATCGAATAGTACTTCATTCTCAGAGTCATGAGAAGTATGGGATTCTATGATTGGGTTGTTGATTTTCTCTTCCACTGCTTAAGCTCGACTTGGATCAAAATTACATTCATGGGGAGATAATGTGGCTTCATGAAGCCAATTAGGGGGCTTAAGAAAGGTGAACCTCTTCCCCCCCACCATTTTCATTGTGTCCCAAGATGCACTTAGCATACTTGTTATCTCTAGCATTCAGGGAGGCACCATCAAGCTTTATTGTTGGACCTCATTTAAGTTTAATGGGTATTTCGGAGTCCCACATCGGACTTACCCTCCTTGTAATTTGTTTTACTCATCTATAAAAGAATGTGTCCACCTCTCATTGAGGTAAGAGGAATTCACCAATAACATGGTATCAGAGGGAAATTAATCCCAAACCCTCCCTCCCCTACGGATTCCCGGTTCTGTCCGGCCCCGCCTCTCTCCCCTCTGCCTGTTTCCTTCCCGACGGGCCTCCCTCCTCTGCCCTAGGTGGCCAACCTCTTCCCCAGCGGCTCCCTTCCCCGGCGCGTCTCCCCTATACCCTAGCCCTTCCTAGCGGCCCTCTCTCCCGGCGCGCCTCCCCTCCTGGCGACCCTCTCTCCCGGAACACCTCCCCTCCTGGTAGCCCTCTCTCCCAGCACGACTCCCCTCCCGGCGCCCTCACCCAGCGTCGCCCTCACCCCGATGCCCTCGCCCTGGATCCCTCACCCAGAGGAACCCTCGCCCTGATGCCCTCGCCCCATCTCCCCGCCCCGGCTCCCTGCCCAAAGGCGCCCTCGCCCCGGCTCCCTCACTAAGAAGCACCCTCACCCCGGCGCCCTCGCCCAGCGTCCCCCCCTCACCCCGGCTCCCGGTGCGGCTACTGGCGTCTCCTCCCAGTGGCCCTCCCTATTGTGCCCGGTAGATCCCTTCCCCGACGACCCTCCGTCGCTGCGCCTCCCGAGCACGACCCTCCCTCGTCCATCAACCTCCGACCAGCGCCGGAGCTCCCTGGCATTCCAGCTCGAAGCCGCTCCACCGAGTGCCCCTTAGGCCGGCGCTCTCCTTCGGTCGTACCAGCACCAGGTTTTCCCGCGACCACTGGTAGATGATCCAGGCCGGCCGCTCACCTCGCGGTGCCTCCGGTCGTCCTCCTGCCAGGAAACCCCCCTGCCCCACCTCTGTCCAGGCACGACTCCCTCCATGCGACCACAACCCACTAGTCCGGTGATTCCTCCCACAATCCAGTAGTTTCTTGTTTTCTGGATCCAATGCAATCATCTGGTACCGCCCTCCTGCGACACTCCCGACAATGTTTGACTGGAAAGTCTCCCGACGCTTCTCAGCTCCTGCATTTGATGCGGTCTCTCGGTCTGCCTCCAGCGGTTTCCCGACCCCGTCCTGAGCATCGAACCTCTTATCCATCCACCATTGCTCAGACTGCTAGCTCCACCGCCTGCCTATCTCATCGACCGTCAGTCTGGATGCTCGACTCCGGTGCGTCTCAACATCTCACAGGTGATTTTGGTCTGTTCACTACCTACCATCCATTGTCCAGTGCTTCTCTAATCACTGTTGATGATGGATCAACAATCCCCATTACGGGCTTTGGCACATACCTTTTGACCCCGTCTATGAGTCTACCTTTCGTTCATCACGTTCATCACAACCAGTTTAATCTTCTTTCCATCATCCAACTCACCAAAGATTTAATCCGTGCGGCTATTTTTACATCTTTTGGTGTTGTGTTTCAGGAGCGATCGATGAATTGGGAACTTGTTCGAGGTCAACTTTAGGTTGGGGTGTACATACTCGATATCCCACACCCTATTGCCTACCCATCCACCTCTGCCCATGCCCTTGACCTTCATTCTCACCTTGTTCATCCACTGGCTTCCATCCTACATAAAATTTCCCCCCAATTTAGTCCTAATATTTCATTCCATTGTGAACCCTGCAAATTTAAAAAACATCATTAGGTGACGTATGTTCCTCGCTTGGACCCGCGTGCTGTGAATCCTTTCGAACTTGTTCACTCCGATGTATGGGGTCCTTTCAGGGTTCTGGCCAACCCGGGTACTAGTATTATATTAACTTTATTGATGACTACTCCCACATGACCTGGCTATACCTTCTTCGTGATCTGTTTGAAGTATGTTATACCTTTCAGACCTTCTACAATGAAATTCATACTCAATTCTCAACCTCACTGAAATGTCTCCGCTCTGACAATGGACGAGAATATTTATCCTCCACCCTTCAGCAGTTTCTCAAGGATAAGGACATCATTCACCAGGCATATTGCCCCGATACACCGCAACAGAATGGAGTGGCCAAGCGGAAACACCTCCATATTCTAGAGACTGCTCGTGCTCTCCTATTTCACATGAAGGTGCCTCTCCAATTTTGGTGCGATGCTATCCTGACTACTACCTACCTCATTAACTGCCTCCCTTCTTCTATCCTTCAAGGAGAGACTTCTTTTCAGACTCTGTTCTCCTCTCTCTCTCCTCACTCACTTCCCTTGCGTGTCTTTGGATGTCTCTTTTATGTCTGTGACACTCGACCCAGTCTCTCCAAACTCTCTTCTAAATCCCTCCACTACATATTCCTCAGCTATTCCCGTACTCAGCACGGCTATCGATGCTTCTCTCCGGACCTATGGTGGTATATCATCTTTGATGACGTATCGTTTATTGAGAGCTCTCCTTTTTCACATCTCTCTCCCCATCAAGAAACTGACATTGATGATTGTATTCCCCTCATCATCCACCCTCCACTAGTGTCTCCTCCTGCCTCTATTGATCACCATTTTGGTGGGGTCTACTCTCCCTACCCATTGCCTGTACCCCCTATCTCGGCTGAGGACACCATCGTCCCCACTTCATCCGATGCTCCTGCCCCAACACCAGACGACTTTCCCATTGCACTCCGGAAAGGTACTCTTTTGTTCCAAAGTACACCTTTATTTGTATCTTCATACAGGGGTCTGTCAACTCTGGAGACAATATCGATTCCTCAAACCATTGGGGATGCAAAATCTCACCCAGGGTGGCTAGCAGCAATGCCAGATGAATTGCACGCTCTGAAATAATATCATACATGGGATCTTTTCCCCCTTCCAGCAGGCAAACAGGCGGTTGGAAACAAATGTATTTGAACTTTCCGGCTCAATCCTGTTGACACTCTCCATCAAATCAAAGCCCGCCTTATGGCTAAGGGATTTGCACAAACTTATGGGGTAGAATACTTTGATACATTCTCTCCAGTGGCCAAGATAACCTCCGTCCGATTATTCATCTCTCTGGCGGCACATCATCATTGGAATCTTCATCACCTGGATGTCAAGAATGCCTTCTTCCATGGCGTTCTTGAGGAAGAAGTTTATCTGCAACAACCACCCAGCTTTTGTGCCTCTGGCGCCGAGTCTCAAGTCTGTCGACTCCGCCTCTCTCTGTACGGCCTCAAGCAATCTCCTCATGCTTGGTCCGGCCGCTTTAGCACTGTTGTCACTAATTTTGGCCTCTCTCAAAGTATTAAGGATCACACAATTTTTTTCAGAATGACTCCTACTGGCTGTATTCTCTTGGTGGTCTACGTGGATGATATCATCATCACAGGGAGAGACTCTATAGGAATCGCCAACCTCAAGGTGCATCTTCACCACCACTTTCACACCAAAGATCTTGGTCCCGTCACCTACTTCCTTGGCATCGAGGTCTCCTGTTATGAGGACACTATCTCTATCTTTCAACGCAAGTATGCTCTTGATATCTTACAGGATGTAGGTTTGAGGACAGCAACTACAATGGACACTCCTATTGATCCTGGGGAACACTCTCTCCATACCGACTTGGAACCATTTCATCATCCTGAGAGCTATCGACATCTGGTGGGTAAACTTAAATACCTCACCATGATGAGACTAGACATTGCCTATGTCGTTGGCAAAGTCATCCAGTTCATGGAGCAACCACCCATATCTTAGTGGGATGCTGTCCTCCGCATTGCCCAATACATCAAGAAATACCATGCACGTGGCCTTTAGTACTCACATCATGCTCATTTGGATGTAGAGGCCTTCTATGATGCAGACTATCCAGCTTGAATCACTACCCGCAAGTCTACTTCAGGATTCACTGTTTTCTTCGCCAGTAACCTCATCTCCTAGTGCAGTAAGAAGCAGACTATCATCTCCAGATCGAGTGCAGAGGCTGAATACCGTGCCATGGACACAGTCACGATTGAGATCCTCTGGCTTCGTCATCTCCTCCATGAGCCCAGATTCCCGACGCAAGCCTCTGCTCATATCTGGTGTGACAATAAGGCAACCACAAATATTTCCTCGAATCCCATCAAAAAATAGAAGGAGACCCAGGGATGTTTTTTTCAGCCCAATATGATGTTTTTTTAATTTAATTTAATTAAAAACATGGGTTTTAAATGTTTTAAAACAAATATTTTCAACTCATTTTATTAAATATAGTATTGTTCACTCCTTTTAATCTGTTCTTCTTCATTCCTCACCACTACATATTGGATCTATTCTAATTAGAATCAAATTGGAGTGTTGTATGTCATAGAGGAGTCTAAATGGTATTAAAACTCTCATTTTGATTCTATTCTTGGGATCACACATTGTTTCACAATGCATCTATGGTTACCCCTTAATTTTAGGTGTGTTTTTAGGATTCTATATTTCTTTTGATCTTGGATGAAATAGATAGTGATTTCCATTGAGAAAGGCCCCGATTGTTCTATGTAGTTGGTCTCTAACTAACTGATAGCTATATTTCATGTATAATTTTTAAGGAATATCATTCATTGATTAATGGATATTATGGAATAATTTTTTGTGTTTTAATATGTTAATGGTGTGAATTTACCTATCTTGGAGTTTATAGTAACTTTGGAAAATGGATGGAAGGGAAGTAAATATTGGAGAAGTAATGAATCAATAGATTAAAAACATTTTTTCAACCACTAGAAATGCCAACATGACCACCCATCAACCCATAAGGTTTCTAGTCTAGCTCAACATCTATCCAATTATGGGAAAGTATATAGAGAGAATGTAACATAACATAGAATGAGTCTTATCTAGTAGAATAAAATCATATGGGAGTGCACCAAATGGTTTAGAGGTGGGAACGAGGATAACCAGTGCTAGGTTGCACGATCTGTTCATGGTTGTAGAGAGGGGTGGACCCAAAGTGCTAATCAATGTATCTTGGCCACATAATAGTATTTGAGGAAGTTACCTCCCTACTATTTTTAACAAGTGGATTTGAAGTGAGTGTGGAAATTTGTATATAAACAATGTGCATGCTCGTGGGATGATATGCTGTCCTATCAGAAAACCCTTTCCCCATGCTAATATTTTAATTAGTTCATTATGTGCCAATATTTCTCACACAATGATTCTACTTTTTTTGATTTACAGTATCTCAAACACTCCCTATAAGATAAATATGAACAAACCTTGACAAGGGTTTCATACCATGGTCAAAGAAAGAGCTTAAGCTAGGGATCCTTGAAGAAGTAATACCATGTTTCACTGATCATGTACCACACCATGACTCACTTAGAGTTGAATGAGAATACAATAAATCATGTTTTTATGGTCATCTTCATACCATGCTTATTTTGTTTTGAGAATCCCACACAAACATTGCACACTGGAGGTTCGTCATACACAATTCCACAATGTCATAAGCAGGTCATCAAAAGTGGAATCTCACAATATCAATTTACTAGAAATAAGAAGAAACACCTTAACCATAATCACCACACTGATTCACACTTACTGAATCCTTTTACTCCAACTCAAACTAAAAATTCACATGGGAAAAATAATAATTAAGAAATAATCTAATTAAAGAGGTTTTATATGGTTTGTAAATTCTTCTAAAATACATTGGAGAAGAAATTGAAGCATTCTTTTCATCAGAATAACAAAGGTTCAACAAATATGACTTGGTAAACAAATAGACAACTAATGTTTAATATCACACAACACCTTAGACATGTTTTCCCATCCCTATTTATAGAGAGTCCTCCTGGTCATCTTGTTTTATTGACTTCCTTTAATCATTAGAGTCCATTTGTTACACTATGAAACTTTGTATCCCTTATATATTTCCTCGAACTACTACCTATCATCAATTAGACAAAAGTTATACTAAACCTCAATTTTTTTTGTAAACACAATTCTATGAATAATTTATACATAGAAACTACATCACATACTATTATTTAAACATCATCTAATTTTCTGGTGAGTTCACCACCATAATAAGTTTCTATTGGGATTTATAGATTCCTATAAATTCATTTACATCGTGTAGAAGACCACTAAAACTTCACTAACATGACTGATGGGGTTTACAAAGTTTCTCTTTTTAGGAAAATTACTCCATTTCGAGAAGTAACTTCACAATATAAACAATCTCTCACTTGAATAATACTTAAATTACATCCTCATGATCCTCTAAAACTTTTCAAAATTTAAACCTTCTAAAAATATTTTGAATTAAATGATCCTCTTCATTTTACTTCTCATTTGCATAATTTAAACTGAGGAATAATTTTTACATAGACTCTCCTATAATAAACCATTTGTAAACATATCCACCAGATTCTATCACCCATCTATCATTCAAAATCCAAAAACTCCATCTTTTATAAACTTATGAATGTAATAATACTTATGTTTTATGTGATTCATCAATACATGGAATATTGGATTTTATACAGATATGTTTCACTATAACTATCACAGTAGAGTAAGGCACTTTTTTGGCTTCTTTTAAGCTCCTCTATCAGATATTTCTACAATAATATCTCCTTTCCCGATTTTGTTTCTTCTATACACTTGCCTTCAATTATAGACAAATAAATCACTAATTATAGGCACAACATCTAAATGACCATGGTTCCACTGAATGTAAATGCATATACAATAAATTTATTTCATGAATTTGAGAATCCCCAAATGTTGGTGTCAACAAAATGATCCAAAGTATTATTATCAAAGATGTAAAGGGTACTGTATTCCATTTCTTTAAGATATCCCATGATCCAATTCATAGCCTCAAAATATTCATTCCCTAGAATCAGAATAAACCAAAAAACAACTCCACTTCTTGGGTAAGGTCCAGTTGAGAACACACCATAGTATACATGTGACATCCCACTACCTATTCGTATTGTAATATTTCCATGATCATTTCATATAATTTAATTCATGTATCTTGTTCCTTATATAGTTTTATGTATCCATCATGAGGAGTTAAAATGAAATTGAATTCATTCATCACATATTTTTCAATGATCTTATAGATGTACTCTTTCCATGAAAAATCCAAACTTATGTTATTATTATCTTGATATATCATCATGCCCAAGATCATATTTAGTTATCTACAATCATTCATTTAAAACTTACATGACAATTATTTCATTATATTTGAAATCCATTGGATTTATGGACCCACCTGAAGCATATCATCCAAATGAAATAGTAGATTGAGGAAATTCCCAATACAATACTTCTTATTATAGTAAAAATGACAATACATACTCTACATGAAATAATTCTCCTCCATGAATGGGTTGAAGTTCTGGTTTGATTATCTTGGATCTTATTTAATACCCTACATAATTAAATTTTATTTTTCTGAGCATGCCCTAGTTTTAATGATCCATAGTAGGTTTCTTCATATAAATTTATTCTTCTAGATCCTCTTAAAGAAAATCCATATTCACATCCATTTGTTCAATATTTAAACCCCAATTGAAATCAAACATAGAAATTTTTTAATTTCATTGTGTTTTAATAATGGTTAAAATATTATATAGAAGTTGATATAATTATTATTTTGAAATACACTAAAAAAATACTTTCATTATACCTTCTACTTATGGAAATTTCATCTTTCAATTGAAATTTCCACTTTTTCTAAAAAACACTCTTTTTTGAGTAGTAAAACTATTATCTCTCTAGTGTTATTTTAATAAAGAGAATGAGACTATATATATATATCTACCATATACAAGAATCACCAAGGGTACCATATTATTTTGGGATTTCTAGTTCTCCACCATCCATTAAATGCATAAAGTTTAGTTGATTTCCACACCTTTGTACTGGTCATTTTACACTTGTTGACCTCCTTATGTCTTCCTATGGATTTCCTCTCCATTGAACTGAAACCTCCTGATTATAATCATCTAATACTATATACTATACTTCATAAGTTCATGATATTTCATGTATATCTTATGTTAGTATCATTCAAATTTTTTATCTTTCCATATAACAATACATTGGAATTTTAGAACTTCTGAAAAAAATAACCATTTGAAATCTCATTAATTTGAAAACTTATGACACCTCCATCTAGATCAAATTGCATCATTTTTTATTTTTTGAAATTGAAAATATTCACCTCTAAATTCTCATCATTCCATAGGACTTTCTTATTGAAGTGCACATTTTTACATCTAATAACATGCCTTTTTTTCTATCATGTCATTGTTAAAATTCAATATTTTCTCTCGATAGACAATGAAGAAAAATATATGAGATTTAGCCTCAATTTTGTCTCTATAATTGGATCCAAATGTTGATAAGATATTATTATAAATACCATGATGTGAGATAAATCTGGTGACTTTCTTATATATAGAGCTTCCATAAAATACTTTCCCATTGGTGTTGAGGGGATCTGATTGATTAAGTAGGTTACAATACTAACTGGTTCTACCCAAAAGGATATGGGAATTCAAGAATGAAAATTCATACTATGAACTATTTCCATTAATGTATGATTCATCAGTTCAGATATACCATTTTTTGCAGTCATCCATGGTACATTTTTCTTATTCCTAATGCCTATTTTTCTGCAATAGTTCTGGAAAATTATTCTAGAATAATCAACTCTATTAACTAACCTCAAGAATGTTAAATTGCATCACATCTCTCTTTCAACTATATATTTCCATTGTATGAAAACTCCAAAAACTTCTGATTTAGGATTCAATAATAATATCTAAAAGTTTCTCATGGAGTCATTAATGAATGCCAAAAAACAATATGGAATTTTGGGAGATTTAACTTGGACATTTCCTAAGACATATATATATACAAGCTAAAGAATACAAAAGTATACTTTTCTACCACTCAATTAAAATCTCACCTTATATTTCTCTTTTGAGTATGTAACTCTCTCAGAAACCATGTTCGAATGTTCTAACATCAACATTATTTTTTCCACTAAAAAATTATTACCATTATTATGAAGTTTATGTACTTAGTAGTTCCAAAGATTTGACCATATTAATGATGAAGTTTTGAAAATTTCATCTACCACATCATTTTCTTAGATTTAGTGAGGAATCCTTTATACTTTTAGATATGAACAAGGATCACTGATTGATTTTAAACACTACATTTTCAATGTTTTCTCTATATATAACTTCATCCAATTTTCCTAATAATATTATATTCTTACAGAAACTTGGAATATCTAAAAAATTCCAACTTGATAATATTTCTATTCTTTGACCAAATATTCAAATTAAACTTCCCCAATATATCAAGATTTTCATCATCCTATAGATACACTATTTCAAAGATTACGACACATAACTCATCATGTAACCCTTTTCACTAGTATAGTTGAAATACACTTTGGAATAAGAGTTCTAAGATTCCACCTCTATATTAACATTAAATAGTAACTTTTCACAACTCCTATCTATTGAATTCATGGATTCCAATCCTTTATAAGTTGATCTTTATAAATTTCCTTTTCACTCATGTAAATCCATATTGAGATGAATCCTTCTATAACATTTTGAATAATCTATCCCTAATTCTTTAGATATTCCTCTATTATTCTCTCTCAACATTCCTTTTAAACAACTTAAACTTATTCAATGATCTGAGTAACCTCTTACATTTCCATTATATGTAACAACTAAAGATTCATAAGTCTCCCTCCTTTAGAGAACTTTATTTAGAATCATGATTCATACATTATCGAAGATTAATTAATTTTTCCATTACAGTCTCTAACTTCTATCACCATTATATTACATGATTTAGTAAATTACTATAACAATAGTATGAACCAAAAATCGACCTGTAAATTAAACTTTATAGATTTAATTATCTTATAATCATGTTGAAATTATTCATATGATCAGCATCAGATAATTCTTACAATAGCCTCATACTAAACAACCATCACACCAAGCGTACCTTTTTTATTCTATTGGATTCTCATTTATATCCACTATTTTTTTTCTAAATAATGCATTGTAGTATTCTAATCCTATATATTTAAAGGAAAATTTCATGTAAACAATATCCTCACTATACCAAAATCCTTTCCTTCAATTTTTCCCATTATTATTTCTATATTATCTATGGATTAAACCATTTTAACAGAACCTCTTGGTCCTTATCGGTGAGTTAGTCCTCCAACAATATCTTATAGAATCCAAAAAAATGTTCCATAAAATTGGTTAAACTAAGAATTTTTATCATCCAATGCCACAAACTTCTATTACAATAATTCATTCCAAACCAAAAAATGTATGATAAATTAAGAATGTTACCTAAGATATTATTGAGTAAACCATTAATCCACTAATAATCCCTAATTATATGATAACAATTTTTGAGAATCCCACAAAAATTATGAACTCATGATGTCCACAGCTACACAAATAGGTTACTAGAAGTAGACTGCCATAACATTAGTATACCATAACTATGAAGAACCACCTTTAAACTAATCACCAAACTAAGCTTAACTCACCCATACCAATTTAATTATACATGAACAAAACATTATAAAAAACAAGAAATATAAATGAAATCATGTAATGAAATCAAAAGTTTTTATATGGCTTAGAGACTCATCATATGCCAATGGGATAAGAAATTTAAACTAAAATTTCATCTAATGTACAATGTTACTATCACTATGAATTGAAATCTACACAAATCACTATCTTTTATGATCGCATGACACCTCAAAAAGTTTTCCCACCAACTATTTACAGAGGGTCCCACCTAGTTATCCATTTACAATGAATTGCTACAATCATGTGAGTCCATCCATTGCACTATTCAACAATCAAACTCCTATAAATTTACTTGAATAAACCTTTAATCACCAGTAAGACAAAAATTTTCCTACACCTCAATATTTTCCTAGAAACAATATTTTCCGAGTGATTCATACATTGAAACAGTCTCCCATATGGTGATCGTAAAATCTTATTAACTTCCCGTGAGTTGATCCCCATGTTGAGAATCCATAAGAATTTCATAAATTCTAACCTAATTTCCATCTAAGTAAATACCATGGCCACTTCTCTAACATGACCAAAGGGTTTTATGTAGCTTATCTACATTATTAACAAACTCTAGCTTTATAAGATCATTTATAATCCAAAAAGTTTGGATGAAAAATGAGGTTCTTTTACATCGTAGTAAGGACACACCATGTGCATGAAACTTGTGTCATGTATTCTATGAATGGTATTCCATCACACCATGTTTCAATATTTTTATTTTCATTAAATTCATGTTGAAAAATATAGTGATAATGATCTATTATTCACACCATGAGTTGCGATTTAAGTACTATAAACATGATTATAGTGAATAATGCCTCACATGAAAGAATGGTAATTTTGTGTGTTTGTATTTGTCAAAACATATTATTTGGTGATATGATTTTTTTTAAGATTTGAAATAGGATCACATGATTAGGATGGTGTGTAATGATGCATAGAATCCTGGACATATAGAGATGTATATTTGAAGAACATTAAACAATGAAACTCTCTAAAAATATCATGATATGTTATTTCAATAGTATTTTAAAATATATTTTCCTCCAATATATTAAGAGGAAATTATACCTCTCTAAAGGCTAGAATAATGTGTGGCCTAGAATAGTTATTTGATAACTAAAGGAAGGAATGTATGACTATAAATAAAGGTCAGTACTTCTATAGAAGGGGAATTATCCTTGGATAGAAATAGTATTTCGAGTTGAAAAAAATAATTTTAGTTAGTTTTTCCCTTATATATTTTTACACCCCTCATGGATACTATTAGGGGATTATTATATCTTTTCAAAGCATGTATTGAAGGGGGATTATCCCTAGAAAGGTTTGTTAATTAATTCATGTTGGGTTTTGGAATTTAATTTACATCTTCCATATATATTCATTTCCCTTTTGTACATGATAATTGTATATTGATTGAGATGTGCACTTTTAATGAAACTACAAGGACTCGAACATCTTTATGACCATTGATTGGATTAGGATATATGTTTAAAAATTGTTTTGGGTTACCTTCCTCACTAACTAACTAAAGTACTTGACCATAATAAAATGAGTATTACTAATATGGATAGTGATCAACTAAACTATTAGTATTTCTTAAACCCATTTTTGATGATAAAATGACTAAATTATTAATCTTCATACTTCACTAGAGCATAAACATAAGTTTATTATGATTAGTACATGTGTTTATTTTCAGTTCTCTCAACTCACCTCAATTTATTTTCATTTACTCAAATTAATCTTCCATTTAATGTATTTTCCTTTATATTATAATATTCATCATAACTATTGAATTGAAGTGTTTACACCTTTTTCCAATGAGTTTGATCACATGGATTTCATAAACTATACTATTTTGTTGTAGTCATAGTGTTCTGCGTGTTCCATTCATTACAAATTTATAAACCAGATAGCCCATGTGAATTAACAATGACCCATGGCCTTGACATGTTTTTATACCATTTTAAAAGAATTAGATTATAAAACACATTAATTTGATATTTTAGTGAAAGAAAATTTCCCATATTTTTTGTATATTTTAGTAAGATTTTTTATTTTTTCCTTTTTATTATTCGATGGTAATTTGTGATTGTAGGAAAAATTAAATATTGAGTAGGAAACTATTCTTCACTATCTTATTGGAAGATCTCATACATAAATTGATCAATTCAAGGAAAAAATCCAATGATATGGAGAATTTCTCCCACAAATGTACCCCAGTGATGGTGAGGAACTCCAATTTGGCATTGAGTTTAGTTTCAAAGAGGCATGCGAAGACCTAGAAAGGATAGAAAAGGGAGTTGAGTAATCAAGTGAAGTAATCAAGGTAGAATAAATCATTAAAGAATGTCTAGAGGATATCTCAAAATATATTACTAAGACTAATGTTGAATCAAAGGTAACTCCTATTAATTGAGATAAATCTGAATCTAGGGAAGGCAACCTCACCATAGTCAAATCAGAGGGGTATAAAGATGAAAGATACTTAGTTGAATAATTTAATGAAGTGGGTGATGTGAAAAATACTACAATTAAGAATAATATTATATATTTTTAAGAAAATTAGTGGTAATAATTTAATAAAGATGAATATTATCATGTTTAGATAGACCATAGACTACTTCCCCAATCTCTAAGTGTTTCCAATTTCTTGTTTTCCCCTTATCAAAGTGAAAAGATGAATTCATGGAAGTGTTTAAGAATGAATGAGATATATTCCTAAGGGATATGTATATATATATATATATATATATGATATATATATATGGCATATCATATAGTACGACATACCCAATCATGAAATTTTGAATGGATGGTAAAAAATAGTTTTTTAACAAGAATATAATATATAATATTTTATGATTGGATATGGAAATCATAATTCATGATAAGTGATCTTACATTATAATATCTATTAATTATTCTATTTAATTGAATGTCATGGAAAGGAACTCTATATGCATAAATGATATTTCATATATTGTTCTTTATGAGTTAATGCAATTATATTATAAGATTGGTGTTTATATCGCATAGAATAGAGTATGAAAATGAATACGATTATAAGGGAAGAAAAAAAATTGAGTAATCTTCCCAAAAATACTGTCATTTAAAGAGATCTATTACCTGATATATGAAACGAAGGATTTCTTTAATACATGCATGTGATGCATGTTGGCTAATCCATTAACTCATGTGTTATAATTCATGAGTTAATACTCGATGGAATCGAGGCACATCCTTGTGTGCCATAATAAGGTCACTTCAATGAGATGGTGGGTGTCCATAACTTCCCTAAAGTTGTAGATAATCCTAAATCTTGGATCTCTCTTCTTGAACCACTTCAGTATAATGATTAACTAGCATATTGTGTTGGTTGGAAACTCCAACTCAAACATTTAGTGTTTCAAGTGAATCCCATACATATCTTTGCAGGTGGTCGGATTTTGTCTACCAACTGAGTGATCATCATTAAACCCATCTGAAGCATGTATAGAGGTGATTCTATGGCTCTTTGTTAATAGGTATGTGATATTAAAATAGTTATTCATTTCTAGATTTCATTTTTCATTTATACTATGTGTGGGTGATCTTATTATGGGATTTAGATTCATTCTTTAGGTTCTATAAAGTTTATATTTATGCCTATGAATCCTAATAGTGGTATTAGGGGATCCCTTGTAGTTATATTTATAATATATTTTTGGAAATTATTTTTGTAATTGTATTACATATCATATATTAGTCATAAAATATGGAATGTTGTAATGTTTTACTAGACTTATATCATGCCATATGATATAGGATACCATATCTCGTGGTATAGGATGAATCCGTGGATTTAATTTGTTCATATTATATGATAAAGTGATATTATAGAATAATATAGCTACATAAGGTTATAAAATATATAATATAACATTGTAAATTTGATACACCTATATATCATAAAATAAAATTTAGAAAAACCGTATACATTAGGTTTTAGCATAATTGCTGATATAATTTTCTATCAAAGATAATAATATGATATATACCTTAATGATAATACATTTAATATTTGATAATATAATCATCAATCATAGAATATTATAGATATAAAATGAAGAGTTTATCTATAGTCACTTATCAATCGTAACCTATGATTGAAGTTGGATCTTAAAGTACGATAGAGTCAAAAACAATAATATTTACATTCTATTATAAATTGAATATATATTTTATAAAATGTTTATAAATCAGGGAAAAGTGTATTTTTGGAATATTTATTAATCTATAAAGTGTTTATATATTATTTGAAATACCCTAAAATTCTAAAGTAAGAACATTGTATTAGATAGTGTATATGACACACAAAACCAAGTGTAAAAGGGAATATAAAAATACAAAACATTATGACATATTTACTATTTAAATTAAACTCAATATATTTGATAGATTTAAATTCATACAAAACTATTTTTAGAATTCATTATATGTAATAAAGGTTTTCCTCGATACCTTTCATTACATGAAAGACATGATTTTACTGAAAAAATATACCATTAATATTATTATTTAAAATGATAGTTATCACATAATTGTTGGAATAGTGGGTATGAATAAGATTAGATAACTTATTAAAATATATAGTTTACACACATTTATTGGTTATCTATTGATTATAAATAAAATATGATTCATTTGAAAGAAAAAAAATGTTTTATGAAAAAAATATTTTTCTAAAAAGACTATTCAATCATTCTTGGAGCAGATAATTTGTAATTAAATTTCACTAATTTTTGAAACTTTATATGAGAAAAAATCATTTTTAAAATAAAAATAAAAAAATTATCCTAGGGTTATATTTTTTTATTTTTATCACATGTTTCATTTTTTGATGATTAGTGAAAAATAATGAATTTTAATTGAAAATTGCCTTTTTCATTTAAATAATTTATACGGTTAAATTATTTTTTGAACTGGTTATGAAGATAAATTAGATAAATTATATATCAATTAACAAAATTTAGTTCAATTTAATCATTTTCATATTGAATTAGTAATAAAATCCTTTCAAAATTTTGATCATTTGATGTTTTAAAACCCACTTTCTAGTCACGTCTGTCAGATTAATTTAAAATTAAATAAAGCCAGTTTTGTGAGTTGAATATAATAAATTCTTTACATATTTGGAATAAAAATAATTTATAATTTATAATAATTAAAACATATTTTTTTAAAATTATTAGTCAAAAAATTTAAAATTAATTATAGCGATTAATGTACAAATTAGATTACGTAGAGGTTACATATAAAATACAAGGTTTTAAATGACCTATCAACTTGTCCAGAAACCATTTGATGGACATATTTAGATTTTAAACATATTTTTATATACTTTTAGTATTTATTGGGATAATATTCCATGAATGTGACCCATATAATAAGTTAAGTAGAGAAAAAATGGAACCTCCATTACTCTTATTATCTATAAAGCCCTGGGATAAGAAAAAAAAAACAAAATTGGTTCGATTATACATTTTATTTTTAATAATAAATATTTTTTTTGTTAATAATAATATATAATTAATTAATAAATATTAATTATATATTTAAAATGCTTCATAAATACAAACACATTAATTATTTAGTCAATAAATAACTAAAATAAATGATACTAAATACATTAAAAGTAGAGTAAGTTGAATGAATTATTTTATTAATTTATTTTATTATATGAATATATCATTTTACATAGGTGTGAACTTAATATATTCGAATTCCATCACTACCATGATGAATTTAAATTTAAATTAAATAAATAATGTCAAAATTGGCATTAATGTTATTTTATAATAAATGATATTTTATTAAGTGATTTAAAATTAAAAAATAATTTATTATTCGAAGTGACATGTAAATTTTAAAAAATAAAAAATATTTCCCATTCATGGACCAATTTATCTTTTATAATGAACAAATTAACCTATGAATAGTAAAAACTTTTTTTTTGTGTGGTTATGGTTAAAGTAGTGTTTTTCACGCCACTTGCTCTTTATTTAATAATAAGTTCCAATACACATGGTATTTTTATTTTATAAATTAGTTATCATATTTATAATTAGTGGGTCCAAATTATCTAATAGTTCTCACTTTATTTTGGTCTTAATGAATAAATTATCTTGGTTAGAAAATTAGTTAACTTAATAAAAACCAAAATGGTAAACGTATAAGAACATAGAAGTTAAGGGAATTTTTTTTTAAATTAACCTATTTTTATGTAGTATAGGCCTTTATTGAAAACAAACGACCATATTATCCATTATTATCTAATTTTGTATCCACATGATGTAAGGGAGACTTCCCAATAGTGAATACTTTTGAGTATTTACAAGAATGCCACTCCCCTCAAATATAAAAGGTCACTCACTCTACTCCATTATTCACAACTCTCAAGACATTTAAATCAACCAAACCCATCCAAAATAAATTCTGAAATTCCCTCCCCTCATCCTAGAAGCCTTAGTTTGGGAAGAAATCACACCTTTTATGTTTTCAGTGAAAACATAAGGGGGATACCTAAAGAATATATAATGTTCTTCAAAAAAGGTTTTTATTTTACTTCCATATGCACCTATATAAATTATTATTATAACAATATTATATAATAAAATAATTATCTTCTATATAATAAGGCTATTTTTTGTAAATTTTATGACCAAAATATTGATTCACTTCAATCAAATGAGTTATGAAATCATTGTTCATGTGTACGATGGACTATCGCCTTGCGGACCAATGTCATTCATTTTTCCATTACCACATTTCATGGTTGGGATTAATTATATATTTATATTATATATATAATATATATGATATTTATTATGTTATTATGATTCTAGAATTAGTATATCACATATACCTTCATTCATTCCATTTTGTGGGAATACGATACTGTCACTTGTGTGCATGATAGACTACCGCCTCACGAAGCTATATGATTCGTCCACGCTTTACATGGAATGTATTAAGGATGAGTTTGATAAAAATATGTGATATATATGACATAAAAATTATAATATAATGATAATATATATATATATATATATAATTTAGTTTTTTTCAGTATGACAAGAAAATGGAAATAGAATTCATGCGTACATATAACCTCCCATTTATATAAATGATGTATTTCATTTCCTATCATCAAATTTTATGGATTAAAATAAATTAATATATAAAAAATATATATTATTTTTACATCAGGTTCTAAAATTTTTAGATAATTAATTCATGATATAAGTAATATGAATAAAAAATTCAAAACATACTCATAAAAATAAGGCAATTAACACCCAAGACAATAAAAATAATCATAGATTTAAAAAAACAGATGATAGGATGTTATATGAGGATAATATATGAAATTATAAATTTTAATATGGTTCTTTAAGAAGTTAATACGTATCATTAAACCATTATACATTAGGTTAAAGAGTGTTCAACCAAAATGAAGTGTAAGCTATGAGATTTTTTCTCAATTTACTTTCCATTGAGACTTATTTGTTTCACTTTTATGTGGTATATATACTTACTATTTTACATGTTAATTCATTATTCATTCACAATTAATGGTATTTTATATTTCACTTTGAATTATCTCATTCAAGGGGATTTAAATTGAAAATTACCAAGTGATGAAAGTTATCGTAAAATCACAATTCATTTTGTGATTGTTAACTTCCTCTTGAAATAATTACTTGTAATAATTTTTATTGGAAATTATATTTCATTTTAATATCCATATTATTGTATGATAGATTTTTTAATTTCCTAAACTATATACCATTTTTACATATGGTTTTTACTTTTAATGTTATATAATTTATTGGGGAAATATTTATAAAACTGTATCCTTTACTCAACATGGATATTTCATAAGGCACATCTACTATATATACTAATACTGTATTTCTATCTTCCATGTGTCCATATCACATTCATCCACATCATTTCTCTATAATGTGTCCTCCCTCTAATTATCCACATCGCCCTATCGTGCACTATCTCAATTTGTCTGCGCCTCCATCTCCCGCTCCCGCTGAGGTTATCATGGGTCGCGACCTATAATTACCTCGACCCCGCCTCCGTAATCCACCCTCTCCATGTCAACCCGTAGTCTGTAGCCCTCCATCTCTGACATATTCCTTCTCCCGGTTTGATCTATACTCTCTGTGGTTTTCATTCTTCCACTCGTGGTCAGTATTCACCTTCTCAGCATGTCCCATTGCTACCGCCTTTCATTCGGTCTGTTTTCCCACCACTCCATCGGGCTCCCCATCAAAATTTTCATCTCCCCAATCTACCATTTTTGTTTCTGCTACATTTTTCCGCCTTGAGCTTCATCAGTGTTCCCAATGTAGGGTTTCTACTGCTTCTCCATTTTTCGACTTCTTTCCTCGCAGTCCCTACGTTTTCCTCCACAGTCATTTCCCCCATCAACCGCCCCTCTATCCCCTGATTCTCCTCCTGAAAACCCACGACCCCCCTATTCATCAGCTAGGGTTACTAAATCCCCTCCCTCCAAACCTGAAGCCCACTTTCTATTTGGCGTCTACTCCTACGGTTCCCACTACCATTTTTCTTTCCCTCATGCTTCCCTTCCCAAAATCCACCGCCGACATCCTCCCCACCTACATAACACGAGTTTAGCTTCAACACCTGAAAAAGTCTCATATATTCCTTGACTATGACTCATGAGGTTTGACTACTATCTGTAATAATGCAGAGCCTCCATGATTCATCATTTTCCAATGGTATGGGTCTAAATTTATTTTTCACTTAGGAAACCGTCTATAGCTTTCCCAGTTAGGTTTTTTCCTTCCTTTTGTTTCATTCGCACATTGTCTTTATCCGATTCCTATCCTTTTTTGGTTCTTATTCATTTAATAATCAGATTTTTCTTAAAGGGATATTCATTTCCCCGTTGTAGGAGTTATTTCTTTCTTTCTTTTACAAGGAGATGATTTCCCGACCAAAGAACATTTTCACTGATATGGGTAAGTATTTCTTTCATGATTTCATTGTCCCGTCTATTGTGTTTTTATGATTTATATGGTTTGATTTTTCTTATGTTGTCATTGAATCCTCCTTTTAATAAATATAGCTTCTTTTAAGATGAAGGACTTTTGAACCCCGACACTGATGATTTCTCCATTCAATATTGTTATACAGACTTTTACAAGGAATTTTTTTCTACAATTATTTTTATTATAAAAATAAATATCCATTATATTTTTCATTATCTCATTGATAATTTTAAAATTGGAATACTGTTTCTAGTTTTGTTCTGGTTCATAATGTTTGTTGCTGCACTGATAGAATGGGTTATAACTTGATGATAATGCTACCACTGAATCTATAAAGGTTTTAAATGAAAGAAAACACCTTATATTGGAATATTTATATGGTTTTAGAAGTGATATGGTATTCCCCCGATATAATAAAGATTTTTTTCAACTGAATGATGCATGTCTACATTCAAATGATTCTAAATTGTATCCATTCATGTAAAGTATTTTAAATGTTTCTTCCTCTATCAGCAAGAAGAAGTAGAGCGCTGCTGGTTTTCTTTCATCCAGTACTTAGTTAAGAAATTATTCAAAGGTAAATGTAGTCAATGTTAAGCAGTAAAAGTTCAATGGCTAAGGAGATTTATCTGAATCAGGTTTTTAATTCTACCAAACAAAAATACCATTCACCCTTTTTTGTTTTTTTGTTTTTTTTTATTTTCATGTGTTTCCCTATTAAGAATAAATAAATATTTCTATAATTATTATTTAAGTGTTTCCCAATTATTCATAAATAGTATTTTTTGTAGATTTCATATACATATTTTTTGATTTCATATTTTTGTGTTTCCATATTACTCAAATATAGTATGTATTCATAATTTTAAACATTATAGTATCTATAGGTAAACATATTTGATGACTGTGTAGGTGCATAACTCCTATATTATTACTTCTTATTCCACCACTATAACTCTTCATAACTAAAAAACCATGTACAATAGATTTATTTTCATGAAATGTTTTCATAATTGTCATAAATCAATTCACATCCAAATCTTATTAGTTACTTTTACTACTACTAAATCTGACTTGACATGTTTTAGAACAGTGGATCATTTTTTATAGTAATGGATCTTGTATTTATTTTAATAGTGGATCATGTATTTTATTTTAGTTTTTAATCCTTTTTAGAGTAGTGGAATAAGTCTTTCTTTGAGCATATGGGCCATGCATTTTGTTTAGGTAGTGGATCATGTAATTCATCAGAGCATTGGACCATCTGTTTTTTTAAATCAGCGGATCATGTGTTTTATTAGATAAATTAATCATTTTTAAAAGTAGAGGACCATGTATTTTAGAGCAGTGGATAATGTAAAATCTTTGAACAGTGTATCATGTATTAAATTTCAGCATTGGATTTTTAAGAGCACTAAAAAATTTATTTTATTTGAGCATTGGATCCTGAATTTTCTATTGTAACTTGATTTGGGAATTATTCAACTTCTTGGAACAGACATGTTGTGATGGAATGAATGAGCTGTGGAACATTTTCTATTGTATATGTCATTACTTTCTTCTAACTCTACTATATATCAATTGTCAATCATGTATTTTAAAACTGTACCATGTACTTTTACAAAACATATCAACCATCAGATCCGAGGGATTTATATTTAATTATTTTTATTTGTTAGATTTCCCTTTAAAATGTGTATTCGATCATTCCACATTATTCATATTATCTATATATTATTATATTTGGGATGTTAGAAATTAAATGCATAATTATTTACACAATATCTGGATCATAATTCCCCTACCATTCTAATAATTACAATCACTATGGTAGTAGTGTGAATGATCCTCTATTAGAAAGACCTCATTTTAGTTTGCAGACCATATGAGCTATAGCTGGATAATTTTCTAAATCAATCACACAACCGTGTCTAGGTGTCCTATTCCAAACTCATGGTGCCATCATATGGGAAAATATGATGATGCATACCGGGAAATTAAATATTTAGGTAATGGTGTAAATAATTTGAGGTATGATATGTGTATTCTTTATATTATTAATAGTAAATGTGAATATAGTTCTGATTCATCCTGTTCTTATTGTATCATTAATTTGGGAGTTAGAGGTACCAGTATATTCCCTTGCTTGTCTCTATTTATTAAATATTCATATTGGGGGTGATCATCTTCTCAACTGCATCTTCTTTGTGCATGAGTTTACTATAGGGGAATATAGGTTCTATATTTGTTCAAAAAGCATTATTGTGCTCCTGCATCTTTTCATGTAGGGATATGGAGGTTTTGAAGTAGATTTCAGTTGCACCCTGTCTTACTACCTCTATATGTGTTCAACTACATTACTCTCTTCCTACCTCTATATGTGTTCAACTGCATTTTCTTGATTTTTTATGATTTTTTAAACATGAAACCTATGCAATATGATGATTATATAAACATACACCCTAGGGATGGCACGAGAAGAAACATATATATGGACATAGGAGTTTTACTTAATGAATGGTATACCTAAAGATTGGTATATATATTAATATATTTATTTTTTTTGCAGGGAACCTGGTGGTACAGATAATTTGAGGTATGATATGTGTATTATTTATATTATCAATTGTACATATGAAAATAGTTCTGAGCCATCCTTTTTTTATCAACTGTTTTAGATCATTGAACCATTTTTATAGTAGTATATCTTGTATTTTCATTCATTAGTGGATCATGTTTTTTATTTCAGTAATGAATTATTTTTTAGAGCACTGGAACATGTTTTTGTCTTTGAGCATGTGAGTCCAACATTTTTTTGGGTAGTGGATCATATAATTCATTAGAGTAGTGGATCATTTGTTTTATTAGATCAGTGGACCATGTGTTTTATTATATGAATTGATCATTTTTAAAAGTAGCGAATCATTTATTTTAGAGCAGTAGATCTTGTATTCTTTATATTATTAATTGTACATATAAATATAGTTCCGAGTCATCTTATTCTTATTGTATCATTCATTTGGGAGTTAGAGGCACCAGTATATTCCCTTTCTTGTCTCAATTTATTAAAGACTCAAATGGGGGGGGGGGTGATCATCTTCTCAACTGAATATTCTTTTTCTATGAGTTTACTATAGGGAAATACTGGTTTTATATGTGTTAAAAAAGCATTAATGTCTTTTGTCCTCTTTTCATGTAGGGATCTAGAGGTTTTGAAGCATATTTTAGTTGAACCCTTCCTTAGTACCTCTATATTTGTTCAACTACATTACTGTCTGTGTCCAAAAAAAACTACATTACTGTCTTCCTACCTCTATATGTGTTTAACTACATTTTCTTGATTTTCTATGATTCTGTAAACATGCACCCTTGGAAATATGACGATTATTTAAACATGAACTCGAGGAATGGCATGAGAAGAAACATATATATGGACATAAAAGTTTTACTAAATGATTGGTATACCTAATGATTGGTATATATTTTAATATATTTGTTTTGTTTTGTAGAGAATCTGGTGGTGTAGATAATTTGGGGTATGATATGTGTATTCTTTATATTATCAATTGTACATATGTATATAGTTATGATCCATCATTTTCTTATTATATCATTCATTTGGGTTTTATATGTACCATTAGATTCTATTTCTTGTCTCCATTTATTAAAGAATCATATTGGGGGTGATTATCTTCTCAACAACATTTTCATGGTATGTGTTTTTACTATAGGGAATTACTAGTTCTATATGTGTTAAAAAATCATTAATGTAATCCATCCTCCTTTCATGCAGGGATTAGGATGTTTTGAGGTAGATTTTAGTTGCACCCTTTCTTACTACCTCTATATGTGTTCAACTGCATTACTATTTTCCCGCCTCTATATGTGAACAACTAAATTTTCCTGATTTCTGATGATTTTGTAAACATCCACCCTATGAAATATGATGATTCTGTAAACATAAAACCTAGGTATGGAATGATAAATAACATATATATGGACATATGAGTTTTACTTAATGATCGATATGTCTAAAAATTGGAATATATATTAATATATTTGTTTTGTTTTGTAGGAAATTTGGTGATGCTGCTATTTTTAACAGTGGAAATGACATCCTTTTTAATATAAAAACACACACCAATATTTAGGTATTATGTAAATGCTTATATTATATAAATTTCATCCTTTTTAACAGAGGAAATTCCATCCTTTCGGGCAGTGGGATGAGGGGGGGGGGGGGGGGTTCTTTAATGTTTTGTTATGTTTATGGATTTCCTTGGGTTTTCCTATTATTGTTATGTGTTATGTGTTCCCTTCACTATAACACTTTATATGGATGTATCATGGATCCTCTCCATGCCGGTGGCTGTCCTCGTATATTTTCCTTATTTACCCCTATGCAGTTTTATCTGTTCTAGGTTTCTGATTTAATATGAAAACTGTGAGTTAGGGTTAATCGATGGTTTTCTCATGTATAGGTAGAGTATCTAACTCAGTAACAGTATACTGGGGGATATAAACTTATATAATGTTGTAACTGGGTGAGAATAAAATGTGTATCTCTGATTATGGATTCTTTGTTTTGGGTTATCTGGTTCTCCACTTTGGTGGTGATGAAATGTTCTTTTTGTTCTTTTCTGTAGGTTTTTAGTGTGTTTTTCTACAGTGTTATGCTCGATGAGTTTCATCAGCACAATGCTTGATCCTGTTCTTTTACTATTTTGATATGTGTATCCCATGGATATTGGACATGATTATCTCCTCATACACCTTTCTAGCCCAACATCGGGGGCTTGACAGCTTCCAGTTTCCCTTCAGTGGTGACCCATGTGGATTTCCCATTTTTGTTTAAGTTGTAGGTTTTATTCTCTATATCTCCTTTGATATGTTTTGAATTTTCAATTTATTATGTTTATTGATTTATTTTTAGAATAGAAAAAACACCACTTCCAACTGTCCTGTATTCTACAAGAAATGCATCACTATAAACTAAATAATGGGTGGTTTTTTGAAATTTGTAGGTACAATTTATCCCAATACTTATAAACTAGTTTTCATTGAAACAAGATGTATGGATCAATGTTATTTAGTCACAATGCCTTTGAATCATGTAAGGTAACATGGTAAATTTTTATTCGTCATTAAACTATGTTTATTCATGTTATGTAAACTATTTTTTAAGCATTATGTACGGATTCAATAATTATGGAAGGAGAACACATGGATGTTCCAACAGGTGGAAGCAATGAATGAGCCTCTTGCATGGATACTGCATGAAATATATTCCCTATTTATTTGTTTTCTCTGATCCATATAATGTTTAAAAATTAATTTTTAGGTGTTTAATTACTTCACATATTAGATCATCATGTTTCAACATCTGCTTTCTGGCTGTTTTATTTTTCTAATTGACCTATTTTCTCTTAGAGAGTGACATACATGGTTTTTTTTTGCAGAGGATGTCCACCTTTTGGCTAGGTATCTGACCAATTGTTAATCTAATTCCATCCATTGTTGTCTCTCAAATTTCTCACTTGATTTCCATGCAGTGTGATTATATATGGAAGGGTTTATGTCTGGAAAATTTCTGAATGTCCAGATGATGAGGATAAACCAAAAATTTCAGGGCAAGTCGTCACTTCTCTTCAAATATTAGAAGATGATGACTCAAAGCATCCACAGATTTGTTGTCATTTCCACAAGTAGGTATATGTGTGCTTTATAATTTAATTATTGATCTCTTCTCCCCCTTGCTTGATTGTGTGAAGCTTGTATCTTTGAAACATGAATCAGGTTTGCACTCAAGTTGCTTAATTTTTTATTTTAACAACTTCAAAAACATTTCTTATAGGAAGTTATTGTTATTGCAATTGGAAAACATGTCTTAAGAATTGACACTATGAAAGTGGGAAAAGGAGAATCCTTATCTACTGATGAACCTCTGAAATTCCCTATTGGACTGATTGATGGGGTCCAATTTGTTGGAAAACATGAAAGTGAAGTAACTGATCTCTCAATGTGCCAGTGGATGAAAACACTCCTGGTATCTACTTCAATGGATGGCATGGTGTGCGCTTAAAATTTCTTTTTTTCCTATCTGTAGTTCACTGTTGATTATATTTAAAGCTGGTATATGCATATTGACGTGCTTTCATCCATTTCTAGTGTGGGTGATGTGAATATCCCAAATGTGTTTAATATATATGCTTAATGTTTCCTCAATTACCTTAAGAAATTTCTTGTTCTAGTTTCACATAGCCAACTCTAAACTTTTGAGATCAAAGTCATTATACTGTTACTGATGTCAAAGTTCATTGTTTTTTTGGAGAGATTTTATAATGTCAAGTAGCATGTTATCTGTTCACCATTCATGTCCAGGCCATGTTCTCATCTTATTATAGTATTCAAATTAGGTATGAAGTACCCATTTATCAACATCATTACCTACATAGAATTAATTTAAATTCAACACCAGTATAGTTGAATAATGGAACTACAAGTATATGGTGGTTCTAAAAGATTACATCATAGAGGATCTCATCAAATATTTGAATAAAGGGGAGGTAGATGCATGATATAGTGATAAAAAGGAGGAGTTAGCACGCAGAGACATATTCCATTTAATTTCATGAAATTTAGTGATTATAGGTTTCTAAAGGTAACTTTTTTTGAATTATGGGCCAAAAATCGTATGTTCTATTTTCATATATTATAACATGAAATTTACAATCATATCTTGCTTTATCTATTGATGATATTTATTTTTTGAATAGGTTAATATCTTCTATAGTTTCTTGATGAAGCTTCATCTCCATGTGCTGTTGATTTGGATTCTCCTACTTCGATAAGTGATGTTTAAAGATATGTTTGTTGATCACATATTGTTAGTTTTTTAGTTGGTGTTATACTCTACTTTTAAAAACAAGTTCTCTTTATTAGTGTTATACAAATCAATTTTCATCTATTTTATCATTTTGTGAATGAATTTTATAGTTATATCTATATTAGGTTTTCCATCAACTGAAAAACATTTTTGGTTTAGACCACCTTCTACTTCTCTAAACAGATTTCTCAATTTCCATTTTCATAGAGCATTAAAACATTCCTTGAGATACCAATTTAGCATGCAGAACATATACCATCATATAGGCAGATTTATCTTTGCTATTTAATAGTTTTTTTAAAATTCACACAACTTATATTGCAAAAATACATAAAATTCATTACATATGCATCAAAAAGTGCATTTACAACAGGAATTTAATTTCTCTATAATTGTAACTTTTCTGGGTTGGCATTCTCATGTCTCTATAACATGTCAGACACCTACTTTCTTCATAACATAAGGAAGAGCTATTTTAATTAAAGCATATGTTTAAATTTTCAAGTTAAAGTATTATAGTATGGTATATCAGGACCACACTTCATAGGTTGTGGGGTAAAACACATGTCTGATCAATCTATCATAAACCATCCCATCATAGATTTATATGAAAAAAATCACATCTTCTGTTTTCAAAGATTAAAAAATAAAATTTCCATGAATATGATGGTGTACGTACTGTTGAAATTATCTTTTTTTTGTTTCTACTTATTTACTTTATGTTAAAATTCACTTTTTGGATTATAAAAATTCAGGTATTCTTATTTTAAACATTTTTTTCTATGTAGAAAAGTTTTTTCCATGATTTTGAATATGGATATTATAGTGTGACATAATTTCTGGGTGACATCCTACAACTTCAACTTACTTTTAGTACAGTGTGACATAATTTCTGGGTGTCATCCTACAACTTCAACTTACTTTTAGTATAGTATGACATAATTTCTGGGTGACATCCTCTAACTTAAACTTACTTTTAATGATTTATATAGTTCAAAAAATACAAACATTAATACATATGTTGTATATTTTGAATTTCCAATGTCCATTTAAATGTTCTTTTCATTCATGTATTTAAATTATCCCTGTTGAAAATATTTTTTAATTCCTTATATTTTCTCATAGATGTTTTCAAATGTATTTATCCAAATTTTTTTTACTATCATAATGATGTATATATATTTTGTACAATTATATTCTAATATTAAGTATCACTATTTTTTAATTTCAATATATTCAATATTTATGTTTTTTTATTTTCCTTATATATTCATCTATATGTTTTCCTTATATTCTCCATCATGCATTTTTATGTTTTATTTTGTACAGTGTTGGTATACTTATGTTTTCTTTTCATTATATATTCTGTTATATTCTCCAATATGTTTTTAATATTCTACTACATATTCTTCTATGTTATTTTCTTTTCCTTATTTTCCTTATTTTTTTTCACTTCACTATATTTTTTCCAATTGTATTCCAATATTAAGTACCACTATTTTTTCAATATATTCGATATTCACATTCTTTATTAACTTTGAATTATATTTTTGTCTTCTTGAAAATAAGCATTGAGAATATTTCCATGCGAATGCAGGGTGAGTACTAGTTGTTTATAATTTAAATTTATTATTCAATATACGAGGAATGTTTTGGACATGTATTAAATGGGTTGGGGATTATTTAATGAAATCCACTCGATGCATTTGTAGTCTTAGGAGACAAACCAATTGAAAAAATTATATGGGTTTCTACCCATAGACATAAACTATCTTGAGTATAAATCTTGACTATAGTTATCTTGAGGGTAGATCTTGATAGTTCGTACACCCAAAATTATGAATTACATCATTATTTTTATTCTATGAGATTTATTATATTAATTGGAATATCCATGGTCAACTTTCAAGCTCATGTGGTTATTTATATGTCATTAATTGATCATATTTTATTCTTTCTATATTATGATCATGTGATTGATTAATTAGCATGTGTTTTAGTCATTTACCTTATTATCATGATTAATAGTTATTTATTTATGATTTCTTCCATTTTAATTAACCCTTACTAATAATTTGAGCTCACTCTTATTTATTTTCCTTTCCATAGGATATGAATATGGATTCATGGAATTAGTTTTCATGGACGTTGAGCATATTATTTCATTATCTATTTTGTTTAATTTTCTATTACCAATGTAAAATGGGTACCATGTATGGATCTAGTTACCAAAACTTTTAAACTTCTTTATCCTTCAGGATTTTATTCCTTGTATATATTCCAATGTAATAGTAGTAGGAAATAACTCCGGGCTATTAGGGTTAGGGTCTGTATAGTTGGTATCAAAGTATTTTTAATAAAAACCTTGGAAACTAGATTTTAAAAAATATATATTAGAGAAAAAAACCTATGATATAATATAAGGAATAGTATAGACGCACATTCTAACGTTTTGGTAGGAAATATATTATATGGGTTTTCCTAGAAATACATCCCTAGTTGGATAATATAAGTGGATGTGCCTCTGGAATATATGTACATTGGGGTAACAACCATAAAAGCACCATATTGAGCTAGACTTGATCGAGAACTAGTGCACGTCAGCGAGCCTTGCACACATCTAGCTTGAAAATCTCTATGGATATTCATTGGATGATTCAAATTTTATTTATAAACCATAATGAAGGATTTTAAAGTAAATATATCACTAATGAAACTATGTTTATCATTATGATATTATATATTCATAAAATTTTCAATTTATGTTAAGTATTTCACTAGTTTTTATATTATATATTAAGTTACTTAATGAAATGATCTAATCTATGGTATTACATTGTTTAGAAATTTCACCTGGAAGGAAGATGGGTTTCAATACTAATAGTGAATGTTGGGATTTCCCTACAGTGGAAGCCAATATAGTTGGTATTGGAACTGAGAAATTTACAAATACATTAGGTAAGCCTAAATATTTTATGAAACATAACCTTTCCCAGATAGATCAACCTGTTCCACATAGAGATTATCCGATACTAGATACCTTTATGTGATAGAGGCCCCCATTATATAGTGGGACTACTGATCTAATAGTAGCTGAGAAATGGAATAAATCTTTGGAGAAGATATTTATTGTATTATTATGTGGTGAAAAGGAAAAGTTTACATTTACAGTGTAATGTCTCAATGGTGATAATGATTAATGGTGGTCATTGATCCAGAATACTAGGAAGGAAGAGGAAATAAAACTCATGGAATGGAAATATTTTAGGGATACATTTTTTGACAAATATTTCCCTTGTGAGTGAAAAATTGAGAAAAAGTTAATGTTCATTATTTTAAAGAAAAGGGAGGAATAAAGTGTTTCATAGTATGAATCTACCTTTAAAAGGAAGGTGAGGTATACTATAGATGACATATACAACCTCGAATGAAATATTGACCATTCCATTGAAGGGATTAAGCCAATTCTCTGAAGGGTGTTGGTCTCTCAAAAATTTTCTTTATTTGATGAAATATTTTTATGTGCTATCATGATAGAGAAATTATTATCCACGTCTTATGGATTCAAATGGAAGTAAGAAAATAAAAGGATGGTAGAGAAAATAATTGATAAATAGATGAAGGGAAATAAGGATTTTCCCACATGTGATAACTATAGAAAGAACCATAGTAGGAAATGATTGAAAGGATTGGGAGTTTGTTATATTTTCATAGAAAAATGTCACCGGGAAAAATAATTAAAATTAATCAAATAAAATACTACCATTAAGTGTTTCAAATGTAGTAAAATTTGAAACTATGAAAATAAATTTCCCAATAATCAAGGGAATAAACCTCATAGGAAGCAAAGCGATCAAGTTCAACCTTATGTTATTGATGAA
Organism: Viscum album; assembly: GCA_963277665.1. Taxonomy (NCBI): domain Eukaryota; kingdom Viridiplantae; phylum Streptophyta; class Magnoliopsida; order Santalales; family Viscaceae; genus Viscum; species Viscum album. Next base: position 1,078,126,982 of record OY728134.1, on the reverse strand, counting down.
ACAGATGTTGAATGATTAATATGCTTATGTATTTGGATCTATGAAATATACTTAAAAAGTATTTTATTGATGACATTTTTTTAAAGGTTGGGACCGAAGCCCCATTTTATTATTTAAAGAAAAGGCCTCTTTAGACTGGGTAGAGGGAGACCCATTACATATCCCGAAGGCCCAAGGCCAAGTGGCCTGAATTCATGGCTTGAGAGCCCATTTTGTTTGCCCAAAGATCCCCTCGGTGAATAGTACTGCTATAGTACTCAGACTGCTACAGTACCTGCTACAGTACCACCGCCACTACAGTCCCTGCAATAGTGTCTCCATCGCTACACTGTCACCACTACTAGAGTCCCACTGCTACTATAGTACTGCTACAGTGACCTGCTACAGTACTGCTATAGTACCCCCGGGAAATTAGTCTCTGCCCAGATTTGATCCTGGGTCTTTTGGATGCCAAGCAGGAGCATGTACCACTAGGGTACATATGACCAAGAAAAATGATTTAATGGAAAGTTTAACTTCTTGGAAAAACATATGATTGAAGAAATGATAACCCTTAATATGTTCCTGATCTTGAGATAATGATGTTGGTATAATGTGATAATTGATATGGATAAAGTAAATTGGATATTATGGACTATCCTAGAAATGATTATTGATTTATTAGAAAAGTGGTTATGATATCATTGATGGATTCCACAACATTTTTAGATTTAGGGAATATAATCAATAATATATGTTTAACATAAGGAATAAGGAAGCATGAATGTATTCAATAAGGTTTTATTGAAATACATGTCATTACCATGTTTTAAAAGAATACATGATGATGGTTTTCACATGTTTTATATGTGACGATTAAGATCCACTTTATTTTATCCAGAGAATGCTATTTTTATTTAATGATCATCCATATAAATTTGGTCAAAAATATTTTGGATGAACATTATGGTTAACTATTTATGGAATGGATTAATTTGAACTTTAGATGTTATTAGAAACGTTTTCTCACCATTTTGGTTTTAGTAAATATAGTATGAATATCTTTTTACTCTTTTATAGATAAAATGATTTTTAAAGCATAATTTTAGTGCTTTAGATAGAACATATAATTTTTGGATATACATTTTTTAGAGTAAGGTATTAATTGTAAATTGATGGAAGCATAACCAAAATATGAAATTTAACTTCTTAAATAGAAACTTATAAAGTATATATATTTACTTATATTCTTATAGAGATAAATAATTCATAAACTATATGAAAATGATCTCGAAACAAAAATGTTTCCCAATTATCATCATTTTTTATGATACAGATAACCTTTTTCACACTTCTATTTTATGTCATTGTGGTGGTTTACATTCTTATGAACATGTTCTCTATCACTCTTTATTAGTATCTAGGTGTTAGTTTTCTCTTCCATGTCCATGTTTTCTTTTCCCACCAAAGTTCATTGACTCCAAAACATATTTATGGGATTATTATAGATGACCTTTTTACTTCCCTATATCTGTTATTAAGATGATGTTTTATTAACCATTTTATGATGTGGGTATTTCAACAAAAAAAATTTAAAATATAAAACCATGGATTTTAGAGATCAAGATTAAATTGCAAGGATACAATTTAATTAATGCGGGGAGAATGTAACACCCAAAATTTTTAAATTAAGAACATTTATTTGTTAGTGTACATGGAATGAAACACCATACATAGAAGGTAATATAAAATCCTAATACTTTATGATATATATGTTGGAGTTGGTTCCTTAGAACCAACTTTTGTGTACATTTTGGTAACCTATATTAATAGTTTTGGAATATTAATAAACTTATTATCACATCATGATTTTTCTTCTACGTAACATTGTATGTGATAATATCCCATTATTATTTGTCACACTAAAAGGTAATAGGTGTTCCCTACCATGATGAAAACCCAAAAGTGCTAAAAAACTATTCTTAACATATGTTCTATATCTGGATGATATCATTTGAGGGACATAAATGATATAGGATATCAGGGGTGGAGACTCATATGAATTTGAGGCACCTTCTCATGGTGTACTCCCTTGGTAATAGATATTAGGATATTATCAGAATGTGATCCGCTAGTAGGAAATCCAAGTTTATATGTGTCATTGGATGTTCCTATCTGCTAACATGTGTATTGGACCTTAAAATTTATGATTATTTTTAGCGAGTATTATGAGTCGTTTACTTTTATGTATTGATGAAAACCGTGATGAAAATTTTTTGTGGAGAAGTAGGATACGTTGGGTGTGTCATGAGTAATATTTCATTAATGAATAATGTGAGAGAAGATTTATCCCTTCTGTTCTTTATTGGAAGTTAATATCTCAGGACCTTTGATGGATATTATGTAGCCTAAATAAATCCACTTCCATGGTGTTTTGTAGGCAAGTTCTATTTTTGGAATGTCAACGAAAGAGACATCGAGCACATAGGTTGATGGAATCAGAATACAACTTCATGATTTGAGATATTGTGATAAAGGGATTACATTAATAAATTTGCATTAGTATGAGGTTTTATATTAGTACGATATTAATTTCTTTCTCTATAGGTGAATTGGTGTGTTTCTAGATGCTAACCATAGAATTTAGACTGCTTCGACTAATACCACTGAGAAAGAGTCCTAGAGGGTCACACACTAAGTGTATCAAGAATCTCAGTTAAATAATATATTATTGTTTCATTGGTTTAATAAATATTATTTCCACACATGGTTTAATAATTATTCATGTATTCTTGATCACATATAATCCATCACAATTTACTCGAGAGAATATAATGTGATTGGAATATTTAATAAATATTTATTTTCTATATAGTGAAAATAATATTTATTTATTTATTAGAAAATAATGTAGTGATATTTATTTAATAAATAAATAGACATTATTCAGGGTTCGATAAATATTGGGGAGGAATGGAATAATGAGTTTAATGGTTTGGTGAGAAATAATAAATATATAATATTATTTTATTAAATAATATTTAATTTTAATTTTCAAGTTAAGAAAATATCGATAAATAGTAATATTAATATTATTATTTTACATGTGGTTTTCACTAGGATTAAACAAATAATTAAGGGAACTCGTGAAATTATTTTATTTTATCCCTAGCGATATATAAACCCAGTTATACTAATTTACTAGATAGAAAACTTTATTTATTTTGGTTGTTCACAACAAAATTGGAGAATTATCTCAAGCTGTTGAGATCTCTCTTCTCCAAGATCACTCTCAAGAATGGAGAGCTATCATCCTCCACCAGATCAAGGATAACTCTTTGGAATCAATTCTTATAGGGATCAAAGGCGAACAATTCAAGAACAAGGATCTTCTGTGCTATCACCCAGAGATTCCTTCGACAACATATGGAGATTCATGGAACACATGTGGATCACCAGTAGAGGGAATATACACTTGATTCATACAAAGCAACAATGAAATGATGAAAATATATTTCTAAATTCATCAATGAATAAAAAATTCCAACAAATGAAATTTTTTAATTAATTAAATTAATTAAAAAATAATATGTGATGATCCACCCTCTAGTTCCAGTACGATTTCTATTGTCTGATTCTTTGATTTAATTCTATTGATCACTATGTTCAATATTATATAAAATCTATGGTTAATCATTGATGATGGAAAAAAGTAAAGTTAGGAACCACACATCTTACACTTCCACTATTCTTGAAACCTATAAGTGGTATCCGAGTGGTCATATAATTATTTATTATTATTTAAAGATCATCGGTGATTTACACATTATTATTTTAGTTTTTCAATTCGCGTTTAATGGTTCTTTTAATCTGAATTGTGAGATATAATTCTTCCTCCTTTGTTTCACATATATCTATTTGAAAATATTAACATTATGATTAAAATAAAATCTAAGAACTCATCTGGAGGTTCCGATTTTTCTACTCAAACAACACAAGAGTACACACCATGTAACCAAAGTTACAAACCATTTACTCAGGGTTAATGTAGCAGGGGTTAATTCAGTAATTACCTAAAGCATGTGCACTTATAACACATGGTATAGTTAATTATTACACCATGTATTGACCAGGACATACTGGTACACCGCCAATAGAAGTACATATCATATAGCCCATGTACATGGTGTGTAGTACCTTTGAGTCACAGAAAATCCATTTATTATGGTACACAACCTACCTGATTGGAGACCATGTAATTAGGAGATCACACAACATGTGGCCAATTGGAAACACCATGTAATCCATTTTTCGAGGCATGGTTTACATGAAGAGTCCATAGATTCATGACTTAGATACACAGTGAGAGATGTATACACTGTGTAGCTCAGATGCACACCCCGTGTACTTATACAATATTGCATAGATTTAAATTCTTTTTTATTATATTATGTTTTCCTTGAGACACGTTCTTTCATGTGGTCATTAAGTTGACATGAAATTCCATGTGATGGGTTTTAATAATTATATATATAAATTTTTAAATTAATATCTTCATAATGTTCATATCTACATATCATGTATGATTCATATTAATTTTTTTTTCTCTATGTGAATTGGAGCATAAAACATGACATAAAGATCATGTAAATCATGCGATCATTAAGTTGATAGTACACGTCATGAAAGTACATGATATGTTGTGTATAATATATGTCAAAAAAGTAAAACTATATATGATTATAATACAAGTTGGGTAGATTCGAACGGATATTCTCCATATTTCCTCCATGGTAAAAGGTATGTGCATAGTTAATTTTAAATTAATTTATTTAATTTTTTAAAATAATAAAGGATGATAATCTTAATGAAATTCGGATAGAAATTAAGAAAAAATAATTGATTAATTAAAGATAATAATTAATTGATTCGATCATGATTTATCTTAAATAATAATGATTAATAATTAAATTCTAGTTTTGTTAAATATGTAATTTGTTGCATGAATGTGGATGATCATGATCATAGATCATAACTTTGTAGTGATTGGTTTCATTTAATTTTTTATTAAATTAAATTATTGTCCTATGTGCCTTCTATCCTCTTATTATGCAGGGCCTGCATGCATATGGTTTCTTTTATATTAACTATTTCCCCCTAAACTACGTGTGAGTAAAATCATATGTAATGGATAGAGATCCTATGAAAGGGGACGTAGTTCAGGTTTGGAGCTAAGGTGAAACCAATCTAAGAAAGATATATAGGTGGAAAGGTGGAAAACTATAGCATGAACCTTAGTTAGTTCAAGGTGTTCCCCCTAGGTCAAAGATTAGTTTATCAAACTCTAGATAAACTAATCACTAGTGAAAGATCATGATCATAAAACTTTATGATTTTTTTCTATCAGCTACATGGTTATTTCATTATTGATGTCTTTTCACAATCCAATGAATTAATGAATTAAAAATAATGCAAGATAGAACTAAAATAAATTGGATTATGTGTGAATATTACCTAAGACAAGGTTAATTACTTAAGTAAATCCACTTAATATTAACAGGAATGTGATAAAGATAATAATTGGAAATTTATGTATAAAGGATAAAATCACTCAATTATATATATATTAATATAGTATATCCTTACATTACATTAGTAAAAATCAAAACATAGTTGAAAGTGATTGACCAACCAAAGTTGGGGTGATTTCAGTTATTAGGAAATAAGAACTTGATGTATTGGGGTTACTTAACTTAGTTCACATTAAGAGTTGACTAATAAAATAGGACTTGGTGTAACTGAGATGCAAAAGTTGAGGAAATCCAATTTAAGAATTTTAGGATTGGGGAGTCCACTCAGAAGATCAAGGAACTATGATTTAATGCAGTTTTCATTTGGAATGCCTATATAAATCTAATCATGTTTCTTGAACAACCAAATTTGGGGCAATGAAAAGAGGAATATGGATCCTTTCCACTAGAATATCCAAGTAATAATATATTTTGAAGCCAATGGTGCGGGCTAGTGGGTTTCAATAAAATAGTGAGAAACTAATAAATATAACATTTATTTATTTTTCTAAATTTATCAGAAAAAGTACTAAACTTATGATTATCTTAATTTTTAGAAACAAAATTCAAAATTATGTAAAACATATCATTGAGATCCATACTTCATAAGGATAACCGTCTCACCAGCACGAATTTCCAAGAGTGTAAAAGGTGCTTACACATTATACTTTTCCAAGAAAGGAAATTGTATTTTCTAGAAGACACTTTTCTTATTGTACCTAGTAATGAGGAAAGTGATGAATAGCAATATCTAAAGTTCATAATAGTTGCATTTTTTTTCAATGATAAGTCAATATGTGAATGAAAGGTATTGATGAAGATGTTGGGGAAGCCTTGGAGACTTGTTGTTGATTCAAAACATTGAATGCTACACTCGATCAATTCTCTAAGAGGATAACAAATTAAGCGATTGTATAACTGATCTTAAGTTACAAATCACGTGTCAAATAATGACACATTATTACAACATTTAAAGAATCCCATACAATACTCTATTGCATGATGAAAGTGGAAGATCTATCTAATGTCTTCAAATTGGATGAAGGCTGTGAATTAAATCAGGCGATTGCTTGTCCCGATCCTCAAAGTCCAAGAAATGTGTTTAAAGAGAACACATCACTCATTACAATAGTGAAGGCCATGCATTATGATTTAATGCATGAGGAATGAAGAAATTTTCCATGCATCATCTATTATTGAATGAAGGAGGAATCTTGACGATCTTGGATTTTTTATTCCAAAAAGAAAAGAAGGATGATGTTTGAAGATGAAGAAGGAGAAATGAAGCATGTATGGTCTTAGTATGTTTATTTGGAATATGTGAAGAAGGGTGGTTTGGAATATTAAGGATTAATTCATACTTATTTTTTATACTAAGTACTAAGTATATGACTTTACCAAAAAGTAGGGCCAACCATGCAGGCCAGATGATGCCCTCACCCAAGGCATATGCGGGACCTGAGGGTCTACCACACCCAAAAGGAAGGCCTAAAAGCCTACCCACAAGAGGCACATGGGTCCATGTATAAGCCCTGAGAGATGCATATTTGGTGATTTAAGCATGCCCAAAGGAGGAAAAGTGGGCGCAGAAGCACACCTATAGAACACCAGTGCTGGGTGACACTGGGAGAGGGGGGAGGAGAATTCTGATCGAGGCTGCCGCAAATTGATACTTAAACCATGATTATCATGCATCTATGTTTCGATGCATGACGAATTTTTTAACCTGAGGAAGGAATAACAAACATCCATCTGATCTCACAAGAGATCTCATCTACAAGCTCCATCCTACATCCCATGATCTAATCACCACCATCCACATCCCATTCCAGTTGATCCAACGACCGCGGTGAAACCAGGTCGTCAACTTCAACCTCCGAGCCACCTGACGCCGCAGCTCAACAGAGATGAATCTTCCTCCTCCAAGATTGTACTCCGGCCACCGTTGATGATAAAAACCAGTGAAAAAGGATCGATTTAAGGCCATAATATCATGCATGCATTAAAAGTGGCATGCATCAAATGAAACAATGAAAATTGAAAGAGCCTGAGAAAAATGAAGTTGCTAAGGATGCACTGACCATTTGATGTAAAAATAAAAGATTTTCATGCATTTGAAAAATGCATGCACGTGAGGACTGCACCAAGAAATAAGGATCCTACGATGAATAGAAATGAGATGAGATATGCAGAAAATCTTTGAATCGGTTTGAATAATTCAAAGTTGAGGATCTCACCTTATTCAATGAATAAATTTTAAGATCACTTATATCAGAGTTTTTAACAATATTTTAATGCGGAGATATGCGTTATTCATCTTCTATAAAGAGAGAGACCACGACCGAGGCTTGGGTTTTGAAGAGATCATGAAAATATCTTGTTTATAAAGAAACAGAGCACTATATACAAGGTTCCACACATCCTTGATATGCGAAGAAGTTCCGTGCATCCCTTGCGCGAAAGATAGATTCAAACCACTAGTGGTTCATGATGAAAAGAACTGAGAACCCATTGGTTCATGAAAGAAGACGCTCCCTCTGTGTGAAGGAATAAATCCTCGAGCATGCGATAGGTTCTTTTGAACACTCGTGTGTCTTCGTGAGAATCCATCCCACGAGTACACAACCAGTGCATGTCACCCTTGTTGTACCTTTGAAAAGACAGAACCAAGACACATTTTTGGTTTAGTGAAAGAGATCCATGCGAACCGTGTGCGTGAAAGAGAAGAACCCACACACTCTTTGCGTGAAGAAGGAGACCCCGTGTTACCTACAGTTTGCATGAAGAAGAACTCGTGAACACTTTCTTACATGAAGAGAAGAAAAGGAGAGTTTAAAAAGGGATAGTGTACACATAAACATCCCTTGGATAAAAAGAGGGACCCTCTTGAGAAGAAAAACCCACACATACACCAACCACATACCCATTCGGGTTGTTTTTGCTTTACTTGAAGAATAAGGAGGGTGCATGGATAGTGGAATTCATGTGCATGCAAAGAACATAAAATACATTGTGCGTTCACATGTGAAGAAGGAGGAAGAAATAAAGAATAAAACACACATGATCATACCCATTAGGGTTTGAATAAACACACACTTATATTAAACAAAAACTTGATAATAAGTGTGTGCGTGCAAGGAACCAAAGAAAAGAAATTGTTTGTGATATTAAGTGAGGAAAAGAGAGAGAAAGTTTGTGTGATCAAAAGGTTATACCTAGTGGGGTTTTTACATAAGAAAGAGAGAATAAGGATATTATGCATGCATGCATGCATGCACATTCACATGTGAAGACACCTAAAAGGAAGAATAAATATTGTGAGTGCACATGTGTAACTCATGCATTAAGTTTAGATGTCATTCCATCCATGCATGAAGTTGATTTGAATTGAGACTCTAGCCAGATAGAATTAAAGAAGATCTTATATATGAGTTGATAGTGTTTGAGAATCCAAGAAGAGAGAAAATTCTAACATAGTGCAATATCATTCTTACATATCAAGATTCTTGAATAAGTATTGTGCATAACTTTCACAAATCTTAGTGAGGTTGCGTATTCATTAGAAGAAGAAATAATTACCTGATAATTTTTGAGACGGAGGAATGATTAGAAAAGTGATCATAGTTATTGAGAAATTCCAACATACCTTATCAAAGGCTATTTAAGATTCTATAAGAGATTCACGAGCAAGTGTGATTCAAAAATCTCTTGAGGGAATACCAGAATATCCATCCAGAGTGAATCAAGAAGCATCTCTTGTGAAAGACAAGAGGAATAAGTCTTCATTGGGACTCTAAAGTAGGCTAGTGGGACTCTGGTAACACTGTGGGAAGAAATATAAAGAACCTCCTATGGGACTCAGGATAGATATAATGTGACTCTGTATCAACCATTGTAATTACTCATCTGATTATAGTGGAGAATCTGTGTTGGGGAGAATAACCAACACAACAAGGAGTAAGTCTTTCAATTGAACATTGTAAATCCTTATGTTCAGTGCCTTTACATTTATAGAATCATTTGAGGTAAGGCTGAGAGACACAAGAAGAGTGGATCGAGGCTTTAACCATCCATAGAGGTTTAATAGAAAATAATCAATTAGTTAAAATATTTAAAAGGGATCCTGAATTCACCCCCTCCCCCTCTCACTGATTCACAGTAATCTGGGCATTTCAATTAGTATCAGAGCCAGGTTACCTCTAAAAGATCCAACAGAGTCTTTATGAAATGTAGATTTCATGAGATGATTGAGAAACCTCAAATGGAGATATCTTCCAAGACTCAAAAGAACATAAAGAAGAAACATTCAAGGAAGGTGAAGAAGAATATTACAACTAATGAGAAGACACCTTCTACTGAAGGTAATATGAAAGGTACAACATGTGATAATACTTATTATTATTTTGACAAAGCATGTTCAGGTTGTGATGATGATATATTAATAGTTATCTTCATACTTCACTCAAAGATAATCTAAAGAAATTCCCTAGAGAAGTAGCAAGACATATTGCTGCAAGAATTAACACTCTTCAAGATGAAAATTTATAGATGAAAGAAGAAGCTGATTCCATAGAAGATGCATTGTCTAAAAGGGTTTGAATATCTAACACTCTCACAAAACTTATGAAAGAAAAAGAATAAACAATTTATCTTTGCAATGAAATAATTGATGAAGTTACTAAATAATTACAAGGAAGTATTTTTGAGAATGAATTATTTGATATTGTGTATGTTGAATCTTTCCATGCATTTGAAAAGTTTCACACAGTATCTAGGGTTGTCAAATATGATCAACTAGAAGAAAAATCCAAAATGGTAAAGGATCTTGACATATGTTTGCAACAATTAAGAAATGTTCATGTAGAAAAAATGAAAATGATGAAGGAGAATTTGTGAAAGAAAGCTGAAATCAGTTGAGGATGAGAAGAACTCCTCAACATGAAGTGTTTAGAGTTGGAGGTGAAATTGAAGAATCAAAAATCACTCCAAGCTATAACTTCCAAAAAAACTGAATGAAGATATGCTGCCACTAAATTTTTCATTGAGGAATATTATTCTAATAGGAATTTCAAATCATCCTCTAATAAAATGGAAACATCCTCAAAGAAGAAGGTATCCCATAACCTAGTTATTTCTGTTTATACTAATTCAGTTGCATCTGCAAGTACAGGTTAAAAGTTAAAAGCTGGGAAGATGTTGATTGATAAAAATGTTAATACAAACATCAAAATTTCAAGTATGGATACTAGTATGAATAAGAAGAACGACTCCCAAATGGATGCTCCAAAGAAATAAATACAATTCCAGAAACAAAAAAGTACTGAATCTAGCCAGACAAATACTACAAGAAAAATAATGAAATTTATTGGATACTATTGGTGTTTTTGGAGCTTTGGGTATCAAGACAACAATTTCTGGAATAATATGCCAACATATGAAAAATATGGAAGGCCTACATTCAAGTAAAGTAGAAGTGAATAAATGAAGCACCCTTCAAAGCAAAGGCAGAAGACACAGATGGAGAATAATTTTTCTATCAAGAATAGATTTGACTATCTTAAAGACTTCTGTGATAATTTCAATAGAAGTGGTCACAGTTATGATGAGTTCTGGTTTAGTCCTACTATGCCTCATGCATATGTTGATAAGAAGTATAGACCAAAACAAAGGTAGGAGAAAGAAAAAAGAGTTGAAAATACTTCCATTGGGAATATGCAAAACAATGATGTCAAGAAAACAGGGAAAGAAATTATTCCCAAGAAGAAGTTCAAGCCATATTCCAAGAATTTCATCCCAACCAAGAAAATATGCTTCTAATGTGGAAACAAAGGTCATACCATGTAAAAATGAAAACAATCCATGGAAATTAATGGAAGCATTCTGAAATTAAAAATAGGATCAATCCAAGAGAATCCAGGATTGATTGAAAAGATTCCTGAAGTTAAGTTTCCTAAGAAAGGTAACTTGAAAGTATTAAAAATCCATGTGGAAGCTTCAATATAGAAAATTCCAAGGAGTGTTTAGTTATCTAGCCGAATCAATTAAAAATTTCTAGAGAACTACAAAGAGATGAAAATGAAGTACTAGATAAAGCTAATGAAAAAGGGAAAAGGTCATTCCACATGAAAAAAATTCTAATTTCATGGGAGGTATTCAACACATGACAACCCAAGTGTCTCAAAATTCCTATATGTGAGGTGAAAGAACGCTGGTCACACTATTAAAAAGTAAATGAAACTTATTCTAGCTCGAGAATAATTTCTCAAAAGAATGAAAATTTCACCAGGATATTCTAGTGCTCTAAAATAACTTTAATAAAGAGGGATCACACACAAAGATTTAGAATAAGTATTGATATCCACACAACCACAACCAGCATTTTTGATCACATGTGTAAGTGTGAAGAGTAGAGAAAATGGAGCATCTTGGTTGGGAAAACCATCCCAAACTTAATGTTCACATTGATGAAGCAAGGAGATTCCATCTTATTCCCTTATAATTTTGTTATACATGTGTTATTACATTGCAAGTAATTGAATATTAAGGTCATTCTCAAAATGAGAATTGAATGAAAAAAGTGGAGAACTACAAGTTGGATTCATTATTCATGATTTGATAATTACTTGAAGTGTTCCATAGTGGAATATTATCAATATTAATATCTTGAATATCATCTGATGATTACTTTCCACCAAGGAAAATCAAAGGGAGTGTACCCCTTGAGTGGGAGAAAAAAAAATGAAGGAGATGATATCAAGGATTATGCCAAGACAAAACTTGAAATTCATATCACTTAAAGAAGTTGATGTTGAGGTATTCCAATCACACATTCATCCCTTTTTTTTAATTGTATTAATCATGTCAATTAAGGGGATGTGCTTGATTGATGACAAGATAGGATTAAAGGAGGAGCTTTATATTTTCACTTGAACTTTCTAATATGTTGGGTGAAGTATGTGAAAGATTTAGCATTTCATTGATAAATATGACGATCTTAAATACCTTGGTCAAGAATTGAACCATTCTGAGCATGATTTCACATGTATGGTTGTTTATGGAAAACATTTAATACCTTGTTCATATCTCTCTTTTTTTTCTACACCGGGTTATCCCAAGTAAACTTAGTGTTTATTTAATAAAGGTTCTTTGATATGTAAACCATGTGAAATAATCCCTCTCTCAGAAATATTCAAAGAGATATTCCTAAAATGTAGGAGGACATGTTTTTGAACAGGCACCACTACATCTTTACATTTGGTTGTCAATAAGGGGGAGAAAATATTGGCACACATATTTACCCATTCAAAGTGTGCTTAAGTGATATTGACAACAAAATACAAAGGGGAAGATTAAAGTACATAAGATTTGAATTTGTTGTCAATGAGAAGTGAATATGTGAATGAAAGGTATCGATGAAGAAGTTGGTGAATCCTTGGATAATTTTTATTGATTCAAAACATTTAATGCTACAATTGATCAATTCTACAAGAGGATAACAATTCAGATGATTTTAGAACCGATCTTAAGTTCCAAATCACGTGTTAAAGAATGGAACATTGTTACAACATTTGAATAACCCCATGAAATACTCTATTTCATGATGAAAGTGGAAGATCCATCCAATTAATTATAATTGGATGAAGGTTGTGAATTAAATTAGATGATTTCTTGTGACGATCCTCAAAATCCAAGACATGTGTTTAAAGAAAACACATCACTCATTACAACATTGAAGGACATGCATTATTCTTTAATGCATGAGGAATGAATAAATGTTCCATGCATAATCTATTATTGAATTTAGGAGGAATATTAAAGATCTTGGATTTGTTATTCCAAAATGAAAAGAAGGATGATGTTTGAAGATGAAGAAGGAGAAAGGAAGGATGCATGAGATTAGTATGTTTATTTGGAATCTATGAATAAGGGTGATTTGGTATGTTAAGGATTAATTCATTTTTATTTTTTATACTAAGTACTAAGTATATAACTTTACCAAAAAGTAGGGCCAACCATGAAGGCTAGCTGAATCCCTCACCCAAGGCATATGCGGGACTCGAGGGTCTACTACGCCAAATGGGAAGGCCTCAAAGCCTACCTGTAATAGGCGTATGGGTCCGTGTATAATCTTAGAGGGATGTATAGTTACCGATTGAAGCACGCCTGAAGGAGAAAAGGTGGGTGCAGAAGCACGCCCGCCGAACACTGGTGCGGGGCAGCACTGGGAGAGGGGGGGGGGGGGGGAATTCTAATAAAAGGCTTCAATGACTTGATACTTAAACCGCGAGGATCCCACATCTGCATTTTGAGGTTGTATAGATTTTTTAACCCACATAAGCAATAAAACCCATCCATATGATCTCACAAAAGATCTCGGTTTCACACTCCATCCCGCATCCCACGATCTATTCACCACAGTCCGCATCCAATTTAATCTAATGGTCGTGGTGAAACCAGGCCATCATCTTCAACCTCTGAGCCACTCGATGCCTTAAATAACCAGAGATGAAGCCACCTCCTATGAGATTGAACTTTGGCCACCGTTGATGAAGAAAACTAGCGTAAAAGGATCTTGGGAAGGCCATGATATCATGGATGCATTAAAAGTTTCATGCATGTAAAAAAACAACAAAAATCAAAGGAGCCTGAGGAAAACGAAGTTACTGAGGCTGCAATGCCCATTCTATGTACAAAGAGAAGATTTTCATGCGTTCGAAAACACATGCACGTGGGGATTGCACCAAGAAATAAGGAGCCTTTGGTGAATAGCAACGATCCAAGATATGCGGAAAATCTTTGAACGGGTTTGAATAATTCAAAGCCAAGGATATCAGCTTATTCAATGTAGAAATTTGAAGATATCATCTATCTGGATTTTGAACAAGATTTGAACATGGAGATACATGTTATTCCTTTCCTATAAAGAGAGAGACCTCGACCAAGGATCAGGTGTTGAAGAGATTGTGAAAAGCTATTGTTTTCGGAGAAATAGATCACAATATTCAAGGTTCTGCGAAGCCTTTCTATGTGAAGAAGTCTCGCGTGTCCCTTGCACAAAAGAGAGACACACACCACCTGTGGTTCGTGAAGAGAATAATTGCGAACCCCTTGGTTCATGAAAGAAACCACACCCTCTGTACGAAGGAAGAAATCTGCAAGCACGCAATAGGTTATCTTGAACCCTCATGTCTCTTTGTGAGAAGCTATCCTGTGGGTACAAAATCGGTGCATGACATCCTTATTGTATCTTTGGGAAGATAGAACCAAGAATCCCTTTGTGGTTCTATGAATAATATCTACGTGAACCATGTGTGTGAAAAAGAAGAACCCACACACTCCTTGCACGAAAAAGAAGACCCCTTGTTCCATATGGTTTGCACGAAGAAGAAGAAGACGTGATCCCTTGGTTTCATGAAGAGAAGAAAAGGAGAGCTTAGAAAGGGACAGTGTACAGATACACTGCCCTTGGAGAAGAAGAGGAACCCTCTTGAGAAGAAAAACCCACATACACCCACATACCCATTCAGGTTGGGTGTGCTTTACTTGAAGTAGAAAGAGGGTGCATGCAAAGTGGAATTCATGCGCATTCAAATAACATAAAATACAATGTGTGTACACATGTAAATAAGAAGGAGGAAGAAAGAAATAGGAACACACACATGATCATACCCATTTGAGTTTTAAGAAACACACACTTATATTAAACTAAAACTTGATAATAAGTGTGTGCGTAAAAGGAACCAAAGAAAAGAAATTGTGTGTGATATTAATCAAGGAAAAGAAAGAGAAAGTGTGTGTGCTCAAAAGGTTATACCCAGTGGAGTTTTCACACAAGAAAGAGAGAATAAGAAGATTGTGCATGCATGCATGCATGCACATGAACACATGAAGACACTTAAAAGGAAGAATCAAGATTGTGAGTGCACGCATGTAAACAAGAAAAATCAATGCCACGAAACTCATTCATGAAGTATAATTAACTAAGATATCCAATAAAAAATTTTAGATGCCATGAATTCCATGCATGAAGTTGATTTTAATTGAGACTGAAGACATATATAATTACATAAGATCTTTTATCGGAGTTGTCAATGTTTGAGAATCCAAGAAGAGAGACAATGCTAACATAGTTCAAGATCATTATTTCCTATCAAGATTCTTGAAGAAGTAGTGTGCATCACTTGAACACATCTTAGTGAGGCCAAGTCTTCATAAGAAGAAGAAGGAATTTCCTGAGCATTGTTGAGACTAGGGACTGATCAAAAAAGTGTCCAGAGTTATTGATCAAGGACAAAAGACCTTATCGAAAGTTGTTGAAGATTATTGAAGAGATTCACGAGCAAGTGTGATTCCGAAAGCTCATGGGGGTAAGATCAAAAGATCTATACATAGTGAATTAAGAATAATCTCTTGTGAAATCTAAGAGGAAGAAGACTTTAGTGGGACTCTAAAGCAGGACAATGGGACTCTGGTAACACTATGGGAAGCAGTATAAAGAACCTCCTGTGGGACTTAGGAGAGATACAATATGACTTTGTATCGACCATTGTAATTAATCATCTAATTATACTGGAGAATATGTGTTGGGGAGAATAACCAACACAATAAGGAGTAGGTATTTTAACTGAACCTTGTAAATCCTTGTGTTCATTGCCTTTACATTTACAACATCATTCGAGGTAAGGCTGAGAGACACAAGAAGAGTGGATCGAGGATTTAACTAGCCATATAGTTTTATTTGAAAAGAATCAATGATTAAAAATATTTAAAATAGGTCACTGATTCACCCCCTCCCTCTCTCACTGATTTACACTGATCTGGGCACTTCAATCTCTTTATGAGAAATATATGAATGATGCTATAGATGTTCAGTGGTTTATGCTATCATCCATGTCCAATGTTCTTTTAAAGCAACATGTTGACATTGATTCATATATCACGATGTATCATCTTCAAGATATCTGTCAAGAGAAGGTTAGACAAGAGAGTTACGTGATCTTCAATGCTTTTTTCACAACTATTCTGGGTGAGTCTGCACCAGTTGGACCCCATGTAGTCAAACTTATTAGATAAAATGAGTTATTAGAAATATTAGGGGTTAAATTCCTGGATGAGTTGCGTATAGATCTCATACTTTCATCACTTCCCAAGACCTTCTCCAGTTTTATTATTAATTACAATATGACCAATAATGAGAAGATTGTGTAATAAATTGTTACTTTGATTAAATAAGTGGATAAAGGCATGGGGTGTGATAAACCCTTGGTAGTTATAGTGAATAATAAAATGAAGAATAATGAAAATGGGAATAAGAACTATAAATAGTCTAAAGCTCCCAAGCACCATCCTTTCAAGAAGAAGAAGATCCACAGGTAGGGCAATGAAAAGGATGCAGTGTGTTTTTCAAGTGTAAAGTCTGGACACTAGAAGATGAACTACACCGAGAAGAAAGGGGAATCTAAAGTTGTGTTTGTTATTGAGTGAAATCCTTATATTTATACACATTGGGTATTAGATATATCTTGTGGTACTCATATATATATATATATATATATATATATATATCCAAATATGGGAACCATTTAGATTATGAAAGATTGTTTGAGGATATGTGGATTTGAGAGCTACAAATAGAGTGTGGCTAGATGCCTTAGCCATTGGTGACTACAACCTTTCATTTCCAATGAGAATGATTTTTGGTTTTAAAATATTTTTATTATGTACCTACATTACCAAAAATATAATTTATGTATCATGACTAGATACACATGTGCTTGTTTTTAAATTTTGTAATTTTTTTTATTTTATTAGGAAAATATATGTTATGATATGGAACATTTAAATAATGAGATTTATGTATTAAATTATAAAATCTACTTATTGGAAATTGAAAATGAATCCTGTTCACACAACTCATATAACACCCACCTATGGAATCATTATCTTGGTCATGTAAACAAGTCATGTTTGACAAAGATCCATAAAGATGGTTATTTAGAATCTTCTAAGCTAAAACCACTTAAAATATGTCATGATTTTTTACAAGAAAAATTTACCAAACCACCATTTAGTGGATAGGGTGAAAGATCCATAGAGATTCTGGGATTGGTACACACTAATGTATGTGGACCATTTCCAATAGAACATAGAGGTGGATATTATTACTTCATAACTTTTACTGATGACATGAGTAGATATGGATATATCTACTTAATAAGGAATAAGTTCATGTACTTTGAGAAATTAAAGGAATTCAAGAATGAAGTAGAGAATCAACATGGAAATAAGATAACTAAACTTTTATTGGATCGAGGAGGTGATTATCTTAATTAAGAGTCCATAAAAGTTTTATAGGAGTTTGGGGTTCTATCTCAACTCACTCCACCTTACACACCACAGTGTAATAGTGTTAGTTAAAGGAGGAACCATACCTTGTTAGACATGGTAAGGTTGATATCGAGTCATGCAGATCTTCCATTATCCTTTTGGGGATATGCATTATATAATGCAACATACACATTAAATTTATTACCAAATAAAGTGGAAAATGGAATTCCCTTCGAGTTATGGAGTGTAAATGAACTTGTTTTGTCACATACACATGTATGGGATTTAGAGGTGTTAGTTAAGGCCTTCGCAAAAAACAAACTAGCACTATAGGGAAAAAGTATATCTTTATAGGGTATCACAAGGAAACAAAGGGAAACTACCTATACATATCCCCAAAAAAGAAAGTGATTATCACTAAACATTCCATGTTTCTCAAGAAAGAGTATATCCTAAAAAAGGATATCAGGGGAAAGATTTACTTCTATGAAGTTGATAATCAAGATACACAAGAGTTGGTATATGAGCATATTACACAGGTCCTCATAGAAGAAGCAGTTCCTGAAATATAAGTACTTTGTAGGAGTGTAAGAGAGTCAATAGAACCAGAGAGATATGGTTTTCTAGTCACCAAGGATGGTAAATCATTATTGGTTTAAAATAATGAACCTCTCTCCTACAAGGAGGAATTAGAGAGCTCAGAAGATACAAGATGGAAAGAATCCATGAATTCTGAAATAGATTCCATATATCATAACTAAGTTTTGGTTTTGGTCGATGCACCAGTTGATGTAAAACCCATTGAATGTAAATGGGTATTCAATAGGAAAATAGACATGGAAGGTAAAGTAAATACCTATAATGTAAGGATAGTGGATAAATGGTTTAAACAGTGTTAATAAAATGACTAAGATGAAACCTTTTCACCAATTTATATGTTTAAATACATCATAATTCTACTTGGTATAGAAGCTTACCATGACTATGATATTTGGATGATGGATTTCAAAACTGCATTCCATAATAGGAACCTTCTAGAAGATGTCTAGATGAAACAACCAAAAGGGTTTGTGACTCTAGGTAATACCAATTGGATTTGAAAGTTGTAGAGATCCATTTATGGATTGAAGCAAGAATTTGGGTGATAGAACATTCGATTCGATGAATCCATAAAAGAATTTGGTTCCATTAAGAACTAATGCGAGACACGTGTTTACAAGAGTTTTAGTGGGAATGTGTTCATTATCCTTATTGTATTTTTTGATGACATATTACTTATTGGAAGCAACATACCAGTCTTATATTCTATTAATGATTGGTTAAACAAGTGTTTCTTCATGAAGGACTTAGTTGAAGCAGCATATGTTCTAGCGGTCCAGATCATTCATGATAGATCCAAGAGGCTTCATGGACTAAGTCAAAGTACATATGTTGACCATATACTAATGATATTTATTATGGAACAATTCAAGAGGGAATTAGTTCTAGTGTCACATGGTTTACATATTTCTATGAAAATGTGTCCTTAGATACAACATATGAAAGAGATAATGGTCAAGATCCCATAAATTTTTGTGATATGATCAATCATGTATGCCATGTAATGTACTATACTTGATGTTTTCTTTGAATTGAGCATGGTAGGAAGATATAAAGCTGATCTCAGACAACCTCATTGGTCTTCTGTTAATGTTATCCTTAAGTATCTGAGAACTTAGGATATGTTACTATTGTATGGAGGAAATGAGGAGCTGGTAATCCGGGGTAATACTAATGCTAGTTTTTAGATATATCAGAATGATCCAAAGTCACAATTAGGATATATTTTCTATCTTGATTGAGGATATGTGAGTAAGAAGATTTCAAAGAACACAATTGTTTCTTATTCTAAAGTGGAGTCTGAGTATATAGTGGACTATGATGTATCCAAGGAAGACATTTGGATTAAGAACCTTGTTTAGGATCTTGATGTTGTACCTATAAATAATGACCCTATCACATTGTATTGTGATAAGACTAAAGTGGTGGCTCTTGCAAAATATCCAAGGTCACACCAATAGAAAAATAATATAATATGGATGTATCACCTCTTGAGGAATTTATATCAGAGGGGTGAAGTTAAAGTAATAAGATTACCCATAAAATATAATGTGGTAGCTCCCTTGACTAATGAACTATCTCATCAGAATCATGAGTATCATGTGAGAGCTAATAGACTGAAGGTTTTTAGCAGTTGGATCCATTGCAAGTGGGAGTCTATTGGAGTTGGTTCCCTAGAACTAAATTCTATGTACATTATGATAACACGTATTCATAGTTTTTGAATATTAATAAACTTCTTATCATATCATGATTTTTCTTCCACATAACATTGTATGTGATAATGTAAAAATAGAAACTATCCCAATAAAAGGTTATAAAAATTCCCTACCATTATGATAAACTAAAAATGTTACAACATTGTTATTAATATATTTTCTATATCTAGATGATATCATTTTAGGGAAAAAAATGATACAAGATATCAAGGGTGGAGAATCATAGGACTTTGAGGCACCTTCTCATGGTGTATGTCCTTGGTAATATCTAGTAGTATATAATGATAATGAAACCTACTAGTTGGAAATCCACATTTATATGTGTCATTGGATATTCCTATCTGCGTACATGTGTATTGTTTATTAGATAGTAATATTCTTATGAATGAGTATTATTAGTCACTTACTTTGATGTATTGATGAAAACCATGACAAAAAATGTTTGTGACAAAGTAGGATATGTTGGGTGCGTCTTGTGTAATATTATATTAATGAATAATGTGAGAAAATATTTATCCCTTATGTTATTTAATGGAAGTTAATATCATAGTCCCTTTGATGGAAATGATATAACCTAAATAAATCCATGGACATAGTGTTTTGTAGGAAAGTTATATTTACATAATGTCAAAGAAAGATATGTTGAGCATATAGGTTGATGGCACCAACATTCAACCTTCTTGATTTGATATATTGTTATAAAGGGATTACATTACACAGAAAGTGCCTGTATGAGGTGTTATATTGTTGAGACATTAAATTCTTTCTCTATTGGTGCCCTGGTGTGTTGCTAGATGCTAACCTTGGACTTTAGGCTACTTCTCCAAATTCTACTAAGAAATAGGCCAAGAGGGTCACACAATAAGTGTATCCAGAATCATAATTAAATAATATATTAATATTTAATATGTTGAATAAATATTATTTCTGTATGTGGTTTAATAACTATTCATGAATTATTGATGACATATATTCCATAACTAATTATTCAAAAAATATAATGTGAGTGGAATATTTAATAAATATTTAATTTTTATTTTGTGAATATAATAATTATTTATTTATTGGTGAATAATGTAGTGATATTTATTTAATAAATAAATAGAAATTATTCAAGGTTTGATAAATATTATAGAGGAATGAAAGACAGAGTTTAATAGACCAGTGAGAAATAATAAATATAGAATATTATTTGATTATATAATATTTAATTTTAATTTTCACTTTAAGTTCATGTCGAGAAATAATAATATTTATATTATTATTTGATATGGGGTTTTTTCTATGACTAATTAAATAATGTAAGTCACTTGTGAAATTATTTTATTTTACCCAGAGCAATATATAAACCTAGTTATGTTATTTTATCAAATAGAACAATTCATTTATTTGGGTTGTGTACAAAAAAATTGGAGAATTCTCTCAATCCCTTGAGATCTATCTTCTCTAAGATCACTCTCAAGAACAGAGAGCCATCTTCCTCCACCATATCAAGGAGAATTCTTTGTAATCAATTATTATAATGATCAAAGGTGGACAATGTAAGTGAAATGATCTACTGTGGTAGCACTCGAAGATTCCTTTGGATACATATAGAGATCTGTGGAACACATGTGGATCAATTCTAGAGGGAATCTAGACTTGATTCCTATAAAGAAATGACACAATGACGCAGATCAGTTGCTTGATTCATCAAAGAATAAAGAATTCCAAAAAGGGTAATTATTTAATTAATTAAATTAATTATAAATAATATGTAATGATACTACCTATGGTTTTAGAATGATTTATATTGTTTTATTCTTTTATTTAATTATATTTATCACTAGGTTAAATATTGTGTAAAATCTCAGATTAATCATCGATCACGGAAAAAAGCAAAGTTGGGTACCTCCTATCGCATGCTTCCACTGCATCCAGAACCTAAAATATATACTATTTAAATTAATTTAAAACTATTCTATAACTTTAAATGAAAAAAAATTTAGTTTATCTTGTGTTACATACAATAACAAGTATCCTCAATATCTTTCATTACAAGAAAGACTGTATTTTACTGAAGAAAATAGACTAATAATATTATTATTTAAAATGGTAGTTATCTTTTAGTCATTGAAATGGAGGCTATGAATAGGAATAGGTAAATTATGTAAATATATATTTCATACACATTTATTTTCTTTCAATTGATTATAAAAAACTAGGAATCATTTTAAATAAAAAGAAATGATTTCTGAAAAAAATGTTTTTTCTAAAAATATAGCTTAATCATTCTTAGAGTATAATATTTAAAATTATGTTTTAACAAATTTAAAAAATTTATATGAAAAGTTAAAATTCATTTTTTAATGATTAATACCAAATTTTTCTTATGGTGATGTTTTGTAATTTTCCTGAGAAGTTTCATTTTTGATGAATAATGAAAAATACTGAATTTTAATTGAAAACTGCAATTTCATTTAAATAATTTATATTGTTAAATTATATTTTGATTTGTTTTTAAAGTAAAATTAGAAGAAAATTATATAAACTAGTAAAATTTATTTCATTTGAATCATTTTCATAGTTAATTTAGGTATAAATATAGTTCAAAACTTTTAACATTTTCACTTTAAAAACACGCTTTCTCATCACATCTGTGAGATTAATTTTAAATTTAATTATTGTATTTATGAGAGTTAAATTTGTAAAATTGAATTAAATATTTTTAATCATTGTAAATTTTACTTAATAATAAGACCAAATTAGTTTTTACCAAATTTATTAGTGAAAATATTTAAAATTAATTACAATGACCAAGGAAAAACAAGTTTACTTAGCGGTTAACCTTAAAATATAAGGTGTAAAAAGACCTACCAACTTTTCCAAAACCCATTTTATGGAAATATTTATACCTATAAAAACTTATTATCTATTTATATGTGTTATTGGGATACTATTACATGAATGTGACCTATATAATTACTTAAGGAAAATGACAAAAAAAGAACCTGTCTTTCTCTTATTATCTATAAAGCATTGGGATAAGGAAGAAAACAACAATGGTTTGGTTATAAATTTTATTTTGAAAGATAAATGAGTTTTTTTGATCATAATAATTCAACTTTAAATTTTATTTATGAATTAGGTACTTAACATTCTCAAGAAACACCAACCCATTAATTATTTAGTTAATAATAAACTAAAATAAATGATACTAAAAATATTAAAAGTGAGGTAAATTGAATAATTTATTTTCATAGATTATTATTTTTGGTTGAATATATCATTTTAAATTTTTATGAACTTAATATATTCAAATTCCATCATAGTATTTATATTTTAAAATTTAAAATTAAATAAATAATGTCAAAATTTACATTAATGTTGTTTTATAATAAATGATATTTTATTATATTATTTAAAATTAAGAAAAATATAATCAAAAAGTGATTTTTAAATGTATATAAATATAAAATATATTCTATTATTGGATCAATTTATCTTTTATAATGAACACATTTACCCCAAAATATTAGAAACATTGTTAGAACAATTAGGGTTAAATTAGTGTTTGTGTGTGTATCGTTTCTTCTGTTAAACTTAATTTTAAAAAAACCAAGGATTTTTATTTTATATATTAGATATAAAATTTATAATTAGTGTATATAAATTATTTAATATGTCTCACTTTAATTTAGTATTAATTAATAAATCACCAAGGTAATTAAATTAGTTACCTTAATAAAAACAAAAATGATAAAAGTTGGGGAAATCAGAAGTAATGGAAAAATATTTTTAAAATGAACTTACTTATTTCTATTGGGGATATATCAGGAATGGATAAACCCTATTCTCAAATATTATTCATTTTATTATCCACATTAAGAAAGTTAGACCTCTTGATTGTGAATACTTTCAAGAATTTACAAGAATGCCACTCCTCCTGAACTATAAATGAGGACTCACTCTCCCCCCTTATTCGCACATATCAACCCATTTGGATCAAATAAAACTTTACAAAATCTCTTAAATAATTCTCTCCCATCATCATATAATAATTATTTTGGGACGAAAGAAATCCTTTGATGGTTTTAGTGAAAACCTAAATCAGATACCTAAAGAAGAGGTATTGAACTTTTAAAAGCGTTTTTATTTTATTTCCTTATTCACCTACTTAAATTATGTTTATTAAATGATTGTATAATAACCTCAATATATTAAATATATTGATATGTTGTTATGTTAATTTTTTTTCCTAAAATACCGCACACTTCCATCAAATGGGTTATGAAATCACTGTTTGTCTGTAAGGTAGACTATCACCCCACGAACCGATGTCATTCATTATTCCATTACCACCTTTCACGATTGGGAATAATGATGGGTTTATAGTTCATAAATAATATATGTGATATTAATGATATTATTATGATTTATTAATTAGTATATCACATATACCTTCATGATTTCTATTTTTGGGAATATGATATCGTCGCTTGTGTGTACGATGGATTACCGCCTCACGAAGCGATGTGATTTGCTTAGACATTACATGGAATGTATTAAGAATGAGATTAATAAAAAAATGTGACATATATGAAATAAAACCATTACCAAAGTAATAATATATATATAAAATTATTTTATTTTATCAATACTACAAGAAAATGGAAACAACGTTCATGCATACGTACGACCTATCATCTCAATGAATGGTGGATTTCATTTCCTATCAGAAAATTTTATTGGTTAATATAAATAAATATTTAATAAATACATATAATATTTAATTCATTTTTTAAATTTGGGAGATAATTAAATCATGATTTAATTAAGAGGAAAAAAAATAAAATGTCAAAACATACTCATAAAAAGAGGGAAATTAACACCCGAAACAATGAAAATAATAAAGGATTATTTATAAAAGGATGATATGATTTTATTATAGGATTATATATGATATTATAAATATTAATATGGTTCTTTTATAAGTTAATAAAATTCTTAAGACCATTATACAGGAGGTTAAAGAGCATTTAACTAAAAGGATGTGTAATGTAAGGGATTTCGTCTTAATTTACATTCTATTAAGACATATTTGTTTCACTTTTATATGATGTATATACATCCCATTTGAATTTTAATATCATGATTAATTAATAATTAATTTTATTATATGTTTCACTTTGAATTATCTCATATAAATAGATTTGACATGAAAATTTCCATGTGGTAAAAGCTATCATATAATCTCAAATACTTTTGTAATTGCTAAATTTCTCTTGAAACAATCAATTTCATGTAATCATTTTAATTTGAAATTATATTTCATTTTAATATCAATATTATTGTTTAATGAATATAATTATTTCTTAAAATATATACCATTTTTATATATGGTTTTAAATTTGAATATTATATGACTTATTGGGGGAAATATTAGTAAATTTATATCCTTTACTCAATATAGATATTTTATAAGGAACATGGTTTATGATGTAAATTGATTAGTAAATATAAGATGAATGTTTTGGACATGCAGTATATGGGTTGGGGACTAGTTAATGCAACAACCTTGATACTTTATTAGTCTTATGAGTTGAATTAGTTGGCTAAATCAGATGGGGTTCTACCCACAGACTTAAATAGTCTTAAGGATAGATCTTAATATTAATTATCTTTGGATTGATCTTGATAGCTCAGACATCCAAAATTATGAATTTCTTAATTATTTTTATTTCATGGGAGTATTTTATTTATTAGAATATATATGTTAAAGTTTCAAACTCATGTGATTATTTATATGGAATTATTTGATCATATTTTATTCCTTCCAGATTATGATCAAGTTATTGATTAATTGGAAGGTGTTTTAATCATTTAACTTGACATGATGATGATGATTTATTATTTTATGATATATTTTTCTATACATAACCTTTATTGACCATTTCATCTCACCCTTACTTTTTTCCTTTCCCTAGGATATGAATTTTTATTTTTGGAATGAGTGTTTTGGGATGATGAAAATTTTATTTTGTTATGCATTATATTTCATTTTCTATTCCCAATATAAAATGGGTATCATGTATATAAATTGTTTATAAAACTTCTTAATTTTTTTCCTTTAGGATTTGATTCCTTGTATCCATGCCAATGTAATTTTAGCAGGCATTGGCTCCGGGCCACTGAGGCCGGGGTCGCTACATATTGAGTTATGTCTAGCATATAATTAATTAATAAATTTATAAATAGTGTTTAAATAATGAAAATTATTATTAAATACATTTTAATGAAATTATATGAAAATAATAATTAATTATAAAAAATTATTTATAAATCATAAGGGATATTTTATAAATTCTTTATAATTATTTATGAATTGTTCATAATTAATTTGAATTGTTCATATTAAAAGGATTCCACGTTTTGAATTTAATTTACACAAAATAAACCTTATTTTAATTATTGATATGTTCAAGGTTTATATATTGTTTATATATATGTAATTAAATTTAATAAATAGTTTTACATAATATATATTGACTGGTAATGTTTTTATAATTCCTAGAAATATCTTATATTTGATGAAAAATGTTACAAAATGAATAATATGAAAATTTAATATTGTAAAATGAATATAAAGAGGCTATATTCCATATTATGGAGTTTCCAAATTTAATAAATATGAAATTATAAAAGTGTTTATAATTAGAGTGATTTTATGAATAGTTCATAAATTATTATCTCATGCTTACATATTTGAAGTGTTCATTTATTTCAAAAAGGATATTCCTTTTTGTTATTATTCATGAATATAAATTGTTTATATATTGTGAATATATGAATTATTTAGTGTAATTTTTTATACTACTTATTATAATTTTCCAAACCCCACATTACATGCTAGATAATCCTATATATGATTTAAGTTTCACATACCTTGACCTTTGTTTGTATTTAAATTAATTAGATTAAAATTATTTATTCAACATATTTTATGCATATTATATGATATAATTATGATGAATTGTATGCTATCTTGAGTAAATTATCATTAGGAAGATGGTCTTTGGGTTTGACTACCCACTGGCCTGGAGGCTTATACCTTTTTCTAGAAAGGAGGGGGTTGGAAGTCTGTGGTTATAGGCGTAATAATGTATAGAGTAGTAATATCATATAACTCCAAGCCTTAGAGTGAAAAGTTTATGTACCACATACATGAAATTCATTTGGATATCTTTGAATTCAATTTTTTGGGTGGTTAAAACAATATGTTGTCTTTCAAATGAGTTATACATCAATATGGATTGAATATATTCATTTTGTGGATGAAAAATGATCCCAAAAATGAATTTTTATATGTATTAATACATAAATAGAAAAATATGAGTCAACATAGTGAGATTAAATATAATTCAAAATATTAAGTGTTAGATTCCTTCTATATAAGCACAAGTCAAGACCTCAACCATCCAACTGGGTAGTTTCTTGTCAAAGAGAGGGAATCAAGGAGTATCTTGTGAAAACATTAGTAATGAAATGACACTAGTAGTTAGGTTCTTTTTTATGGTGTTTAAATTAGGTCAAACTTAGTTAAGAAACCCCAAAAGTTAAGATTCCAAAGGAATAGAGTTGAGAATAGATATATATGAAGTATTAGAGATGAGGTTTTCGGCTCAAACATCCAAGAGTTATATATAATATGATTATAATTGACTAGATGATATAGTATTGGCTTATTTATATGAAAAAACTAGTCTAAGTCAGGATGAAATATGGATATTGGACTAATTATGGACATGATATATTCAAAAGGTTCCACCATTTCAGTTGAAACCCATTTAATAAAAGTCCTTATTAAATGTTAAAAAAACATGATACCCATCTAAAAAAAATCTTATATTTTTGAAAATTAGAATCATCATCATGTTACATAGTTTTGAGATTAATCCACATGATCAAGATTCTTAATGTAAGTAAATATTAATACCAGTGACTTAAGAAAAGTTCAAATTTATATAGAAAATTCTATTTGTTAAAAAAAACTTCCTAAGTATCTAACTAATAAAATTGTTAAATATGTGAATTTAGATTCTTATAAATTGTGTAATGATTCATGTATGGATTTAAATGAATTAGAAAAAAATAATCCAAGTTATTTTTTCTCAAATAACAAATATGAATGATTATACCAATGACTTGGGGGATACTAAGGATTTACTTAAGTCCAATTTGGGTTAAAGAATTAATTCTATTTAAATATATGGAAATATTTTAAAAAATATGAATTTATTCAAG
Source organism: Viscum album (assembly GCA_963277665.1). NCBI lineage: Eukaryota > Viridiplantae > Streptophyta > Magnoliopsida > Santalales > Viscaceae > Viscum > Viscum album. Next base: position 1,078,098,505 of record OY728134.1, on the reverse strand, counting down.
AATAGTTTTCATAGTTTTATTAAGATTTGATAATAAATGAACTGGGCATGTGATTTCTTGGTTTGGATGTTTTGAGTATAGTACAAGTGGATAAAATATCAAACCATAAAAAGAAAACTTGTTTCGATATTCCAAAAGAGTTTGTTAAAAATATTTTTGGTCATTTAAAGTTAATGGTGCTATTTATAATGAATGATGATTCCATGAGAAGGGATTATTCAGGATAATTGTATGAGTTTTTAAAATTCCCTAGAATATCCATGCCATTTATCAATGTTATAGATATTGACTCTTCATTATTGAAGGGTAAGTGATAACAAATATATACTTAAAAAGTGTTATAAATGTAAGGAAGTTAAAAAAAGAAAAATTGGTAGATCATATAGTTTTCATTTAAATGATTAAGAAAGAGTTTAAACATAAGGGATTTGAATGTAAATGAGTTTATCAGGCCCAGATGGATCCTAAAAAGATTTGTATCTTCGTCTCATTTCTCTTATGTGATAAGAGAATTGTTTCATCAACAATGATTCGTTATGAACACAATAAGATGATTAATTGTACATGCATGGTTTATGATTCAACATTTTATATTACAAGTTAGAAAAAATGAGTTAGATATAAAGATGTTTTATCAATGATAGAGTGTTCATCCATATGTTTTTTAAAATACGAGGGAAGGTTTTCCTTCCACCCATTAATGGAATATATTAATAATGATTTTTTCATTGGAAAATTCATTCTACAATTATAATACATTATATGATATAAAAGTAAAAATTATTTGTTTAATATTCCAACTAAAAGAAAATAAGATTTATTTTCTAAGATAATGAAGGTTGTGTTTATTAGTATGATTTTTATAAGGATAAGTTGTCTATTAGGCTATAATGAGTATGCCTAAACATATAGAAGTTCAAAGTTGTTAGATAATGTGGTGTTCTATTCTATAGTAAATTATGAATTTCACTTTATATTATGAAGAGTTTAAGATATGTGACAAATAAGGAAAATGTAAAAGTTATATACTGCTAAAATGAAAAAGTGAATATCAATATTTCCCAATAGACCATGCTAGTAAAAATACAAAGCAACCATAAGAGTTTAGGATTTGGTTTTGAATAATAATATAAATAGTTATATTATTATTCAAGTAATAATTATTATCAAATAGGTTCCAAGGACGTTGATGTTAAAAATAGAATGATATCTATGTTCAAAATAGAAGACAACATCATATCATTTGATATTGAAAATTTATTAAGTTTTAATATGATCAAGGAGTTAAAAATTTGAAATATGAATCTAAAATATCACCATTATTTAAATTTTCTTTCTTTATAAATGTTACTCGCTAAATAAAATAGTGGGAGGATTATATTAGGAAGTAACATAGATAACTAGTAGAAGTTACATATAACTGTAATGAGTTAATAAATCCTTAGAAAGTGTAGAAAACATTAGGATGACCTTTTAGTATAACATATAATATATAATAAACTATTTTTTTATGTAGGATTTTATTATTTATTTATAAAATTGTTTTAGGGGAATTAAAATATATCATATTAAAGGAAAACTCAACGTCATCATTATTTAAAATTGGTTGTATATATATATATATTGTGAAGTGTAATGTAAATTGACCTATAAAATTTTGTATTTGATTTATACCAAACTATTTCTCATAATATAATTTGCAGGTTATAATGAAATGTTATGGTTAACATGATTGAGATTATTGTATTATATAAAAAATGTTCACAAGGCACCAAATATTTTCTCCTATGATGGATGAACCACTATGTAAACCACCTGGATTTTCCTAAATTATGTATTTGGAATACCATGTGTGAATTGATCAAGTTGGGTCCCCAATACCCGAGGTTTGTAGGATAACTAACTTGTGAACCTTGATACTTCAATAAATTTCTAATGCAAGTCACTGTAACTTTACTGATCATTGTTATTCAGGAATGTATCTGATAGTTTCCTTGGTTGGAGCTTAATGAAGATTCTATTTTTCCACACATATGATGATTATAACATTTGGGACCTCAATTGATATAGAATAGAGAGTGTGCAACAACACATAGATATTATGGATGTTGTTATTATCTATTAATATGGGGGAATATAATGTTCTCATACACTAATATGAATGACATGTGATGTATTAATTGAAAAAGTATGTATTTACTAAGTGAGTTCAGAATGTATGAGTTTGATATATGATATATACGTACTCTATGTCCCATAGCCACTCAATTTCATAGAAAAAGTGAATGGGTGAGAATAAAATCCAACATTATATGTAACTAGTGTACATAGGGAAAGAGATACATGTGTTTGATGAAGATCATGTAAAATCCTATTATATATTGAGTAGTATTTATTCTTTTCTAGAATCTTATATATTTTTACATTTGTATATGTAGTTATTAAATTTTTTGGTTAGTGATATAAAGGTTATTGAGATCGAAAATTGTGTTTGACTAAATGGGGATTCACTTTGACTAAAAGAGAAGCTCCAAAAGTTTTTTAGAGTTAATAAAAAAGTGTTTTGGATGGTTATTTACAAGGTAAAATATATGATGTGATATGAGGTAAATTTAATTACATATTTATAGAGTTGTTTTTGTTGATATTTAAAATTATTTTGGATATAGTTTCACGAGTTATGATATATGATAATATATAAGTGAAACGAGACAAGTTATTTTAGGATTTAGTAAATTTGGGAGATTGAAGTAGGTATATACCATAAAGCCTATATACATGCTATATATAGAAGGTATATCATAGAGAATGATACACCCAATCCTAAAATAAAACAACCCTTTTAAAAAATAATATTTTAACCTGAATATAGTATTTATTTTCTTATAATTGGATAAGAAAGTCGTAAGGCATGATAAATTCTCCTACATTTTACTATCTCCTCAATCATAAAATACAATTTAATAGTGTCATAACTCATGTTATAAGAATGAAATGATAATTCATGAAATGTTCTTTATCATCCCATGAAATCGTATTGTATGATTATTTTCTATGTTGTAGGGAATATATGATACCATTCAATATTATTGAAAAGGAAATCAAACATCGAGTAATCTACCAAAATTGGATATCAATTAAGGAGCTACATTACATGAGATTTAAAAAGAACTAAATATTTAATACATGCACATGACACATGTTGGATAGACCATTAACATATATCTTATAAAAAATATCATAATTCTTAATAGCACTGGGGATATAGTCAGTGTGTGACACAACCCTAATATCATCCTAACTTCTAAAACATGAATCTCTCTTCTTCTAACACATTATCATGATGTGGTACTACTAATTAATTATGGTTTGAGGCTCTATATCAATTACTGAACAATTTTTTTGAAACCCATGGATACCTCTATAGGTGGGATGATTCTTTCTAGCACATAAATGATCATTAATAAACCCATTCAAAGTCTATATTAAGGTGAAAGTGATTCTCTTCGATGATACTTATATGATATTATAGTATTTTATCATTTCTAGAATTCATTTTCCATTTATACTATCCATGGGTGATCATGGGATGGGATTTAGATAACTTTTTTTTGTTTTATAAAGTATTGATAAACCCAAAGGAATCCCAACAAATAAGAGATACACTATATAATCAACAAAGTTAGAATTAGAATATTATATACTAGGTAACCTTAGTTGAAAATCCCTTTATATTAGGAAAATATATAAGGTTGAGCAAAATAACTTTAAAAAACCACTTTATAGGAGGAAACCCATGTTTTTAAGGTTTTCTTGGGAATAATTTGTTACATATTTATGGTGTTTATTTTGGATGTAGTTTCAATTACCCTTATCTTTTTAAACTTATTGTTTATATTCCTTGTACATTTCAGTGTTTTTTTTATTTTTTAGGCCCACACAAAAAAAGGCATGAGACTAAAATAAATCAAAATAGAATAGAGGAAAAGAAGAGAAATAAGGGAATCAATTCAATAGATAGGGGAGTATAAATTTCAATCCTTTATTTCCTTAACATCACTATATTATTACCTAATTTTTGGTTTTTTTAGGATTTTGGAAAACTTCATGCTACAATAAGATTAATGATTTATTTTTGATATATATTGAAAAATATAAATTTAAATCCCACCATTATATGACTTATTTTTCATTGAAAATAATATTGAATTAGTAAAATGGGGGATGAACGAGTATAGATAAAAATGAGGGAATGGATTTAATGAATCAATATTTGGGGGAACTTTTTAACCTGTGTAGATTAAACTCTTCTTAAAAATGTCCATTCTTGGATTTTTTAAAATTTATAATGATTAGTTTATTATTGGTAATAATTTCATGAGTTATTTCCCCAAATTTTTATTTCCTATTCTGAGAGGGTTCTATGAAAAATTTGTTATATTATTTCTTATACAGTTTTTGCGAGAGAAAATCGAGGAATAGAGGTCTACTAGAACTTGAATTGATTCTTATGAAATCTATGAAATAAAAAAAATCACATTCTTATATTTTAGGCATTTTAATTTTTGAGACCTATATCCTTGAGTCATACTTTTACATTGAGTCCTTCTTTTATGCCTATAGAATCCATGAGTGTCCTTGAGAGGGATAGCCACATAACAAGACTATTTTATCATTTCTACCCTACTATGGGTATTTTTTGGAGATACTATTATTTATGTGTGGGGAAAGATCATTTACATGGTGGAAGGGGATATTAATAATTAAGTAGAGACATGTGGTGTGTTCATGGGGTTTGAGAAAAAGATCATAAATAATATTTCATTGTTTATGCACTAAAAATAATAAAAAAGTGATAAATTTGAGAAGGAATTTTTGTTTCTTGGGAAGGTCAAAAACCACTCTTACTGAACCTGTGATCTTATTGAAACTATTACACTAAGGAGATAAAATATGAGTTGGGTGATGAGTTTGATACTTATTCCTAGAGATATATTAAAAAAATAATATAAAAAATAAAAAAGGATAGTAAAATAAGTTATTGCATCATTCTTTGTACACATTGTCTATATTTATGATTCATTTCTTTGAGATGGGATATGTGGGTTATTTCATCATTTATAGGATGAGTTTTTTTAATATTTTCTATTTTTTATTATTCTATGTGATTTAGAGTTCAAATAATTTTTGATATTTATTAGTTTTTCATATAAAATACCCACCAACACTCAGTCATAGAGATAATTTATTGTTTAATGAAATCCTCAGGGATTAATTATAATTTTTTTCATTACAGGGTATAGATTTTTTGATTCATTGAAAAACTATTCATATAATGAGTGTACATAATGTATGTGTATAAATCACATAAATTTAACATTGAGTGACATGAAAAAAGTGTTTCATGGTAAGGTATATCACGTTTTTAATTCATATAAATAACTAATTGAAAATTGTAAATGGATTCTATGAGAAGACAACATAATTTAAACTAGGAATGTAAAATGAAATATTAACATGGTATTCATAGAAAATATATAGTTGAAGAGATATTCCATGTATATAAATTCAAATTTTACTTTATTATTTATAGTTATTTAAGTTTTTTTACCTTGATGTTTAAATCATGGTAGGTTGTGTTCCCTTTATGATACGTGGATATTTATTTCTTGACGATAGGAAATGATTTTAGTGTGGATGGGGTAGATTTGAAAACAATATTTTATAAATAAAATTTTAAGTAAAATGTTTCATTGCTTCAAGTTCATCCTTGCTTAATTTTTCATGTTTTAATATGTTAACAAAATATATTTACCTATATTTGTTTGAGTAACTTTGGAGAAAATAAGGAAAAGAAGTAAAATTTTACAGTAGAAAATAATACATTAAGAGATTAAAAATATCAGGAAACCCTTATAAAATTAAATGGAATTAGCCAATAACATTGGGGGTATCCAACCGAGATTAATTTTCAATCATGAGTGGGGTGGAATATAGGGAGAATTAAGCATACCCTAGTGTGGGTGGTTGAAATGTGTGTAGAAGCCTAGAATGATAACCCATCATGGGGAAACAAATTAGAATAGGAGAACTGATGTGTGGTGGATCTAACTGTTAATGGTCATTGGATGAGGTGGATCTGGGGTGATTATCAACATCTCCCATCATGTCTATGTATTTAAAAAAGTACCCTCCAGATTGAATTTTTAATATGGGATACAAAAGAGAGATCGATAGTATACATGTAAGTAATGTGCATGCTAATGGATAAATAGAAGGTCATCTCAGTCTTCAATTTTTCTATTAGTGGGGTTTTCCTAGTTCCAAATGTAGTAATATTTTTGGCACTGTGATCCACCATTTTTTTATCAATATATGCTTGAAAAATCCATCTATTATGAAAATGAACTGAAAATGGCTATCATTTCATGACATAGTCGATGAAGTTACTCAATATGGGTATCTATGAAGAAGGAATATCACATAATGTTGTTAGAATGTCACACCATGACTCACATTTAGGTTGATGTAAAGAAATTATGTCACTCATAGGTGTTATTATTCATGTCATTATGGATAATAATTTCAAAGGATGTGTTGTTTCTTGAGAGGTGTGCTGCATCATGTTCATGAAGATCATACCATTTTCTCTATGCATGGAATTACACCATGCTTCAATTAAAATATTTCATTCCATGAAATGCACGTCGAATAGAATTCAATGATGAAGAACCTTTGTTTTTCACTTTTAGTTGGATTTAATGCATTTGGGCCATGATTACTATAAAGAACACATTGTAAAAAGAAATAATATGTTATTTTCATGTCACTATCTCAATGCGGTAGTTGGGGGTATATATTTTTCAAAGATATAGAGTAGGTTTATACAGTGAGAATGAAGTGTCATGCCACATGCCTATATCATTATACAAAGAAGGATATTTGATGAAGATTACATTCCATGACTAACAGATCACATCATGACATGTTTTGGCAATAGGATTTCAAAATTTATGATCCTACAAAAACATATGAGGAAATTATTGATGTTTGAAAAGAAGATTAATGAGATATATGAATGGGTGTTTGAAAACTAAAATATGGAATGTTTGAATATAAATAGAGGATGATATTTTAGTAGAAGGGAGACTATCTAGGGTGAGCACCAATATTTCTGGTTGACTAATACTAATTTTCTATAGGTTTTCCATTTTATAATTTTGAACTATCTCATAGATAGAATGAGGGGATATTTTTATTATTCTAGGCATGTATTGAAGGGGTATTTTAACTAGTATGGATATATTTTTTATAATTAATTCACATTTGTTTTTTATATTTAATTTAATTCACCCAAAAATATTCCTTTATATTTCATATGAGACTATTGTACGTTGAGTGAAGAAGTTATATTTTTATACAACTATTGGGAATCTGCGTTCTTCATAACCATTAATTTTGTTAGGTTCTATATTTAAACATGTTTTTGGGGTATCATTCTGACTAAATAACTGATATTCTTAACCATAAGAAATGCGGAATTAATGATAGTGAGAGTGATCAATCTGACCGGGTGGATTTCTTCGGTCCAATTCTAATGACAACTTAACTAAATTATTAAACTTCTTATATCACTAGTGCATGATCCTAGAAATACTTTTCATGGAATGTATTTTTAATTTTGTCCTTATCAACTAACCTTGCCTTTGATCTCATTAATTACAATATTTATTGCCTTTTTAGTAGTAGTATTTCAATTATATAGTGTTAGTGTTCTATGTGTTATGTGAATTATAATTTTCAAAACTTTTTATCCCATGGAAATTAATGACACATTATGTATGGACTAATAATCAGGACAATTTATGATTGTTCTATGTGATGTGTAATACATGGTCTTTCTAATCATTTTTTATTTATATAAACCGAACAAAAATTACTTCACTTGACCATAATAGGACATGGTAAAGATTTTTAGGGCTATAATAGACCCTATAACTATAATAAATTAATGTTATTGTCATCAATAACCACGAACATGAACTAGAGTGTGTTTAACCAAATAATGTGGACCCCTTTTTTAGGCATCCCTAAGTTACATGATATCATAATAGAAATTTTTAGGGTCTATTTGACTCCATGTACATAGGATTGGTATATGATTAAAAAGGGTTAGCTAGAGGCTTGACCAATGTAGAACATGTGAGTTTTCCTACAACACTTAGCTAGTTAAATTGGTATTGGGGTGAGTGTTCTTCCTACACTATCTTGTTTAAACTAGGTAGGTTATGCCTCATATAGGTTTAAGAAAATTGGTAAAGAATGTGAGGAATTTACTAGAAATAATTAAAAGTGTGATGTATGATATACCAACCTTAAAGATAAAATTTTATATTATATTGTTAAAACTATTTTTTCTACCACATGTGATTTTGGCTATGTGTGTGGGATGAAATACCCATTTACTATTGTTGGATATTTTTTTGCACCAAAATCCAACTATTTTTATTATAGTTATAATGAGGGAATACATTCCATATACATTATATGGTCATAACCATGTATCTATTATTGTGGTAATGAAATGTGATTATAGAAACACATACTTTTCATACATAAATATTACATATCATCCAATGAATATTTATTACATTTCAATAAAATATACACTAAAAAAACAATGTATTATTTTATTTGGAAACATTGATACATATGAAATTGGTCTATAAAATATCTACATCATTTCCCATTAACTTCTTCCCAACTAGATAACTTACTAGACATATCATATTTAATACATTTATTCATAACACGGGGAATGAAAATATAATATAAGGTGATACTAGATTCTCAGTAAGGATAAACATAATATATGACATTCATTAATAATGAGTTAGTTTAATAAACCATTGGGCTATGATAAAAACATCATGACTTACAATAATTATACCCATTCAGTCAAAAATATAAAATCGTGAAATATGGAATAAGGTTTTGTCAAACCAAATACATAAGTGTCTGGAATCATCAATAATAAATCATACTCCATGAGAATGTAACAAAAGAATAAATAATAAGTTTTTCATATAAAAATAAAAATAAAAATTCATTTTCTTAGTTGAGATTCACTAAAAAGACTATTATAGTGGATTCAGTTCACTCTCTATTAAATCATTTCCTTAATAAATGTTTACTTCGAAGGCCATCTTATTAGAGAAATTATCCTACTGAAATTGGTTAAATCCCAATTAAAATCCTTATTATCTCATGAGATATCTATCTTTTTCCAATCAATCAGAGGGATATAAATTTTTGGGCCCCCCCATCACTAAATTAAATCTATATATAAGTGTCCCACAAGATTATAAAACATTCATAATAATATCATATCATAACCCAAGGAAAGGATGTATGTTTCAAAAAGAATTCATTATCATAATAATTAACCATCAAATTCAATAACAATGATGGTTTCACTGGATAATATTCTCATTAAATCATAAGAAACATGAAAGGATGGTGTGATCGATGAAAATACCTTTAAATGATCAGTGGTACATTTCATGAGAAAATAATTTTTTTTATTTTTAAATATATTATTTAAAAAATAAAAAAAATTAAGGAAACAATTATAATTGAAAATAGAAAGAATATTATAGAGTAATTTTTTATGAAAAAAAATTCATGATGTCAAAGAAATCCATTCATAAGCTGTATGTTAAAATAAAAAAATCCTTTCACATTTTATGTAAAATTATGAAGTACCACATTCGAAAAATGTCAAAAAGATTAATTTTAAAAATATTATAGGAAATAAGAAATTAGAAAAAATTTATTCAATAAATATTGTGAAATATTAAAAAAAAATCTTTAAACATTTTAAAGAGAAATATATACATGGAATAAAATATTCTTGACCAAAGAGAGAAATGATGTCGGTTTTCCTTAAACATATTCTTTCGTCATTTTGAGTACTTAAAGAGAGGGAAGCGAAAATAAAAATTTAATATATAAAAATAATCTGAATATAATAAAATACATATGATTTGGTAGAGATATATCATATAACTTTATCATAGTTCATTTAAGTATAATCAATCCCTATAAAAATGATATTTTCACTCAAAACCCTTACCTCAAGTCCTTAATTATTATTAAGTGATCTAGAACCCTATACAATAAATTAAAACTTATTATAATTAAATACTAGAACCATATTAATACCTATAATACCATACATGTTTTACTTATAACATCTTATCACCCTTTAATTTACAATATTTCATTATCATCATTATTTCAGGTGTTAAATACTACGTTTTTCATTTGTATTTTGTTTAATTAGCTATGGTCCATAACCTTTTATCATGGTTACTTTATATATATAATTTAATTATTATATATATAATATATATTCAATATATATTGATTTACGACCATTCATAAAAATTGGTCCTGAAAAATGAATTACATCACTATATAGAGATGACAGTCCATACATACGCATGAGTGATATTTCCATTTTTGGATGGATGTAATGAATGAGAGGTAAATGATAAAAAACCTTTTAAAAATAATTATTATATGATAAATATCTTACAATTTAATTAAATATACCTTTTATCATCATGCAAAGGATAAATGATAAATAAATCAATTCTCTTTATGGAGTTGGTAGTCCACACATATTCTCGAGTGATATTATCCTTTACAAATGTATCAAAAAAGAAGAAGGTAAATATGATATTATAATTAAATAATCATAATAATTTTATAAATATAATATATACAAATTAAATCCATCATTATACCCACCCATGATATATTGTTATGGAAAATGAATCGTATCGCCACATGGAAGTGGTAGTCTATATGTGTGCATGAGTGATACTTTCATCTCACATTTGATAAAGAATATGCGGTAAATTATTTATCAATGATCATAATAAAATTTTAAAATATTTATGACACTATATTAATTATGTTTTTTATAACAAAATTTTAAATGAAGTAGTCGAATAAATAGAATTGAAAGGTCTTAGTTATGAAATATACATCTTCTTTGAAAGACCTACATTAGCTTACAGATTAAACCTCGAAGGATATGAATTAGTATAAAAAAGATCTAGGATGATGTTAAGTATCAAAGGAATAATTTTTAGTAGTAATTTTATGAGATACAAGGCTCAAATGGTGTGAATAATGGAGGAAAATAGGTGCTCTTTTATAATTTAGGGGAGAGACACACATTGAATTTCGTAAAACATTTTAATGATATAAGTTAACCTTTAGGAGAGAGTAGATCAAAATTCAAACCTATATTATTTTATGATATTATAAGGTTTAAATATATTCAATAAATAAATATATTTTTTGTTGTTGTAAATCATGCCCTTATCTCTTGGTTTAACCCTATGTAAACCCATTTTCACCATAACCATGGTAACAAAATATTATGGGTTTTACTATTAATTATGAACAAAAATTATGTTTTCCATATTAAATTAAATTAATTATTATGATTATAAATATGGAATAAATTTTACTCAATTCAATTTCAATAAGTGGTATAATTTAATTCAAAATAATTGTGAATTCATTTATAAAACCCTATTTTAGAAAAATGAATTTCAAGCATAAAATTGAGTTTAATTTAATTATTTTCTTTGAAAAAAACATAAAAATAATGTTAATCTATATTATTTAATTATATATATATATAAATTCCATTAAAAACATTAATTATTATTTATTAATTTATTTTATGAAGATAAAAACATGATGCATGTGTAAAAATATTTTTTAGGGAAATATGTTTTTAATCAAAAAATAAACTTATTATAAAGTCAAGTATAATAATGATTCTTATGTAATTAATTATATTAATTCAAATTAGTAGAGATTTAAGTTAATTCAATATAAAATTAAAAACATAATGGCATATTTTCATGAAATCAAAGGATATTGTTTTTCAAAAATCAATATTTATTTACTATTTAATGAAAAATAACACTTTTAAGAGAATCTTAAAAATTCACCCTAAGATGATATTAAAAAGATAATTTTAAATAATATATTTTCATCCTGAAATAATATTTCGATAAATTTTGAAGGTAGTTATTATATATGTGCAAGAAAAAATCCAATCAAAACCAATTTTTAAATAAAAAATATTTTTGAGGCATAAAATGTCTTTATCAAAATTTATTACTTATTTATTATGCATTAATCAGTATGTTTTATTTATTTGATATCTTTTTTTCATAATGTCCTTATTTATATTCACACCTACCAATTTGTTTAAAAGGTTAAAAATGATTACTTTATCACAGTCCATTTATGCTCAAGGTTTCGTACAAGTTAAGATATCAAATACTTTTAGTTTATTTGAAAGGAAACGAAAATAAAATATTGGGGTGTTATATTCTACCCATATTAAAATTAATTTCACCCTAAAAATTTAATCACTTTTATATAAAAAAATGATGATATATTTTCTTTATTGAATCCTCAGTTTCCCATGTAGTGTCCTTAATCTTTTGATTCCTTCAATTAACTTTAACTAAATGAGTAATACTATTGTTTAGAAACTTATCTATATAATCCAAGATTTCTACTAGTTTTTCTTTATAAGAATGATCATTCTGTAGTGGTATAACCTAATTTCATTACATGTGAAGGATCTAGTTCGTACTTCTTTATGATAGATACACGGAACACATCATGAACTTGAGAGTGCTTCAATGGGAGTGATAATAAATAAGCTACAGTCCCTACTCGATCAATAATATCAAGGGAATAATATACCTAGGGATCATATTTACCTTATATCCAAATCTCATAAAATTATTCTATGGATAAATTCAAAGTAAAACATTCCTAGAAATATCAAATTTCAGTTCTCATTGATGATTTCCTGTATAACAATTCTGTCAACAATGAGATACCTCTAAGTGATACTAAATAGATACGACCTTATCTACCATTTCTATAGCCATCTCATGTCCCAATATATTACTTTCTTTAAATTCATCCCTTCATTTTTTTGTTCCTCACTTATTTCCATGGAGGTCTTTATAAGGATCCATCTGAGTGATCAAGTGAAAGGTATCATTATAATATATTTTGACTAGAGGAAAGTGTTGATACCAAACACTATTATAATATAAGGAAAAAGATCTCAATATATACTCCATAGTTTGAATGTTACTCTATAACTTACCATATTTATGATGATAATAGGCATTACAGAAACAAAACTCTATATCCATAGATTGTAGAAGACTTCTCTAAAACATAGAGGTAAACCTGGTATGTCAATCAGATACAATAGAATGTTTTAATCCATAAAAACTTACAACTACCTTAATTTATATCATTGAAATATGATCATGATATAAATGTTCTCTGATAAAAATTTTATGTTGACATTGTTAGATTATCAACAACAACCCATATATCATTATGGAATTTAGACATTTTGTGGAGTCTGATGACATAATCTATGTTGATGTTTTCCCATTTCTATTCTTGTATGGATAATGGTTATAACATTCCATTAGAATTATGTCTCTCAGCCTTAAAATGTTGAAATGAAAATCATCGAGATAAATTCTCTATAATATATCCATTAATTTTGTCCCACAATAAATACTCTTCCAAATATCTATACATATTCGTACTTCCAGTATAAATATATAATGATATAATTTTATTCCCATAGAACTTTATTCAAGTCTAGTATTGATGTGAAACATACTAAATTCCTAAACCATATCTTTATATAACAATCTAGGTTAAACTCAAGAACATTTCCATATTTTTGGCAACTCCAAATCCTCCTTACATGGCTCTTTAGTATTTACATGTATATATGGTTGACAACTATATTGAAAAAGATAATATTTCTCCAATTACTTTACAATTACAAGGTATAAACATTTAAAACACATACATATTTTATCTCTTGTTATCCTCATTATAGATAATATAGCATGATCCTTTCGACTCAGAGCATCATCCACCTTGTTTACTTTTCTAGGGTGGTAATCTATTGATCAATGATAATATTTAATTTACTCTATCTATTTTCTATAGAAAATATTCAAATATTTATGGATTAATATATAAAATTTTCTGATTAGTATATATGTCACACATTTATCTATAATGATAATTCCTCCATATCATTAATGCAATGATTGCTGCTACTCACTCCAAATCATGGGTCAGGTATTTTTTCTCATCAACCTTCAATTAACATAAGGTATAATATATCACAAATTAATTTTTCACAAGAACAATTCTCATTCATTTATTCATTTAATAACTATAAATCACAAACCCTTCTCTGATATATGGGACAATGATCATAGGTGCATTGTACAACCTTCTCTATAGTTCCATGAAATGTTCTTCAAATTTATCAGTCCAAAGGAACTTCACTAACATTCATGTAAACACAGAAATTGGAATATATATCTATGAAAAATACTTCAAAAAGATTCAATAATATCTTACCAATCCAAAAAAAAAACCATGGATCTTAGTCATAGTGGTTGATCTGGGCCAATGTTTATTAACTTTCACCATTAATGGATCCACCAATATACCTTCACATGATATCATACAACTGAAAAATAAAACATTCAATATCCAAAATTCAAACTTGGAAAATTTTATATAAAAAATCTCCTTCAATGGGGTATTATGTACAATACTAATTTTATCTTCATAATCTTCCATTTTCTTAGTATATAAAATAATATCATCTATAAATACTACCACAAAATAATCAAAGTAATTTATAAACACTCTATTCATTAAATCCATAAAGATAAACAAAAAATTTTTAAGTCCAAATTCCATCACTATAAATTCATAACTAACATAAATATAATGGAAGGAAATCATGGGTATTTCATCACTTTTTACCCTCAAATGACAGTATCTAGATCAAAGGCGAATCTTGGAAAATTATTTATGTCCTTATATTTTATGAAATAAATCATTATTATAGGGAAGAAGATACTTATTCTTGATCACATCCTTGTTAATTACTTGATATTTAATAAATCTTATTATTGATTCATACTTATTATAAAAAAAAAAAAATATTTCATCTAATCATGACACACTTAGTTGAATGAAACCCTTATCAAAATTCTCCATGATTGTATTATTAAAATTCTAAAAATCAATCGAGAAAATTATATTTGGAGTATTTTAAATAGCTATAATATAATTCATGAGACTCAACATCATTATTAAATGGAATAATAGGAAACAATTTAGAAAATACATTGAAAAAATCTCATAAAATATGGATATATTTGATATATATTTTCTCACCTACCATATAAGAAAAATACCCCCTTTAAATTGGATTCAACAACCATGAAACAAATGATATTTACAATGAAAGATCATATTTACCTTCATAATGAATGAAATTTGTAGGTTGGTTCAGAATATAAAATGTTACATCACTTACTTGTTAATTAATATTATATTTATATGAATAATTATAATCGATGCCCAGAATCACAACAAATTCAATTATAGAAAGAATAACTAGACTTACAGGAAGCACAATCTGACAAAATTAATTTAGGGAAGAATCACAGGACTGAGATATTATCCTCAATCCTTTAAGAGTTTTTACTACTAATTAAATATCTAATAATTAATGATATGAATTAACATTCCCCGAGACATTTCATTATTTAAAGGGAGTCATATAACTAAGCACAAATACAATACTTCAATATTTGAGAATATCCATAACCACCTCACCTTTATCATTTTTTCTTTAATATCATACTAAAAAATGGTTAGTTTAACCATCATGTATTATAAACTAGATTTACCAATCATATAATCAGGAAAATCATCAATGGGATGTCTAAATCATAAATAATTATTTCTAATCTATGAAACCTCAGGCTTATCCTAGGTCATCCCTAATCAATATATATTAAAATATATCATAATGGATTATAAATAAAATCTGAATTAACCTAATATTATCCCATGGAACTATAAAAAAGCGTGTTGTAAGGTCCAATTCACCATTCAAAAGAAAGATGGCTGAGATATAATCAAATATTTCTTTTTAGGTTTGTTAACCTTAAATAAATCTATTATAAAAACCCATCCACTTATATTATCTAGACAAGGATTTATTTCTAATAAATACACACTTATTTCATCACCATAAATAAAAATGATCTCTTATACTTAGGCTTATACTAAGGGTTCGTATTAAAATGTCTATATCCTAGTTTGAATAAATAAGTAAACCTTTCTTTAATTCCAACTATGGTGACCCAAAATTTTCATTAATAAATATTTCATCTCCTAAGATTATTAATCATTAAATATCAATATGATTCATTCCAAAACAATAAAGGTTTAGTGTCTTTATAAACTTGGATAAATAAAAAATAATTATATAAAATATCTATATCATATGTTATTAATTTATTCATAACTAAAACCATTATTAAACATATCATACTTAAAAACATTCTTCATTACCTATGGGATGGGAAACCAAAGAAGTGGTGATCTCAAAATCTCATTATGTTTAAACATAAGAGATATTAATAAATGATCACTAGTGAGCATAATATAACCAGAAGTTTATGAGAACATAATCATGAATTAAAATTATCATACATAACTAGTTATAAATATTGAATAATGATACCCAGAAAAAGTTTTTTTCAAACAAAATACATAAGACATAGGAGTGTGGGATCATCAATAATCAATAATGAGCCATGAGAATATAATAGAATAATAATACATATGTTTGTGACATACACATAATCATATAAAATATTTTCATTTGTCAAGGCTCAATTCCAAGATGATCATAGTGGATTGGTTTCACTCCCTATTCAATCATTTCCTTTATCAAGATTTAATCCCATGACTAACCTACTCGATGAAGTCCCAAGTTAAAATGGTTCCATTACTCATTACAATCATTATTGTCTCATTATATATACAGCCTTACCAAATTAATTAGAGGGATATATAATTATGGGCCCACCCATGACATTATGGAAACCATACACATGTGTTCCACAAAATCATATAATATTCATCATAATATCATATCAAAACCTATTGAAAGGATGTGGGTTTCGTCAAAATTTTACCATCACACTCATAATACTTCCAATTAAAAAATAAATATTGTAAAATTGAATCATATCACTAGTAGATCATAAGAAATATGAAATAATTTCTTTATATATGAAAATAACTTCAAAATATCAATGGAACATTTATATAGGAAAATACCATTTTCATTCTGAAATCACTTATTTGAAATCTAAATATTTCCAAAATATTAAAGAATTTTTTTTCTTTAAAAATTTAAAATAGAAACTTATAAAGGATTCTTCTAAGAAAAAGGTTTTTAAATTTTTGGGGAAAGAAGTTCATGTATTGTATATTAAAACAAAAAACTGAGTAGGACAAACCTCCAAGATATCCTTTCCATTTCCTCGAACCTAGAAGGAGATAATCTAAAAAAACCCAAAGGCACATGTAGGGTGTGAGCCAAATCCCATTAAGATTTCACCCAAAGATTACACAATATATTCCAATGTCAAATTAATCAAAATGTGCTTTCAATTTTGAAAAATTCAAGTTTGGAATTCATAGAGAACATTTAAAAAACATTATCTACAATTTAAAATATGGAGATACCTTTAGCAAATATTTCTATACATTTCAATTTATGGAAAACATTTCAAAATATAGATTATTTTCTTTAATCAATGGATACTTTTCATAAACAAAAATTCTCACAAATGGATTAAATAAACATTTTATATAAACTATTTATATAAATTCTCAATGCATGTAAAACAGTTTACAATGATTACATATGTATACATTCTCAATACAAACAAGCAGTCAACATGGTCATGTGCCACATAGGTACGATATTCCAGGTTATAGGGATCCAACACTATGAATGGAAATGTATGTAAATTTTCCCCTTTTGGCCTAAGGTAAAAGGATCCAATCACAATTTCATAAGGAATGGAATGTGCTGATATGATGGTTTAGGACGTTGCAGAATGATCAAGTGACACCCAAAATAACTCACTAACTATATAAAGCTTAAAATTGCTCAAGTAAAAAATAAATGATGGGAAATTCACTTTATAATAAAAATACAATTCATCCCATTTTCCATTTAAAAGATGCCAATTTTATTTTTATAAACCATAACACGAGTTTTTAAACAAAACATGCCTTTTTAGCAAGATGAAACCCTAAGGTTCCCATAAAAACACTTTTAATCCATTTTTTCACAAAACTGGGGTTTGAAACCACATAAAAAATTTCCATCATTTTCATCAAAACCCCCAATTCACTTGAATCAGGGTTTTACCTAAATTTCCAT
Source organism: Viscum album (assembly GCA_963277665.1). NCBI lineage: Eukaryota > Viridiplantae > Streptophyta > Magnoliopsida > Santalales > Viscaceae > Viscum > Viscum album. The sequence continues at coordinate 1,078,080,075 of OY728134.1, read as the reverse complement.
CAAATAGATTTTTCTTCAATTAAAATAATCATTTCAATTTATTCAATTCCCATCAAAATAAAAATTTAAATTAAACAATTTAAATCTCACAAAATTCCAATTCCATGCCAAAAACCCATTTTCCCTCAAAAACCTCAATTCATCAGAATTTAATTTTACCAAAAAAATCAATTGAAAGACTTTTTATTCAAAAAACAAACAATTTAAATTTATTTAAACAAATGAAATTTTAGCAAAGCAATTAGGTTTAATAAAAACTAATCATCGTAATGGAACCACCTACTTAAAGCCACAAATCTCGCAACTCTAAATCCAAATCGGGATTTTCTCACGAAGAACGAAGATAAAGAAAAAGAGAATAAAACCTAGGTTTAATATACCAAAACAAGCGGTATTAGATCTAAAAATCTAGACCAAGATTTATGGAACCCTAATGAGAAAGAGGAAGAACATGGTAGGTAGAGAAAGATATGAGAAAACTAACTGGATTGATATTGAAGGTCGCTCCTCAAGCTTTGGATCACATCATGGAGGGGTTTGAGGCACCAAAAATCACCCTTGGGATATTTGGGGAAGATAGAAATGGATTATGGTCAAAGGAGGTCTATCCTAAACTGGGGGGGGGGGGGGGCTCAGAAAAGTTTAAAAAAAAATTGGATCTGGAAAATGCCGTCCACACAGTTTCCTCGGAAACTCTAAACAATTAGGTTAAGAAGTGCATAGACCGTGCAGAGAACACTGTCCAAAACATGGAAATGGAACACGGTTTTCCCTAACTATGCACATGTTATGCGCAAACCGTGCCCCTACCCAAAGAACTCCATAATTCATAGAAATTCACCTGAAACGACCCCAAAAGAAACCCAACCAAAACTCAAAAAGTGGTGGGGGTGGGGGTGGGGGTGGGATTTAGGAATAATTGAAACAGTAACGGGTTGTTACAACCTCCCCACCATAGAAAAAATCTGTCACTAAAAAACCTATGAAGAAGCCTCCATGCCAAAAATATGAGGCCACTTGTCTCTCATCAGTGCCTCTCTCCCCCACGTCTCATGAGAATCAGAACCATGATGCTATAGCACACGAACCAAAGCTATCATTCTCCCACAAAGTACCCTGGTCTCAGAATCAACTATCCTGAATGGCCATTCAGCCATGGATAAATCAGGTTCCACTTCAAGATCATGCCAACTCATAACATGAGATGTGTCAGATAGATACTTTTGAAGTTAAGATACATGAAAACGTTATCTATCAATGTCAGTTGTGATGGCAGTGCTAACTAGTACACAAATTTCACCACCTAATCAATGACCTCAAATGGTCCAGTAAAATAAGGATCAAGCTTCCCTTGCCTCCCAAGCCATTGATGACCCAACCAGGGTGGAACTTTCAAGAACACCTAGTCACCAAGTAATAACTCCAAAGGTCTACAACGATGATCAACATAAGACTTGTATCATCTCTGATCTATCAACATTCTATGATGAATCAACTGAATATTTATTTTCATCTCTTGGACCAAGCTTGGTCCGATCGAGGAACTCTCACCGATCCTTAACCAACACAATAGATATTTACAAGGCCAAACACACAAGACCTCAAAAGTATCCATTTTGAAAAAATACTGGTAACTATTATTAAAAGAAAACTCAACTAGTCCCAAATGATCATCCCATGCTCCATTAAAGTCAAGTACATAAGTGCAGAGCATATCCTCAAGAATCTGTATAGCTATTTCTGTCTGGCCATCCATCTGAAGATGGTATTCCATGTTAAAACGGACATGAGATCCTAGAACCTCCTAAAGGATTATCCAAAAGAGAGAAGTAAACCAAGGATATCTATCGGAGACTGTAGCATATGGAACTCCATGCAACCGAACAATGACTTTCACATAGAGACTTCCCAACTCCTCAACTTTGGTTGTATCATGAATGGGTATAAAGTGAGATGATTTCTTCAGCCTTTCAATCACCACCCAAATTGTATTCTTCTTCCTCTGGGTATAAGGAAACCTGACCACAAAGTCCATAGATATCTCATCCCACTTCCAAGTAGGGATTGTAAGTGGCTGAAGAAACCCCAAAGGTTTATGGTGCTCAGATTTTATCTATTGGAATTTATAATTGTGAGAGACAAACTCAGCAATGCCTCACCTCATACCTGGACACCAGAAATACCACCTCATGTCATAGACATCTTTTTGGTTACTAGGTGCACAAAACACTTGGAATAATGGAAATCTCCCATCATATCTTTACTTACCAAATATGGTACCACAAAACGATTCTAATATCATAAAATTCCCTCTTTGGAGAACAACCATAGGGAAACTGTCTCCTCACCATTAAGAGAGTCTCTAATTTTACATAATTCATCATCAAGATGCTGATCCTGAAGAATCATTTAATGAAGATAGAAGTTCAACTGAACACTGTCCAATGAAACCTCGAACCCTACCTCCTAAACTCCAATATGCATCTGTGCAAAGAGAGCCATCAATTTCTACTCTTATGAAGATTATTTCACTAAATAAGGTGGAAAATCCTTACTTAAAACATCTGCAATGACATTCCCTTTCCCTGGGGTATAGTTGATTTCAAATTAAAAAGATTGTAGGTATTCCACCCAATACCTCTGGTGGAGATTGAAATATTTCTGAGAGAATATATAACTCAAGATTTTGTGGTCTAAGAACAGAGTAAACCTTTCTCCATAAAGGTAATGCCACCAAATCATGAGAGCATACATCACAGTTTCTAGTTAAAGGTCATGGGTTGGATAATTCTTCTCATGCGGCCTAAGATGATGAGATACATAGGCAACGAAATAATCACCCTGTATAAGAACATAGCCCAAGCCTAAAACTGATGCATCAAAAAAGACCAAATAGCCCTACCCATCCACTGGAAGTGTCAAAACTAGAGCAATAGTCGAAAGATGTTTCATCTCACTAAAAGAACTCTAAAATTTCTCACTCCACACAAATTTCACTCCCTTACAAGTAAGAGTAGTCATCGAGGAATAAAACTTTGAGAAGTCCTTCACGAACTAGAGGCAGTATCTGGATAATCCCAAGATGCTTCAAATATCGAATAAATTCTGTGGTTATTCCCATGTCATAACCACTTTCACATTTTTAGGGTAAACTAATATCACATGTTCTGACATAACATGTACTAATAAATTCACTTCCTGAATCCAAAATTCAGACTTTTAAATCTTATCATAGATTTGGTGATTTATAAAAAAACTCAGCACTGTTCTCAGATGATGCACATGTCCCTCCTCAAATTTTGAGTACACACGGATATCATCCACAAAGACTACCACAATGGTATCAAGATGCTCATGGAAAATACTGTTCATTAGATCTATTAAGGCTTCCAGAGCATTAGTTAGACCAAGGGGAACGACAAGGTACTCATAATTTCCATACCTGCTTCAAAATATGGTTTTCTGAATGTCAGATTATTTTATCCTCAACTGATGTGAACCTGAGCAAAGATCAATATTTTAGAACCACTCGGCCCCATTAAATTGATCAAACCGATCATAAATATATGAAAACAAATAATTTTTCTTTACCAATACTCTATTTAGTTTCAGTTATCAATGAAAAGGCATAGTGAACCATCTGCCTTCCTGGAATAGAGAACCTCCGCCGCCCAAGGTGACATGCTTGGGTGTATAAAGGATTTATCAAGAAGATCGTACAACTATGAATTCATCTATTTCAATTCACCTGATGCCTTGTGGTAAGAGGTACTAGATACTAGTTGAGTACCAACCATCAAGTAAATGGAAACTAAAACTCTCTTATAGGTGGAAAACCAGAGAATTCAGAAAGAAACACATCGTGAAACTCAACGACGACTGGAGGGAGATCCCCACTCAAGGATTCCCACTCCAAGTCAATGGAAAATACTAATATTACTTTCCCAAATTTGGATAATAAGTTCCAAACCTACATGACCTCGATTCTCATTCTCATTGAAACATGAGAGACACACCACCACGTGTAGTGAATGAGACCCATCGAAGATAGAAATCAATCAGGGATTTATTGGTAATGAGGAAATCCACCCCAAAGATGATGTCAAAATATTTCATATTGATAACCAAAAAGGTCCATTCTAACTTAAAATCTGATAGATAGAAAACAAAAGAGGGACTATGGATACCCTACTCTCTCTTCGTATAAAGGGGTGTAGTAATATCCATTGCACAAGATAAAAGCCCCATAGAAAGAATAGGTAGAGAAACAAAATAGGTTGAAATAAATGATTGAGATGCACCAATATCAAATAAAATAGTCACTAATGACAAAGCTATTGTGATGGTACCTATTATGGTTGCTAGACCTATTTCTACTTCCTTTAGAGACTCTTTCATTATGTGAAGAAGCATCATTCCAGATGCCTGTGTCTAGAACCCTTTTGCATATAAAGCATCTGATTGCCCCACAGTTTTAGGAGGATATGATGATCCTGTCCCACTACATGGAGTGGAATAAATATGGAAGAACCTCTGAAGGTTACCTAAATACCCATAGGATCCACAATTCTTAGGTGACTCAATTCAAACCTTCTTAGAATTCCATAACTTACGACACTAGTAACAAACCAAAGGACCTCTACCTGGCACTGTAGGAGGTTTTGTAAAACCTCGCCATCATGAACTACTATGATAATCATCACACTGCCTTTTTTTTTTGAAGGAACTCCCACTACCACTAGGAGGAAAAGAAACTCTTGGAAACCCTGACTTACCATCCAAGTCCATCTCGACCATCAGTTCTCTATCCAGTACATCAGCATAAGAAAAAAATTTATCAAGAAAACCTGAGAAAGAATATCCTGATGAAGTCCCAACTCAAACTTTTGAGCCTTCATCCTCTCATTCAACACAATCTCATGTGTGGACTGCACAAGATCAGAAAAATAGTTTTCATACTATGACATAGACCTCTCGGCCTACTCTAGTATGAATAACTCTATAGACTTTCCCAAATACATCAAATCTGGGTAGAACTGGTCGGTGAAAATAACTTGGATGTATTTCCACTCAAATCCCTCATCTTTCTTCACTTTCACCATCGTGTCCCACCATATTCTACTTGGTCCTTCCAACAAAAAGGTGGTACAATTTACCATTATCTCCCCAAGTGTGTCTAAAAACCCAAATAAGCATTCCAAACTACTCAACCGCTCCTCAGCCTCTTTAGGGTCATTTGATCCCTTAAACAGTGCTGGTTTTTGGATAAGGAACTCTTAAAAACTAATCTTGAGAAAATCCCCCTCAGGTTGCACAATAGGATACTGAATGAGAATTAGAGGTGCTACCTATCCCATAACATGGACAGTGTGCACGATCATCAAAATTAGACTTAGATCCATAACCAGATTATCTCACTGAGGTTCAACAATAGCTTCCTCCTGGGTCTGATTCGCACATATTATCGGAGGCATGATGCTAAAAAAAATTATCAAACAATAAGGAAGACAATAGGTAATGATCAAAATGATAAATATGGGAAATTAACCCCAACAGAAAAAATAACCAAGATTTGGATTTCAATCTATTCAATTCAAAATAGGTAAAAGACTATAACTAAACCACTAGAAGTCTTTACCTTAACACCCATAATGACTTAAGGTTAATTATGGTGAGAGATGTCTAGGAAATCAGTCTCCACTAGCTTCAAATACCCAAAATGATTTCCTAATACATACTGACTTCAAGACAAATGATCAACCTCCCTTTAATACAACTTTTTCATGAACCAAACTGGGTACCCAAGTAACTTGATAACCAAGATAGTTTTGACATAGCCAAAGGGCATTCTTGATCCCCACAGGTTGGATACTAGAACCTGATATCATATTAATTGAAAGTGGGAATGATTTTTCCACTAAAAATGCATAAAGAAATGAAAACAAGATAGTATGCATGTCATAGGAAAAATCCACTCAGAGAAAAGTACCATAAGTTAAACAGGAACAACCACCAAATTACTATAACCAAATTACAAAAAAGGGAAAAAATATCCCAAATTCCCTATAGACACAACTCACCATGATTAAACTCTAAGGTTACCAACATTTTTCACAAAACTAGGGTTTGAAAACCAATCAAACAATTCCATCATTTTCATAACAAACCCCCAATTCACATAAATTAGGTGTTTTAACAACTTTCCATTAAATAATTTTTTCTTTAATTAAAATAAATATTTTAATTGAATTAATTCCCATCTAAACAAAAATTTAAATTAAGAAATTTAAATATCATCAAATTCCAATTTCAAGTGAAAAACCCATTTTCATCAAAAACCCCAATTCATCAGAATTGGGCTATTCCAATAAAATCAATTGAAATCCTTTTTATTCAAAAACCATAAAATTTAAATTAATTCAAACAATGAGAATTTTAAAAAATAAATTAGGTTTAATAAAAATTGAGCATCGTAAGGGAAGAACCTTCCAAAAATCATGAATCTTGCAATGCTAAATCCAAATTGGGATTTTTCCATAAAGAACAATGATCATGCAAACAGAAATCAAACATAGGTTTAAGATCCCAAAACATGGTTTATTGGATCCACAAATCAATACGAAGATCTATTGAACCCTAAGGATAAATAGGTAGAATACGGGAGGTAGAGAACGAGAGGAGGAAACTAACCAGATTGAGATGAAAGGTTGTTCCTCAAGATTCCGATTGCATCCAGGAGGGGTTCAAGGAACCACAAATATCCCTCAGGAGCTCTAAAAAAGCGAGAAATCGATTAGAGTTGAAGGAGGTATGTCCGCGACTAAAAAGGGGGGATCGGGAAATTTTATTAAAAGATTAAGATTTGAAAAACCTCATTCGCAAGGTTTACTAGGAAACTCTGTATAGTTTTTCTAAACCATGAAAATACTGTGCAAAGCCCACTATCAAAAACATGAAATTGACACATGGTTTTCTGTAACCATGTGCAAGCTGTGTGGAAACTGTTCCCCTGCCCAGAGAACTCTATAATTCTCAGAAATTCACCCAGAATTACCCCAAAATAAACCTAACTAAAACTTAAACAAGAGGGCGGCGAGGGGGGGGGGGGTTAGGAATACCTAAAACAGTAACAGGATGTTACATTCAAAATTTTTGGTAAAAATAAAAATTACCTAATTTGAAAAATGACAAGAATATTAATTTTAAATGTTTTAATATAATGTTAAAAATGGGGAAAAAGTAATTTAATAAATCATTATATAATTTTAAAATTATTATGGAAAACAAAATAATGAAAAATGTTGACTTGGGAGAAAATATTCCTTATTGAAGAGAGAAATTAAGTCGATTTTCCATAAAAAAATTTACTTTATGTATTTTGTGAATTTAAAGAGAGGAAAATGATATGAAAATATGTAATCTCAAAAAATGACTATAATATAAGATAATGCATAGTATTTGGAAATAGAATATTATATAACTTGGTCATTATAAATTTAATAACAAAAAATACAGTTAATTTCATATTCTTCACATCAGTTGAAAATTGATGAGTTCAATTACCCTACACATGACTTGGAATTGGCTACTGTTTTTTTAAAAAAAAAATTGGAGGCATCATTTGTATGATGTAAGGTGTGAAATATATACTAATCACAAAATTTTTAAGTATATATTCACCCTGAAATAATTTAACATGAGACAGAGAATATGGTTGGAATTAATCAGGGATTATGATTGCACGATTCATTACCATCCAGGAAATGAAAATAAAGTGGCTAATGCTTTGAGTCAAATGAGTAATGCTTTATTAACCATGCTATATTTGGAATGAGATCCTTTGGTTTTTTAATTGATTAATTTTTGATTAGAAGTTGTTGGTGTAGGGAATTACTTTATTTTATTTTAGGTGGTAGTGAAATCATCTCTATCAAACAGAATTAAGAAAGTGCATAAAGAAGACAATGAGTTGCAGAAAAAGGTAAAATTGTTTCAAAAGGGTAAGTTACCTAAATTTTACATTGATAAAGACTATTATTTTGAGTTTTAGAAATATATTATGTGTGGCTTGTAATTCAAAGTTGAAGAAATAGTTATTATGTGATGCTCATAATTCTCCATTTTTAGTTTTTCCTAGAAGTACTAAGATGTACAGAGATCTTCAACAATATTACTGGTGGGATGTAATGAAAAGATATATTACTGACTTTACTATGAAGTTATTGACTTGTCAATTGGTTAAAGAAGAATGAAAATTACTAAAAGGGATTCTTCATCCTTTTCTAGTGCCAGAATCGAAATGAGAAAATATATCTAAGGATTTCATAATGGGATTACCAAAGACTTTTTGAGGTAATAATTCAATCTAGGTTATTATTGATCGATTGAATAAATCCACCCAATTTCTTTATATTCATGATACTCTGTATCTAGATAAACATTATTGATTTTATATTAAAGAGATAGTTAGGTTACACAGAGTTCCCCTCTCCATTGTATCTGATTGTGATCCTAGGTTCACTTCTATCTTTTGGAAGGGCCATTAGAAGTCATTAGATACTGAATTAAAATATATTACAGCTTTTCATCTGCAATCAGATGGGTAGTCAGAATGAATAATTCATACATTAGAAGATATTCTACATTCTTGTTCAATGGATTAAAAGGGAATTTGTGACCAACATCTTTCTTTGGTTGAGTTTTCTTATAATAACAGTTTTTATTCTAGTATACAGATGTCACCATTTGAAGAATTATATGGAAATAGGTGTCAAACTACAGATTTTTGGGATGAAGTAGGTGAATGGAAGTTGATGGGACCATAATTGGTAGAAGATATGGAAAAAAAGTTCGTTTGATTCAGAATCAGATGAGAGAATCTCAGAGAAGGGAAAAAAGTCATACAGATAACCAGAGGAAGGATCTTTCTTTTGAGGTAAGGGATCATGTCGTTATCAAAGTTTATCCATGGAAAAGTGTGATGAGTTCTATTAATAAGAAAATACCATGTATAAGGTTCATTAGACCCTATTAAATCCTGGAGAAAGTGGAATCAGTTACCTATGAAGTGGATTTACCTCCAAGTTTATCTAAGATACATAATGTTTTTCATGTTTCAATGTTGAGAAACTATATGCTCGATCCATCTCATGTTTTGAGTCCAGAGGTAGTTCAGTTGGAAGAGAATCTTTCTTATGAGGAACAACTGGTACAAATTCTTTACCATAAAGAGAAAGTGTTGTGGAATATGGTAATTCATCAGGTAAAGGTTTTTTGAAAATACCATATGGTTGAAGAGGAAACATGGGAATTTGAAAATGTTATGACAGATAAATACCCCCACTTATTTGATAAGTGAATAAAATTGTAAGGAAAAAATTCCCAAAAGAGTAAATGATGTAGGATCCTAAGTATTTATAAAATAATACTTTTTTATTTCTGTTAATATTTATGAACAAGATATTAATTTTACATTAAAGGGATGCTTTGTCCGATAGCATATTCGATACACAACAATGAGTTTCTTTGAAATATTACATTGCACACAACTTTGAGTTATATCAAAAATAATATAATAATATTATTATTTTAAATGGTAGTTAACTATAATTTCCCAAAATTTCTGCATATTTTTTTAAATTATATGTAATTATTTTAAGACCAAACGCTTTAATGGCACATGATTCTGAGGCCTGGTGATCTCGGAATGGAGTTTTGAACTTTTTTAAGTCCACTTAAGTAAACTTGCGAGCATGGTTTTCTAAATTTTGAACCGGTGCTTGGATTGAAAATCTAAGGGCACCATTGAAATTAGAATGCTAGGATTCACCTATCAAAGACTTAACATTGACCAGTAAGGGCCATAAGGAAAAGTTATTTTTTAGACTTTTCGGAAAAATAATAATATAACTTAAAAGTTATTTTATTCAATCTCTCAACCATTGAGCGGAGGACGATGAAACTGTAGTGTGGAAATGAGGTGAAAAGGAAGAGCATTAAAGGAATCCCCTTAATAGATCATTAAGGTGAAATGAAATGATGCTTTACTTTCAGTGTAACAACTACGCAGTTTCAAAAATGAAACAACGTAATGATGCAACATTGCAGTGTAACATAAATACTACGAAATGTTTCCTTTTAATTAGCTAACGCATTGGGGGAAACAATAATTAATCGGTGGAAAATTCTCTAGAAAACCACCGGTGAGTTTTCTCTTCAATGAAGAATGTCTAAAACTGGTGGAATGTTAACAACTTCGACGCACCTCGAAGAACAGATCCAAGAAGCAAATAATGACATTGTCTTCTTGAATCCTCAAGGGAAGAGAACTCTAACGACAAACATCGATCAATGTAGGAATTTATTTGTGCATGAATTCCCTGTTCTTTATTTTAAAACAATGAACATAGATCAACCCATGAATAGGTTAATCTATGAACCAGGTGTTCTTGTGGGAGGGTTCTTTCCTTGGGTTTTTGCATGGGGATTGTTGATAGATTGATATAACTATGATCCCAAAACTACCCTATTTCAATATTCTAATGCAGAGGGTGTGGGCCAACATGAATAGGGCCTAATCCTCTCCTCCTTGTGCATTATTCATGGAAGAATTCTCGAAATGGTGGTAAGGAAATTTAGAGGCTGTCATAGTGAAGTTGGTAACCCTACGGTCCCGTAGGCACTGACGATTTGAGAAATGGAGCACCAGAGAAACTTCGGTGGCCCACAGAAGGAACCACCGACGCATCGGAGTTGGCGGCCATGAGCTGAGGGAGGTGGCATGCTCATTAGCGTGCCATGGAAGAGGAGGACCACAACCATCTAGATGTGGTGGTGTGAAGGTGCAGTGCTGGCCTGTGCCGCATGGAGGGTGGCCCGTGTCTGGCCTTTGAGTTGTTAGAATTTTGAATTATTTTAAGCACAAGACAATGATATTAGACAATATTTTAGGGTAAATAATGATTTGAGATTTGATGGTTACATTATTAATGTTTCTGATTGTTAAAAGAATATACTTAATGAGGTTTATCTTTCTTACATTTACCATTAAATTCAGCATAAAGATATCACTTGTTTTAAATTTTTTTATCTCCCTTATTTGGAATAAAAAATCCTTGCATACAATGGGCTACTAGTTTGTGGTTTGTTTAAGGATGTTATATCTTGGGAATCTTCACTCCCTTAATCCCAAGGCATTAAATAGACTTAAGCTTCTTAAAATAAAATTCATTATCATGAAATCTGTGTCAGAAAAAGATTGATTCTCTTTCGTAGGGTATATCCATGATACTTGTAGCCTTCTTGTAAGATAGAGAGTAAATATTTCCATAACTATAAAAGGAGAACATGTCCTTTCCACCTTGTTTATAAAACTGAATGTTATCATAAAATTATATTAATAAACTAGCATATATACCAGATCTGGATTCTTTTATTTTTCTATGCATAGGATTTCCCATCCATTGAGTGTGATGATCTTTGAAATCAAAGATTCATACTTAGCAAAGAAATTTGGGTCCACTAACCTTTCCTTGAAGATTATCCAATCTTTGAGTTCGTTATTTGATACCATCCGAGTCTATAAGAAGACCTCATGAGACATTTGGAGATTAAGGAAAATGGAAAAAACTAAATGGAAAATTTGAAGAGCAGAAGGGCTTGAATGCAAAATCACTAAGAAAACCAATGTGGGATGCAAAGAGGGGGGGGGGGTCCCTTTATATATTATTTGTGGCAATGATTCATCTTCATGTGTCAATCCAATGGTTGATATTTACTTGATATGATCCGTCAATTGGTATCAATGTAGGAGAAAGATTTATAGATTACTATCTTTTTATGTTTTAAGGACAGAAATCGGATGTACAAAAATTGAATCCGATAAGGTTTTATTAAAACAAAATTGAAATACCAACAAAAAAAATGAAATTATTATGATATAACTATGGAAACGTACCTTCCAGATTACTCATAGATATTTTTCAATATTGATAAGACTCCTCTTATAAAACTTAGATTGTAGAAAGTTTTATTAGGGAAATAAATATTTTCAGGTTTCGGATTTTTTTTGAGAAAGAAAATATAAAAGAATAAACATATTACCCCCCCATGAAAAAGAGTACATTAATGTTTGGATATGATTTGAATAAAAATTTAATATGGATAGTTTCCTTATGATTATCATTCCAAACTTTTTTTTAATTTATTCAAATCTATCAGAGGGAAAAGGTTTCATAAATATGTCATCAATTTTATCTTTGGTTTCGATAAATTAAAGTATGATATCTCCTTTAAGTGTGTGATCTCTAAGAAATTTATACCTTATGCCTATGTGCTTTGCACGAGATTGATGTGCATGGTTTTTTCTTGGGGAAATGACACTATTATTATCAAAAATTATCTATGTTTTGGTAAAACTCATTCCGTAGTCTATGAGTGTGTGTTTCATCCATAAAACTTGAGCAGAATAACTTCCAGCTGCTACATATGCAGCTTCAATAGTGGAAAGTGCTACTGAGTGTTGTTTATTGCATGACCAAGAAACTAATTAATCTCTTAATAAATAACAAGTTTTGAATGTACTTTTCTTATCCAGTATACATCCACTAAAGTAATCATCCATAAATCTTTAGAAAACAAAATCATTTTCAAAATAATATAAAATTCTTAAATCCATGGTTCCCTTTAAATAGTGAAAAATTATTTTCACTTATTTTAAATGGGATTATTTTGTATTAGATTGATATCTTGCACATAAGGATACTGGAAAAATTATGTCTGGATGACTAGCTGGTAAGTGTAATAGAATTCTTATCATACCTCTAAAATATTTTTGATCTATTTATTTTCCAGCTTCATCAAGATCTAGAGTGTTTGAGTTACCTCTTAGAGTACTTATACTTTTAGTATTTTCATATCCACACTTATTAATAAGATCTTTAATATAATTATTTTGAGATATAAAATTTAATTCTGGTTTTTAAGAAATTTGGAAACCAAGAAAAAATGTTAACTCACCCATCATACCCATTTCAAACCCAGATTTCATGATATTTTCAAATAAATTAATTAAGGATTGATGATTTGATATGAATGTAATGTCACCAACATAAATTTGAAAAATAATTTTTTTTTTATTATCTTTATTTATAAATTTTTTTGGATCAGTAGTTCCCTTATAATAACTTTTTTGTAACAAAAACCATGTAAGTCTGTCATACTGGGTTTTGGGGGCTTGTTTAAGTCCATATAAAGATTTGGTAGGTTTGTAAACATGTTCAAGATATTTTGTGTCTTCAATACCAGGAGGTTGTTCAGAATAAAATCCCTCTTGAACATATCCATTCAGGAAAGAACACTTCACATCCATTTAAAAAAGTTTGAAATAAAAAAATGATGCAAAGGATAGTAGAATACAGAAATATTCAAGTCTAGCTACTAGAGTGTAGGTTTCTTTACAGTTTATTCCTTCTTGTAGATTATGGCCTTTATCAACTAATATTTCTTTATTTCTTACAATGATTCAATTTTAATCACATTTATTTATGAAGACCCACTTTACTATAATAATAGATGTTTCTTTAGGTCTTTCAACCAAGGTCCATAATTTGTTCCTGTTGAATTCATTTAGTTCATCATGAATATATTTGATCCAATCATCATTACTGAAAGCTTCATTAGTACATTTAGTTTCTAATTGGGAAAGATATTGTAAATTCTCTACTTCATTCCTTAGATATCTTCTAGTCCTTATAGGTTGATTTACATCATGAATGATACTATCATTGGGATTATTTTTATGAAAAAATTGATTTGGGTTTTGTTAAACCTGTTCATCAACATAAGGTAAAAAATCTTCTGGGGTAAATACTTTAGAAATATTTTCTTGAGTATTTTCCTGATTAGAAGAATATTCCACCAAATAATGATAATTAGTTTTTGAAAACACATATAAAGATGTAGGTTAGGGTTGTTTTAAAACAAAAGGATCAGTTTCATCATATTTAACATGAACTGTTTCTTCAAATGTACAAGAATTTTTGTTAAAAACTCTTTAAGCCTTAGAAGTAGTGTAATATCCTAAGAAAATTCCTTTTTCAGATTTGTGTGTGAATTTATAGAAGTTATCTTAAGTATTAAAGATGAATACTTTGCATCCAAATACTTTGAAGTAATAATTTTTAGGTTTTAGACCAATCCATAACTCATAAAGCATTTTATTAAGAAACATTTTGATTAAAACCCTATTTATAGTATAACAAGCAGTACTAATAGCTTCAGTCCAAAAGTATTTATTAATAAATTATTTACTCAAGATGGTTCTTGTTATCAATTGAGGAATAAAATCTCTTCTTTTAAAAACCCCATTTTTTTGAGGAGTTCTTGGAGATGAGAACTTATGAGTAATGCCTTTCTTACTACAAAAGGTTTCAAAATATGAATTTTCAAATTCTCCCCCATGATCTCTATAAATAGTTATCAATGGAATATTTTTTCTCATTTTTAAGTTTGGATGAAAAATATTTAAAATAAGAAAAGTTTTTTTATTTCTTTTCTAGAAAATAGACCCATGTAAATTTATTTTAATCATCAACTAAAACAAATATATAATATTTTTCTCTTATACTTCTAGTTTGTGTTGGAATGAAAAGATCAATATAATTCATCAAAAGTTGTGACTTAACTAATTGATTTAAATCACGACTTATGTTTCTTTTCATATTTACAAGGATCACAGACTTTTGAAGAATCAAATATAAGATCGGGTAGATCCTTAACATGTATTTTATTTGAGAGTTTTCATAAGTTCCTAAGTTTATATTGTCCTAGTATTCTATTCTATAACCAAGGTTTATATTTCATTGCACTAAGTCAAGGTAATTCTTGTCTCCTATGGTCTTCTAAGTTAAGTGTGTCAATATTCTCATAACTATGGGAAGAGAGAATAAACTATTCCTTGGAATTGGGTACTAGGAATTTATCATTCCTAAAATTCACAAGGTAACCTTCATCACATAATTGAATTATTCTTATAAGGTTGTTCTTAAGACCTTTAAAAAATAAAACATTTGAAATTAATGATTTTTCATGAAGAAAAATATTACCTATACCAACAATTTCAACTTGATAAATTTATTCAAAAGTAACTTTTCAACCTTTTATCTTAATAATATTTTCAAAGATATTTTTTTATCAGTCATGTGTCGGGAATATAAACTATCCATGTACCATGTGTTGTTGTTGGAAATTCCTTTGTTTTCCTAAAAATATAACAGTTAAACTTTTGGAATCCAAACTTTCTTGGATCCAGAAATTATAGAAATTATAATCATAGGTATCTATATTTTCTTAGAAAAATGTGCTTTATAAAAAACTAAGGTTTAGGTTTTATTCAAAGAAAAACTTTTCTCCCAATGTATACCACATTGACACTTAGTGTAAAAGGGAGAACTTTGGGGTACAAAATAGTTCTGATTGAAAACAAGTTTTGTTTGAGAATATCCAAATCTACAATGATTACTAAGAGGATGAATTTTTAATACATTTTATCAAACTTTTCTTTATGGGAAGTAAATTTTGATAAAATTTTATTTATGTAAAATATTTTATATTTTAGTGTAATGACTAAATTCTTATCCTCGTAGTCATTAGTATCAGAATTTGAGTTTTTCTGTAAAACAATTTTCTTTGAAATAAAATTTTCATGATACTTAGAAATTTTATCCTTTTAGAATTTAATTCCCGAAGTTTTTGGAAAATATTTTCAAAATCAAGGATTTTTTGATAAAGATATTTTGAAATATATGATACTTATTTTGTTAAAATAGAGATTCTAGAATTTTCATTATCATGTTTCTTATTGATCTTACTATTTTTATTCTCAAGTAACTTGGAAAAACTAGATACTTCTCCAAAAGACGGTAAAGTATTTTGTTCTAATAAGGAAGATTATTTAGCTAAAGATTCCAAATATTCTTCATTAGGACAATTAGAACTTAAGTAAATGATGGTTAATGATTTGGCTGTGTTTAAATTAGCCACAAGACATTGATTTTTAGTAGGAATTCTGGTTATAAGACTAATATTCTTCTATCTATAAGATTCAATATCTGAAGATTAATCATAATAATCACCACCATTGGAACTCTAGGTGTCATTATCTTTTATTAATTTATTATACTTAGACTTGTAGTACTTCTTATTATTTATTTCAGAATGCATATCCTTTATTTCTTTCCTTTTGAGCATAGGACAGTCTGGTCTGATATGAATTGCCTTCTTGCATTCACAACAAGTCACTTCTGAATATTTCTTATCATTTCTGTATTTATTTCTGTATCTATGTTGGAAATCTTTCTTTCCCACAATATTGTTAATTCATCAAGAAATGTTGTAAATTTAATTATCAGAATGATCACTATCACTTGATTCAGATATAATAGTATCTTTCTTGGATTTTGATCTAGTAACTCTTTCAGCAGTCTTATAATTCATATGATTTGATTAGTTGTGAAAGAAACACTTCCATTACCATTATTTCTCTTATATATCTATGTATATTTCTTCATTCTATTTTAGTTCTGTAGAAGATTGTTGAATAACTCATCAAAAGTGATATTTGAAACTATCCTATTCTCATAAATTGTTGTTCTTTTGGATTCCCACTCATTGGGAATAATATATATTATCTTGTCTACAATAATTTTATTATCAAGTACTTTATCACCCATAGACTGAAGGTTTTTGATGATATTCATAATTGTTTTTGAACTTTGCATACTGGTTCTCCATAAGGAAAGAAAAAACCATGGTATTTAGCTCTAAGAATAGCTCTTCTTGTTTTAATAACCTTGGACGTGCCAAAATGTGTAACTTCTAACTTCTTTCAGGTTCTGTTAACAGTTTCACATGATGAAATATAGTTATAGATTTTATTGGTCATAGAACATAATAAAGTATTGTGTTCCTTAAAGTTAAGCTAATAATCATGCTTTTCATGATTGGTGGATTGTCTGATTTTCTTGTCAGGAATCTTGTAATCTTGAGTTAACATAACAAAGTTATCCACAATGGAATTGATAATAAAATTATTCATCCTATATCTCCTGTATTCATTGTAATTTCCATAAAAAATAGTAGGTCTGGTAGGATTTAGGTTGTCAATTGAATCAACATTTATTCCTATCATTCTTAAAATAAATTATTTTCCACAAAATGGATTAGTATAAAAAGTTTACAAAAAAAGAAAATCATTAAGAATAACTTGACCAAGTAAAGTTAAGAAATAAAATTTGAGAAATAAAACTTATATGTAAGTATAATTATTTCAGATACCTACTTTAATACCAATTATAGGATCAAAATGTAGATGTAGATTGCCAAATTACAAGAGGGGGGGGGGTGAATTGTAGGTTTCAAAACTTTCATTTTTATCCATAAGAAAATCTATATTTAATAAAGTTAAACAAGATAAATTCAAAATACCTATTTAGATATTAATAAAGAAACAAACTTTTATAGGATCTGATAATATAGATTTGATAACATAACTTAAGACACGTTTACCTAAGGAAAGATTATACCTTAAAGCCTAGAGAATGTAATATATCAGATTATACATGAATAAGAATGTGTAAGAAAGTTACACTTCCTATCTTTAACAAAACGAAGTATAAATAAAACTTGTAACAAAATGGGAAAAGTATAAGAAATATTTTGACCCAAAGAGAAGGATATCTAACAACTTTGGATAATGGTTCCTTGATTTATACATTCAATAAAGTCTGTCTTACCCACTCTAGGGTAATGCCTCGATAAAAAGATCAGTATCTGTCTTGCTATCCCGACAAGACCTCGATTAAGCAGGTAATCAGAACCTATGTCTTCCTATCCTCGGAATCCATTGATTGAAAAAAATAATAATTGGATTCACACAAGGTAGTCTGAACAGAATTTTCTCATCTTGAATATGTTGTTCACAGTATTCTCACAACGCATATTTGAGCAGAGCTCTCGCCGAGTATCACTTAAACTCAGAGCTTTAAAAATTAAAATCATGGATCACAGCTCCCTACGAAAACTCTACATGAACATTTTAAAATGAATATTGAAATGGATAGGTACTTATAGGTATGGATTCCAATGGTGGATTTCTTTTTACAATGGTTATATTTTCCTAAAATTTTGGAGGGACCTATACACGTGGTACTTATAAAACAATTAAGTTAAAACAGGTTTGATGACATCCTTTTATATAAAAAATTATATGAAATATTATAATGCCTAAGAATTATTATCACATTTAAGATTTGATAAAATGAAACATTACATTAAGGAAATATGATAATTATAAAAAAAAATAATTTAATTAGATTCTTAAGAAAATGAAAATCGGAGTTTAGAAATATTGACAATCAGATTATAAAATAATAGAGAATAAGGTTCTGATTCTTGAGGAAATTAGAGTATGATTTTAGGAGAAATCAGAGTGAAATTTCAGTAGAAATCAGAGTCTAATTTTAGGAGATAATAGATTCTGATTTTAGAATAAATCAAAGTCTAATTTTAGCAGAAATCAGTGTCCGATTTTAGGTGAAATAAGATTCTCAAGAACTATAAGGTTCAAAGTTATAGAAAAGGGTTGAAATTGGTTCGATAAAACATTATATAATTCATTGGAAACCATAGATAAAGTCAAAACCATTTTTAGAGAATGTAAAATTTCCTTAAGAAAATGTTTCCTAGAAAATATAATTTTCCTTAGAAAATGTGTTTGTGTTTTCCAAAACATAAAGGAATGAAAAATTTATAAGGAAACTTATTGACTCAACAGTTAGATCCAAACATTATTAGGGAATATCTACCACTCAACTGTGAAATAGAAATTTTCTAAGTGATATGTTATCATGCACTGTCATGAATCATTAGGGTGCTAGGGTGGGCGGTGGTGGATACTAGTTATCCAACAACCCATTATACTTCTCTAATTTTTCTTCTTCTATGTTGAAAGATTAAAAAAACTACCATTTCAAAAACTAAGTTAGAAATTATTTAATCCCAAAACATGTAAAAAAATCAACTAGAAACAAATGAAATAATCATGAAGAATGGAAAAAAACTTGTAAATCAAAGTCTCACATCTGCAAGATCACCAAAACAACTATTATAATTCCTATGAAATCCTCCATAGAATGAATTCCTATGGATTATAAATAATGGATTTGATGGAATATACCAATTCAAAATCATATTTCAAAAAGAATATTATTTCAATCTTAGAGCCTAATATAAAATAATTTTAGTATTAAATGTAATATTGTGCACTAAGAAATTATATGATAATAAAAATTTAATCTGAGATATTGTTCGATTCCATTCTCCTCTATTCCTATGATGAAATAATCTATATATTGGAATTAATTAATTAATTATGAAATAAATCCTCAAAGTTATGTCCAACATCCACCCTAAGATAACACCAAACCCTAAGACCAATAGGTTAACACCCCATGATTTTAGTACATATTTATCCTTAGATAAATTTTTAGTTATCAATAACTTATTTCACACAAAAAACTAAAACAAATCATGATTCATTTTATAGAGAAAAAATACTATAATTGAAGACAAACATTAATAGACAATGAAAATATAATATGTAACATAATTAAAAAAATTACCGGAGTTATAGAACCACAAGTAAATAAAAATAACATGAAATTGAAATCTTTATCCTTTTGTTTTTTGATGAAGATCATAGCCCTGATTATATCATTGTAAAGAAAGAAAATAACTAGGAATATAATATACATTTTGTGCAGGAATAAAATGAACATGATGAATAAATTTTAGTGAAGCATGTAAGGATATATTGAGGATTGTAATATAACCATTATTTATTTTTTATTAGACATATGGTTAGTGGACATATAATCATTGCACATAATGTCCTAGGAAATATGGCCTTTAGACATATGTGCAATGCAGATATGGTCATTTCATATATAGTAATTTGTTTTATGGTCGTTAGACATATAGTCATTAGACATATGGTCATTGGACATATGGTTGTTGTCTATACAAGAATATAATAATTATATTAATTTTTTGTAATTATGATAATGAATTAACACTCGTTTAATTGTTTGTTTCTATGATATATGGTTAGGAACAATTACTATTTAAAAATTTATATTTCTACAAAAATATTTTTTAATCATATTTTAGGATTTTATTTAAATATAAAATTTATAATTTTAATTTTATAGAATCAACTTCAATTTTGAATTTATCAATCCAAAATTATCATAGGATATATTTTTGGATTTTTCAAAAAAAAAATATTTTTAGGGACTAATTAAAAATAAAATTATAGAAATAACATATATTTTGTGACATCATAATGATATGAATATGAATTAAAAATTTATGAAATATTTTTTTTTCAAAAATAATTTTAATTAGTAAAATAATATATTTATAAAAAATAAGTAGAATTTAGTACCCTATTTTTTATAATATGGAACCAAACTTATATTTTATTATAATGAAAATCTATTTTGTTCGTTTCCCATTAAATAAATATTGAAAAGATTAAATTTGATTTTCCCTAGTATTAAATTCAAATAACTCTACATTTTTTAATCATATACCAAACAATGTATTTGTAATCAATATTATCCCTTGTCTTTGGCCAAATTATTAAAATAATCCATTATTGATTCTAAAATGCCACCCATCATACCTAAGAAGGACTCCTCCTATACCAAACACAACCCATAACATTCATTATATTTTATCATCTGAACTAAAAAAACTATCTCCCTAATAATCCTCTTTTATGTTTTAGAACCTATGGTCCTAAGGAGTTCCAAATCCCTCATTTAAAATATGATTTCTAAGATGATATACAATCATTCAACATACGCGTTATATTTTACTCAATCATTATTCTATATCTTCTTCACCAAAAACTTCTTAAAAACCATTTTACACTTTGTTAAAATTTTATTTAATAATATATCTTCTAAAAAAATGATATTATTACTATAAAATAATATTATTTTATTAATTTATTTGAGGTAAAGTCTTGATGTTTGGATCATTTTTAGCACATACATGAATGATGTAACACTATATAAACCATGTATGATTAATAAGACATAAATTATAGAAATATAATGTAATAATGAAGAATTTTTTATGCTCTCATAATTCCGAAATTGTAATAAATATATGTATATTCACTATTAAAAATATTTATGTTCATTGAATCAAAATTCACAACATCGTTTTTGAAATTTTCTATGAAAAATGTGTCCATAAATACAATTAAATGAAAAAGGACTCTAAAACTTTATAAAAAAATAGATCATTAGGAATATTTTTTAGGTGATTAAACCATCCTCATGATTCATGGACAAGAATTTTTGAATCACAACATCCATGGAAAAAAAATAATCAACACCAAAATATAAATTCTAACAACGAATGATTTTAAAACGAGTAATAAAAATTATAAATGAATGGTATAAAATAAAATAAATATAAATATGGTTCTGATATATATGGATAATTGATATAACTTTTCTTTCGGGATCCTAGATCACACCTAACCAAGTGTGAATCCATTATAAGGGTTCTCTTTACAATCCCACATTGAATTCCTGATTTTCTATGAGTAAATTTAAATATTGGGAAAATATATGATCTATATCACTTAAAACATATATATTTTCTTATCTTATGGTTATTATTTTGTTTTAAATGTGTTATTACCCTTTCACCTCCCTTTGGTAAAAATATCAATTGAAAATAATCATGTAAGTGGTGCCGAACATTTCACATCTGTTCAGTTGAGAATAATATTCATATTTTTTTATATTAATTATTTTATTTTATAAATTTATTTCTATTTATAAAAATGATTTTTCATGGTAATTTAGTTTTAATTTTAATTTCATTATAATGTTTTTAAAAGAATAATTTTTAACATATTGTTTTTTTCATTTCCTATTTACTTTGTTTACAAAAGTGTTAAAATAATCATCCTTTTTAATTCTTTCCATGAGAACACATTTCCCTATTGATATATATATTTTTATTTAGGAATATTACTTTCTATATTTTCCTTTTTTTCTAAATGTAATACTTATTTCTCTTGTTTTATAAAGTATTTCCTCTAAATAAATATTATCCAAATGTAAAAAATATTTTTTTATTACTTTTCAATGATACATTATAAGTATTTCATAAAGTATTTTTCATCTTTGAAAAAATCCAATAATGTATATTATGATTCACCATGGATATTCACTAATTATTTATCTACATATTTCATATAGATGCCTCTTGATAATGTGTTGTGGGAATTTTCATGAAACCCATTTCTTTCTCATGGGATAATTATATAATGATGAAATTATAATTTGTTTCAAGTTTTTATGGCATGAATATGTTTTCTATGTCATTATATGATGGGTGGGTACACTATATACCTATAAGTAATTGTGTAATGTTTTATTTATTATGATATTGGTAATGGTACCCATGTGGATAGACCAAGTCCATTATTTTTTGGGATATGTGTGGTTAAACTAAATCCACTATATTATAGGATATGGGTTTTTTACTCAAGTCAATAAT
Source organism: Viscum album (assembly GCA_963277665.1). Lineage (NCBI taxonomy): Eukaryota > Viridiplantae > Streptophyta > Magnoliopsida > Santalales > Viscaceae > Viscum > Viscum album. Next base: position 1,078,057,431 of record OY728134.1, on the reverse strand, counting down.
ATTATAGGGAGTTGCTTATCCAATACCATTATGATATGAATGTCTTAGTGGATAGCCTTGTAATTTTCTATTATTTCTATGCTTATGTTAGGTCAATATTTATATGTCATGAAACATAGACATGTCATGATGGGTAAAAATTATTTACTTATGATTTCACACTACCATTGTTCATGTCTTATGTTATTGTCAAAAAATTGTATCATTATTCTTGATTTATGATCTATATTTAATATGGTATGATTTATTTAATTATTTAATTTCTATTTTCCCATATTATGTTCTCACACCCACATGTTTATCTTATAATAATTTTAGATCTCTAATTTATATATCTTATGTTCAAATTTATTGAGAATCTAAACTCACATATTTGTTAGGATTCCATTTCTAAAAGTAATGCATTAGAGTATTATGTATTACTTGTCTACAAGGGTAATATTGTTAATGAAAACTTATTTGACATGATGAAGAATGTTTTTGAAATAGTAGTTGTTATGTATTTAATAACTGAATACTCTAAAAAATAGGTTTTTGGGTTTGATTTATCATGAGCTTTAATGAATATTAATGTTAATTCATGTAATATATACCTATATTATAGTGGGGTTATCTCATCAATAACCTTATAAAAATTTTCAACGGTCATTTTTAGGTTAAATTTACCATTTTTACCATCAATGGGATAAGGACACCAAAAATAATTTACCTTTTCAAATTTTTTTATAAAGTTGAACTAAAATAAATTGTAAACCATTATAAAAATTTGAAACCAAACCATTTCTAATAGAATTGAAATAATTGAAAAATATTATAGGGATATTATTTCATTTTCAGACAATATGTCACTATAAGTTTCATCAAAATTTTATTCCCTATTCCATAGTACTAATGTAATGGGAAATAATATGGATAGGTATAAATTTATCTTAGTATAATTATTATTCCCTATAGTGTAATTCTAGTGGAAAAGAAACAAAACCATCAAATTTTATTGTCATTTTAAATTATAGTAAGGTTACATTAGAAGTGTCGCATGAGAATAATATTTATTTGACCTAAGATATCTAATATTTTCATATAAATTAGGTTATGGTATATTTTTGAATTTCAAAGGTTAAAATCTCAAGGGGTTAAATAGTCAGTGATATTTATTGAAGTTTTTTTATTTAAAAATCAATAATATAAGTATTTTTATGTGTGTGCAGTATTTATCTCAATAATCTATGATTTTTTAGTGATTTATTGAGAATATAATAAAGTTAGGGACTCTAAGAAAATGAAGGAATTTAAGAATCATATAAAGGACCTTATAAATTTATGTTTTGAAACTCATTTTATAGACCTAAATTCTATATTTTTTAAGGTAAATATTCCCCTTTATGGAATTTTATTTTCTAAGATACTTACTATATTTTCATATTTTTCAAATATGGAATGCCTGTAAATATCCTACAATATAAAAGAATATGTACATGGGGTTCATTTATTATGAGAATAAATATAAAAATAAAAATTTCTATAAACAAGTGGTGTGATTAAAATTTTATAATGTATGAATTTTTAATGGGATTTCATGCAATTTCACTAATATTAAATAATGATTTTTTATCATGGAATTGATCCAGAAAAAAGTGTTGTGGTTTATCTTTCCAAATGTGTTAACAATTTTACATCCACACAAGTGAAGAAGAACTGAAATTAAAATTACATCCATCAAATTTTCTTTTTATGGATTTTATTTGAAATACCAATTTTAAATCTGGGGAAGAAACTAATTACAATGTTATGAAATGATCACCAAGAATAAAAATCCCAACTATGAATTTCCTAAAAACACATCTAAAAATAGAAAAATAAAATATTAAATTTCACTAATTTTTTTAGGATAATTGAACTCTTAAATTATAAAAATGGAATCATTAATTTTTTTCTAAAAAAATTAAAGTATTGAAATCTAAACAACACTATGTTCACAAGAAAATGATCTTTATGCATTGGTATAATGTTCTTCTATGTAGTTATAAAATGAATTAGTAGGTGCATGATCCCCAAAAATCATATGTGTTTTATAGGGAATTCAAATTCCCATGATATAAGGATGGATATTGTTTTGAAGATAAATAAAGGAGCATAAAATAGTCAAATAGTATCAAAAACCCATTAAATAACTCTAAAAGACACTAATTTTTGAGTTTCTATTCAATAATTCCATGAGAATTCAATTATTTCACTTTCAGGGAATAAATGAAGGATATATTCATTATATAAGATGATCAATTCCATGGCTGATAAGTTTTCATTAGAAAAAAAGTTATTGGGATTGTTTATCATACTAAGGGTTTTAGCTTAATAATTTAACAATTTGAGTATTTCATCATTAAGAAAAATTGGTATTCTTTAACCATCAACATTTTAGTATTCCTTTGGAATAAGATAGATCTCAATCAACAAATATTCAAAACAATCTTTGGTTTTTTAAATTCCAATGATGTTAAATGAATCTCTCATCTATGATTAAAAAATTATTTATATGAGATAACATGTCAATATTATTCTTTTGAGTGATTTCCTTATACCTCCATAGAAATAAAAGGATTAATTAAAACTTTCTCATCAATTGATAAAGTTCCCATATACCTTTTTTATGTTGAGTAATATTTCCATTTCTATATTTTTTATTGGTTGAATATATAATTTTCAATAAAAATTTATGACATGATACTTCCCTCTGGTTTCTAAAAATTAAATAAGACTCTCAACATTCAATTTATCTGCTTTATATGAAAGTTGAGTTTGAGTAACATGAGTCCATATTAGTGTCACATAGAGATTTTTTGAAAGTTATTCTATATTTTTTTAATCATAATGGATAGTATTTATTTTCTATATTATTCTTAAATGATGGTAATATATAGAACTTGGGAAAATGATTATGATCCACTATCCTTTTTCCCTAAAGATCCATGTTCTCATTGTTATTTTTCTTCTTTTTATTCTTTGAGACACTATCGTGAAAGGTTTTTGTATCTCCAAATCTATAGAAAATAACTATCCTCCACTAGTGGATTAGAATCTGTAAAAATGTCACTCTCTTAATACCTTTAATCTCTCCCATCACTTGTATATTCTCCTCCAATATCAACATGGAAACCTACATGAATAGTTGAAACTAGATTCTTAAGGAAGGATACAATTTTCATTTTCATGAAACATATATTTGAATTCGATTTAAATGATAATACCTTCCCTATTGGATTGGTTATTTTTAATATTTTTTAATATATGACCAAGGTTTATGATAATCATACCGAGGATGTAGTCATTCATAATGAGTGAAACACCTTATAAAAATTTATTATTCACATTCACATTAATAATTCATTTACTACGACTGAATAAAGATAGAGATGAAAAATAAAAGTATACATTTATCTAAATCATATATATATTTATTACAAAATTAAGATGAGAAAATAATACAAAATTCAAACCCCACATTATTAGTGTATTTATATCTCATGTGTTATTTCCACAATAATAATGATTATTCCACTTCCATTCTGATTATAAACATCTTAAATTCATCATGAAAATTTTAGTTTGACAATAAATTAAATTCAAAAACTACATTCAAATGAAAAAAATTTATTCTACATGATTTTCAAAATATCGTCAATTTAGTTAAAGAGTTTTGGGAAATCATTGTTAGGGGTTTGTGAGAATTTCAATGGCATTTTGATACTGAGGGTAAAATCATCATTTCTTTTAGAAGGTGACGTGGGAATAAAATTTTGATTCCATCATTAGATTTAGAATGAAGCGTTTTTTTTATATTATGTGATTATCAAAAAGCCCCGATTTAAAATTGTTTTAAGATATTTTATTAAACCATTTATTTAACTAAGGATTTATTTATTTATATTTGGTTAATATATGTATATAAATTTGTTATAGATATTTATTTAACTATTGATTTTTTTTATTTTTGTTAATTAAATTTAGTATATTATATTTTTTATAGTTTATTTAATATCTAATGGTGAAATTACATTTGAAGAATTAGTTTTGTATTATTTTTCTTTGATTATAATAATTATTTTAAAGATAAATATTTACATTTATTTTTGATGGTGGAATAGTAATTTAATATAAGAGAGTTAAAATTTTTATATAATATGATCTTGTCTTCCCATTCTTATAGATATTTTGTATCAAGGCCGAAGAGGTGGGTCTGAGTCTTTTCATGAAGAGGAAAGTGTTCATCGATTCATATTGAGTTCTTCTATGAATGTATATTGATTATTTTCATTGTTATTTTTCATCATCCTATAAATTTTTTTTGGGGAGTGATGGATAATGGAGTCACTACCACCCATGGATTTTCTCCATGATGGGATCATGTGTTTTCCTATGGAGTTTCTATCACCATGAAATTTAATTAATTTTTATTTAATTATAAGTTTTATTATTTAAAAAAAATATATTGTATTATGTTCGTCCATTGATTCAATTACTAATGGTGGATAATAATTTTTATTTAATGTTAGATTTTAAATGTTTAGTGAGGGGAAATAACATTTATAGAAATAAGTTACCATAAATATTTTCTTTATATTAAAAATTTCATGTAAATATGTAATTCATTATTTGGATGCATGCATATATGTTGAAATTTATTTGGTATGCTCAAATTATATATCCCAAAATTATATATGTTGGGATTCCAAGTGGGATTCTATTTGGGCTTGATTATTTTAGCTTTCCTCATACCTTTAGCCTATAATTTATTCTTCTATATCTTTGTCATTAATCCTATTCATTGACTCCTCGTGGATTATTATTAGCTTAACCACCCATTTTATCTAGGGAGTCCACCAATTCAACATTTAGTGGTCATGCAATTCGGTTTCAAATCTAAGAACTCACTAATTTTCTAAAGTCACGTCATCATTTTAATTGTCTCATAGAAATTTATCATCCCTATAGTGTGATCATTTTCTTGTTTTCGTCACTAAGCTTTGTCTGATTTTTCTATCCTCTTACTATGAAAAAAACCTAGTTTCCATTAGCGACTGTGACATCATGAGTTATCAGAAACATTTTCCGTCATCCTACATGTCTTATATTGGTGAGATATTTATAGTGGAACGTTGACGACATCCATTCATTATAAATATGTGTAGACATACCCAATATTTAATCACATTGGAGTTCTAAGAAATTCATTCTACAAGAATTGTATTGAAATTACAAGATCCCCATCCTCACCCATAGAAGAAAGAGTTCATATTTATTAAAGATACATTAACTATATAGAATTTTATTCATTTCCTTCCATACCTATTTTTATTTAGTATTTTTTCTATATGTTCTTCTATTCATGGTTATCTATATTTCATGGATTTTATTTTATATTCATATTATATCATCATTAATAAATCACGTGTTTGGTTGGTGTCCTTAACAAATATGTTGGTCTATAATGGGATAAAGTACATTAATTCTTTGTATCCTATATATTTATTTTCTTTTCCTTATTTATATCTTGGTTTCTAATTATATATTAGTACGCCAACTAATCTTTAATCCCCTCATATTTAATTTTTTTTTAATTTATATCATTATTATATATTTTAATATTTTTTAAAAATACATAATTAGACTTGATTAACTATTCAGTGATCCACATATATTCTTTGTGGTGTATATACCAACATTGTACCAAACATATTGTAAATAGAGGGGATAAATAAATAATGGCTTCAACTAAGTATGAAATAGAAAATTTTGACAAGGATAATGGCTTTTCGTTGTGGATGATCAAGACGAGGGCCTGGGTTGTCCTTCAGGGGCTCATTAATTCAGTTTAAGTCCCTAAGACACCAATTATAATAGAGCCTAAAGATGGTAAAACCATCAATACATATCAATATATTCTTGACAATGTCTTACAAATTTCCCATCACTCATTACCGTAGTCACTGTGTGACAATTTACTTAGGGAAGTTGCATATAGAACCACTACTGCTAGAATATGGAGGAATATTGAGAAACTGTTAATGACTGCTTCATTAGATGGTATATTATACTACAAACAAAGGTTTCTCACATTTAAAATGTATTATAGTATTTATATTAATTCACATTTAGATGAATTTAATAAATATAGGATTAACCTATCCAATACTAACATAAATATTAATGATGAGGGTAATGATATAATCATTATTTCTCTTGATTATTCCTATAGGGCACTTCTAGAAAAAATGATTTAGGGATGAGACTTATTAATCCTTGAAGGGGTTAAATTGGATTTTCTTTATAATTAATTTCATAGCTATCCTAAAACTAAATTAGTGGTATGGAGTCTATTCTCTAGAGGTAGGTTTGAAACCAAATAAAAAAAATATAATAAGGGAATGATAAGAATAGAAATCGATCAAAATCTAGTTTTAATTATACGGATAAGAAGGTTACCATCTATAATTGTAGGAATCCTAAATACATTAAACCTGAGTGTCGGAAAACCAAGTAGAATTCTGATCCCAGAAATATTATTGACTAGTCATTGTTTGTTGTTAATGGATTTGATAGTGCATAATACATCAATGTTGTTAGGAATTTCCCCACTAAAGAGTGGGTCCTAGATTTAGGTTGTTCAGATCACCTGTGTCCTAGTATAGAGTGATTTATTGAGATAAATGACATAGTAGAGGGAGAGGTGATTCTAGGAAACAATAATAGATTCCATGTATTGTCTAGAGGATCATTTTTATAGAACAATATGACCATTCAATTTTCACATTACTAGATATTAGGTTTGTCATTGATCTTCATTGTGATCTAATCTCCCTATGGGTTCTAGACCATATAGTGTTTTCTTTCAAGTATGAATAAGGTTTTAGGAAACTATATAGGGGATATATAATCATTATAAAGGGATATCTTATGAATGGGAAGTATGTATTGAATGGGAAAAGACATTGTAGGCAGCCAGGTAGTGAATATGTTAACAATACCAATAATACTTTTTTCTAGAATAAGAGATTGGGGAATATAAGATCTAAAGTTTTTGATGAATCAAATAATCCTGAATTTTTTAGTGATATCACACATAGTAATTTACCATTCATGAAGATTATGTTTTGGTTAAGTCTAGAAAATTTAATATTAATTAATCCTTAATTCAAGACAACCATCCTTTAGAATACATGAATATTGATTTATTGGGATATATAATGACCAAATCCCATAGTGAATAACCGTATTTTGATACTTTTATTGATGATGATTCCCAATATGTGTGTATTAAGACTCTTAATAACAAGTCTAATATAATAGAAACATTTAAAACATGTAATACATTGTTGATAATCATATTGGGAGGAAACATAATTTGATTAGAATAGATAATGGGATAGAATACCTATTTATAGAATTCTTATAATTCCAAAAGACTGAAGGTACTTCTATACATAGGATCATTTGGGATATTCCCCAATAGAATGGGTGAGTCAAGTGCATGAAACACACCATACTTGAGGGGGTTAGAAGCATGAATTCATGTTTGGGAATGGCTAAATCATTTTAGGCCTAGGCTACCAGTATTATAGTTTATTTTATTAATGTATTTACTTCATGTTAAAATCAATTCATAACTCCATAAAATTCATGGAATGATAATCCCTATTTATATAGTCATTTGAGAGTCTTTGACTATATAAACTCTTCTGAAATCAAAAATAGATAAATAGAAATATAGATCTCTTAAATGTGTTCTATTTAGTTACCCAAAATTGGTCAATGGCTACAAATTTTTGATTGATTAATCCATTTATAATATATATTTATTCAGGTTGTATAAATATATGAATCATGTTATCAAAAGTTCAAATTTATCACAAATTATAGTGATCATACACTTCACAATGATGTAATAGTGTAACATCATGTCACTGGTTTATAGGTATTCCTTGACCCTTTTTTGATCTTTATTTAGTTGGGGTGTGTGTAGGGTGAAATTTTGATTTTTTTGGAGGTTTATGGGTTGTGCAGTGTTGGTGCATAGTTTTACCAAATAATGCACCTCCAAATTTCAAACCATGCTACCCTAGACGATGTGGGTATTAATAGTTGGTGCACATGGTTATGGTGCACTGTTTTTCTAGCCGTATAGCCCTACCTAACTAACTATGAACGCGTGACTATTTCTTCTAAAAATTATTTTAAAATTACTTGAACCCCTATTTAAATCCCCGGTCAACCTTAAATCCACTTATCTCAAATTTCAAGGATTTATAGGCTACCATGAATGGATTTTGGACCCTTAAAACCCCATTTCTGGTGAATCAAAGTGCTGGTGGAAGATATGATCCCTCTCCAGTTAGTGGATACCCTCCCGTTATTTCTCTCTGGCTATCTCTTTCTTTCCTCCATAGAGTTTTTTAGATGATCACATGTTCGATGGATCTAAAATTGATTTAAAAGTATCTTGAACCTAGGTTTGGTTTCTTGATCTCTATCTCTATTATTCTTTTTTTGGAAGAACTTATTGTGAGTGTTGATTTTTCATTCTAAGATTAAATGTTGGTGGTTCTGTTTGAGATTTAATAAATAAGTAGATATGGATTTTTTGATTGTTGAAACGGATTTCTATTTTTTTTATGAAAATCCAAATTTATATAATCTTGTGTTGGGATTTTAATTGTTATGGATTCTGGAAATCCCCCAAATTAAAATGGAATTTGGAATTTGGGGTGTATTTTGAAATTGATGGAGTTGGTGATTTAATTTGAGAATTGATTTTATAAAATAGATTAAATTAAATTATTAAAAACCTATGATTGAGATTTCATATAAAAGGAATGAAATGATGAAAAATATATGTTTTGGTTTCAAAAGTGAATTGGAATACTGAATTGAGAATTGGGAAATTGAATAGTAATTGATGATTTGATTTGAAGTGAGATAATTTTCCCATTATTTATTTATTGATTGAGAACATGTGAGGTTGGGAAGTTAGTGGGTTATATAGTAAAATAAATGTAGGGCGATTCTTCCCTAGAAATGGATTGATGCTGAAAACTCTAAAAAACCTAGTTATGAAGATCTTATCCCTAATAGGATATTGATGAGTCCTATTTGGAATGAGATTGAGGGACATGTGTACACACATTTCCATGATCATTGATATGATATGTGTGAGGATCCCATGGATAAAAACTATCATACTGAAGAGCATATGACCAAGGGGATTATTGTGATTGTATGATATATGTGCCATTGATTATGAATTTTTTTATTTATTCCAGTTGATTTATATAAATTGTTTTATATAAAATATTTATTTAATACATGTTGGAAATATTTCCACCATTTTGAGATGATAAACTGTTTTTTAAAATATGAAAACGTATTTCAATTCCCCAATTTATTTAAATTGAATGAATAATTTGGTTTATTATTTTGGAATCTTTTTATGGAAAACCTGGTGAGACCGTACTGGGAATTTTAGATCACAACCTACCTTTTCCTTCCTGTGTTTATAGATTTCATTTTCCCAAGTTTTTGTAAAGGGAAATCACTTCTTAGAGCAGGTAGATGTTCTTGATCATTTAGGCTTGGAGTGATGTTTCCTTTGGGTATGTTTGTATTTTGGCTGAGTACTTTGATAATGTATCATTTGGGTTTCGACATACCTATTTGGTTTCTGGTAAATTCTCCCTATTGAGTTTTTAACATAATGAGTTGTATATTTTACATTTCACTTTTTCTATGGATTTTTTTCCTCTTTATGTTATATGATTATAGGTGATAGAAACCAACCCATAGGGTTTGGGAACACCTTTCGGGCCATGTCAGTGCTGATTCGAGTATCAGGAAACCATGGTATCTAGGGTTTTTCATGATCAAGTGGCATCAAAGGGACACGTTTAGAATCATTACTTGATTTCATTATATAGTTTGAGATATTTTTGATACACATGAGGTAGTTATGAGAGAGTTTTTGGCAATATCTCATCATAACAAGACACAAGTCACCATGGGTGGTTTGTGATAGTTGTCTTAAGGAATGATTTGATCTAGTTATAGTATTTCACATAGTTTTGATTTGGATAAGTTGAAGTAAAAATCATTATATCATATATAATAAGATTAATTTTCCCTTTCTCTTGTTTTGGTTGTTCATCTAGGTAATCTTTATGATGTCATCAATGTTGTTTGATGATGTTGTGTAATATCATGCCTCAGAGAATACATGTGAATAGGATTCAGGAGAAAGAAACTAATGAAAAATAATGAGTTATTCCTCCAATGGACCAAAATATCTATGAGATTTTTATACATTCTATTGAAGCTATAGGAAAGACACCTAAACCTGAAACTGCTCAAACTCTTGTTATGGAACCTCATAGGGATGCATCCTAGAGTCATGTTTATGAGTTCATTAACCAGAATCCACCATCATTCCAAGGCTCTAATGACCCTAAAGTAGCTAAGGATTGGTTGAGGGGGATAGATATTTTTTTGATTTATTAGAGATGTCGGGTTTGATTAATGGAAAATATGATACCATTAATCTATAAGGACCTAGTAGGAGATGGTGGGTCTCTATGGAGATGATAAAGATGAATGATGGATTAGTATGGAAGGAAATTAATTTTCTTTTCACTAAACAGTTATATCCATGGTCTATAGTGTTGGATAATTCTATGGAGTTTTTTAAAATTGAACATGCTAACAGGACCATGACATAATATTAAAACTGATTTTCCAAGCCTATGAAGTCTACACCTAAGATTTTATTAAATTAGAAGATGAATACTTGATGGTTTGATATGGGTATTCATTTTGATATTTATTCTCATGGATTCTTATTGATGTTATCTTCTTATGATTAAATGATGGATAGAGTGTTAATGGTTGATCTTGACATGTCAATGTAATGATATTTCATTTTTCACCCAATGGAATTTCTATGAGTTACTTTAAAATAAATATAAATCATAATGAGTCTCATGTTAGTTCTCGACATTAGGGATCTTCTAGACCTCCTGCAGTTCCTAGAAGAGGTCCTTTGACTTTCTTCTAGTGTGAAAAGCCTAAGTATTCAAAATGGGTTTGCGTAGAGGCACTCATGACTTGTATCTCATGTGGATGATCGGGTTATTATAGAAGTTTTGTTATATATTTTCTACCCCATGTAGTGTTATGATATCATCAACACCAAAAATTGTTATAGAAAATTCATATACTTCACGAAAAAATGGGTTCTAACCATAGGAATCTAAAAATAACTTTCTTTATGCAGTGGAAGAATTTGTAGATAAAGTAAATGAATGTCCAGTAACTATAAGAGGTTTCATCACTATAGATTCATCATTAGTGACTACTTTATTTGATACTAGTGAATCTCATTCATTTATATTGAATCGTATTGCGATTATTCTAAATACCCATTTAGATATTTTATCTTATGTGATAGATATTACTACAAACATCATATTTAAGAGAGATAAGGGTCTCCATTATTATGTTTGTGAATTTTCTTTATCATAAATAATGTTTTCTTGTGATTTTTTTGGTTCCCTACATGAAAAATCATGATGTAATTTTTGGGATGGATTTCTGTATTTCTAATAAGGCCAAAATGGACTAATATTTTTGATGGGTTTCCTTTAATGTGCCTGATGGGGTGTGCATTATCTTTTAGTAATAATGGGACATGGGGTCATTTAGAGACCAATATTCATATCTAGATTTTAGGAAAGTAATATCAGTGTTACATTTTGATGTAGAGTGGGAATCTTTGAGTGATGACCACCCTCAAGTTATTATTGAGCTTCCAGATGTTTTCCTTTTTAATTATATAGGTTCCCAATAGTAAGTTAGGAAGATATTTCTATTGATATAGTTATTGGTTATAAGGAAGTATCTAAACCTTCTTACCATATGGAACCTACTGAAATGAAGGAGTTGAAAACTCAGTTGGATGATCTGTTAGAGAAAGTTTTTAGTCTCCTGAGTGTGTAAAATTTGGTGGAACCTATTCAATTTACTATCAAATATGATGGAACACTTAAATTATGTGTTGATTATCATAAACTAAACCAATTTACAATAATGAATAAGTGTCTTCTACGATGGATAGATGATCTATTTGACTAGTTGAAATGGTATAAGTTTTCCCTAAAGATTTATCTTTCATCTGGTTCTCACTAGTTTAGAATAAATGAATCAGACATTTAAAAGGCTATCTTATAGAGTATTTATGGTCATTATGAGTATCATGTCATTCTATTTGGTCTAACCAAGTATTTTGTAGTCTTTATAGATTTGATGAATAGGATCTTCCATGAGTATCTTGATATATTCATGGTGGTATTTGTGGACTACATCCTAGTTTACTTATAGTAGTAGGAAAATCATGTGCATCATCTGAGAGTGGATCTTGAATTTTTGAGAAATCACCAACTTTATTCTAAGATATTGAAATGTTATTTCTAGATTCAGAATATGAATTTCATAGGACATGTGGTCTCGGAACATGGTATCTTAGTTGATCCTAAAAAGATGAAAGCTATTATGATATGAGAGTAACCATGAAATGTTTCTTAGATTCAGATCTTCTAGGGATTAGCTAGGTATTATAGATGGTTCATAAAGTATTTCTCAATTTTGGATTATCTGATGACCTTTGTCAATCAAAAGGGAGTGAAGTTCATTTGGGTTGAAAGAGTTTAGAGTTCTTTTGATGAGATGAAATGTCTATCAACTTCTGTACTGGTGTTGACTCATCTAGAGGACGGGAAGGGCTACATGGTATTTTTTGATGCCTCCTTTTTGGGTTTTGTTTGTGTTCTTAAGTAGAGTGATCACATCAGTGTATATGGATCTTGTAATATTAAGAAAACACAGGAAAAATTATCCCGCATTACCTTTTTTCTCGTAGGTTAACTATTTTTATCAAACCCCAAGATCTTGAGTTATTTATTCTCTAAAAAGATTTGAATATCTTAGAGAGGTGTTGGGTGGATTTTAGGTAATCATTTTATTTAGACATTTCCAATACCCATTGTAAAGGGAATGTTGTTGTGGATGCCTTGAACAGGAAACTTCCAAACCATGACTTGAATGAATTATGAGAAGAGTGGAACTTGAAGGATCTCTTTTCATAATTAAATTTAAGAGTTCCAAAAATAGGTGTCAAGGTTGTGTTTTATAGTGTTCATTTGATCGCCACTCTTTTTGAGATGATTCTTCAGTAATATCAGCTTAATGATAAGTTCTATTGCATTAGAGACACTCTTTATTATGGGAATACAATTTTAGAGTGTCCATTCTTGAATGTGGGTATTATATGTTTTTTTGGAATTGGTTTTCTGTGCCGTTATCCATGAGAAAGGCTGTTATGGTGGATTACCATAATTCCCAGTTGGATGTGAACCTAGGAACCAAAATGATATTTTATAATATGCAATGTCGATTCTAGTGTCTAGGTATGAGATGAGAAATTTAAAATTTTGTCTCTCAATGTAATAATTTCCAATAGGTGAAGGAATATCACCAAAGACCTTCAAGTATGATTTTCCCACATTCAGTATCGAATTGGATGCGGGATGAGATTTATATAGACATTTTGGATGGGTTTCCTTATGTCCCTAAAAAAAGAACACGATATGGGTTGTGATTGATTGGTTGGCCAAATCAGCTCACTTTATACCCATTCATGAAACAACCAAAGTTAAGGAGTTGGGAAATCTCCATGAAAAATAAAAGGTTCTATTATATGGAGTTCTATATTTTATATCCTCTGATAGGGATCCCTATTTTACTTCTTTCTTTTGGAGATGCCTCTAGGTGGTACTGAGATATCAGGTTTAGTTGAGTACAACATTCCATCCAAGGATGGGTAGATAGACAAAGGGAGAAATAAATATTCATGAGGATATTATTTTTGGCTGTTTTATTGATTTTATAAGATCTTTTGACTAACATTTGGGAATGTTTAATTTTTATATAAAAATTGTTACCAATCCATGATCATAATGGCAAATTTTGAGGCCCTACATGGATGTTATTGTAAATATATGTTGTGTTGGTCGTATATCAGTGGAAGTTCATTAGTTATAAAACAAATTGGTTCCAATAACATAAAAAAATATTCAATTTATTTTTCATAAAATGTTTATGGAACATAGCTAATATAAATCTTATGTAAATAGTTATTGTAGATCATTGTAGTTATTTTTAGGAGATGGAATGTTCTTGAAATTTTATTCATGTTTGGGTCATCAAAGGCTTGGGAGTTAAGGGAATATTTATCTTTTTTTGTGATACATTTGAGTTTTTTGAGAAGGTGTGGATAATTTCTTAACATTTATCACTTTAAAAATAGATTCTGGTGATACATAATGTGTTCTGTGTATCACAAATGTGAAGGTATCTTTATGATATTTCTCTTGTTTTGAGCTAGAATGACCTAGATATTGAGACTAATTTATCAATGTCTGATCATCTATACATGATATTAGATTTTGAGACAAAGATAGATTTTGGGAGATGATACCTTTTGTAAATGTGGAATGGAATCATGGTTCTGATATGTATGAGACTTGGGATAGGTTGGCACTGATGAGAGGGTAGTGGCCTCATGTTATTGAAATGAGAACTTCTTGACATGATTTATGGGGAAATATAGTTTCTATAGTGGGATGGTTGTAACATCCTATTACTAGTTTTTAGGTATTCCATGAACCTTATTCTAATCATACATATATTGTGTCTTGTTTTGAGGGAAATTTTGATATTTTTGGATGTTTCTGGGATGTTCACAGTTCTTTCATGGTTTTCTAAAAATGTGCACCCCCTTATTGAAAACCACAAAACCTTGTAAAGTGAGGTTTTGAATGGTTGGAAAACAGTTTGTAAAATCATGTGACCACCTAATTGAAAAAATTAATCCTAGTAGAGGGGTTCCGGGTTAGGGTTCACTATTTTTCTAACCATGAGGCCCTTCACAACTAACCGTGCATTATGAGATTTTTATTTCCAAACTTATTTTAAAATTCCTCCAACCCATGTTTAAGTCCTAGATCAAACCTAAAACAACCTATATTGAATTATAGTTCATTGGAGGCTCTCAAGTCCCAATTTTGGAGCCTCTAAACCCCATATTTGATTAACTGGGTCATAGGTGGAAGACTCTATCACTCTTTGGTAAGTGGACCTCCTCCCATTCATTCCCTCTTTATCCCTCTTTATTTAATCCATAGAGAATTTTATATCAGAATGTTATTGATCTATCTAAACTCAATATGAATGGATGATGATTTTAGTTTTGGTTTCTTTAACTTTATCACCCACATCATTTGTCGAAAGAACCCATTGAAGGTGTTGATTGGTGATTTCATGATTACAGGTAGGTGGTTCTATTTCATATTTTACAAATAATTAAACCTTTATTTGATTGAATTTTAAAATAGAATTCAATTGTTTTATAAAAACCAAAATTGATATAATTTATAATTGGTATTTTAATTGGTCTTGATTTTTGAGAAAGACACTAATCCTAATAGAATTTTGAATTTAGGGTATATTGATATATTTATGTAATTGATTATTTCAATAGAGAATTGATTTTATAAAATAAATTAAATTGAATTGATAAAAAAATATGATTGGTTTTGCATTGAAATGTCAAGAAATGATGAAAAGTACATGTTTTGGTATTGAAAGTGAATTCACACACTAAACTGAAAATTGATCAATTGAATGGTAAATGATGATTTTATCTGAAATGAGATGATTTTACCTTTATAGATTGATTGAATGAGCACATGAGATCTTGGTTTGTTAGTGGGATATCTGGGACAATCACACTAAGATTATTATTCTTTAGAAATGGATTTATACAAACAACTCTAACAAAAACCTAGTTAGGAATATTTTATCCCTGATTGGATGTTGATGATCCCTATTCATCCATAACCCGAGGGAAGTGTGTACACATATTTCCATGTTCAATGATATGAGATGTGTGAGGATCCTATAACTAGAAACATCATACCACAGGGTAGATGACCATGGTGAATATTGTGATTATTTTGATATATATTCTATTGATTATGAAACTAATTTATTCATGTTAGTTCATGTATATAAATATTTTTTATATAATTTTTTTTATAACATGTTTTAAATGTTTTCTATAATTTTGAAATTAAAGAATTTTTTGTATTAAATATGAAAATTATTGTCATGCCCAAATTTATTTAAATTGAACGAATTATTTAGATTATTATTATGGAATATCTTTATGGATCACTTGGCGAGAACCTATAAATATTTTTACCACACACCCAACCTTTTCCTTTGGGTGTTTGAATATTTCCTTCTTCTAGGTCCGAGGAAAGGGAATGCCCAACTTGGAAGGGGTGGATTTTCCTGATTCTTTGGTCCTAGAGTGTTGTTTCCTTTGTATATGTTTTTTATTTCTTCTAAGTAATTTTATGATATACTATCTTGGGGTTTTATATACCTATTTGGTTTCTAGTACTTTCTACCTATTGATTTTTGATCATGATGACTTTTATCTTTTACCATCCACTATTTTTTGGAAAATTAATTCCCTCTTTATCTTGTATGATGTTAGGTGCTTGTTTCCAACCCATGGGGATCTAGAATTCCCTTAAAGACATGTTAGTTCCAGCTCAGGTATCATGGTACCAGGGTATCCAAGATTGTTTGTGACATATACAGAATATAACTACAACCCCATTTGAGTCTCACACTAAGCCTTATCCACCTAAACCTCAAACAGACAACCATTCTCAATTCAGTATAGACTCAGTGTTATATGATCAATCATTTAATGATGTTAATGATTTACAAGATTACTAGAGTTAATGTTAAGAGGTTGATAAGATCCCCATGATCTTTTCAGACAATATCATATCACATCTATTACTTTCCACATTGAATATGAACTTGGTGACGATGACCTCAAACATTTATGGAAGCTATTTATGATATAGATTCCAAGAATTTTATATCATCCATTGATGATTAAATGAAATCCTTAAATAAATACAGTAGTTGTTCTATCATTTAAAGGCCTTCTAATGCAAAAATAATTTATTTTATATTAATCTTTAAGATGAAAGAGGACAACATAACCGATAAGTTAATAAAAAATAAGGAAAAATTAATGGATAAGGTTTTCCTTCAATTGGAAGGAATTGATTACTCTAATAAATTTTTAATTGTTGTTAAGAATTCATCCATTCAGCTATTACTTTGTTTTTCTTCTTACGAAGACCTTCATATATAGTAGTTTGATGTAAAGACTGATTTTATTCAAGATGTAATTGATGAGAAATTTTATATGAATCTTGTGGATAGTTACATGAAAAGTAACACCCTGACTCTAATAACCTAGATTAAGTGTTTACATTTTTTACATTGGTATAGGATACAAGGGATCTCACCATGGATGATCGATCATTTTAGAAGTCTTTTAAAATTAGATAAATACATGATTCATATATTATAATGGAGGTATAAAAAAAATTACATATGTGAAATTATTGAATCCTAAAATAATTCATAATATCTTTCTTTATATCATAGGGAAAGAAAAATAAAATAAAATCTAAGCAGAGATACTTAATAAGGGTTATGTACAACAGAATATATCATGAGTAAATAAGGAATAATCAATATAGAAGAGATAATTATCAAAACAAAAACCATTAAACCAACAACTTGTGTTCAACAAAAATCCATGGATGATATAAAATAATAATATCATGGATAATGGGAGCTGAATTTTTAATAAAATAAATAAATAATTTTATAAATTCTTGATCAGGGCCTCTTAACCAAGATTTCATGAATCTTACTACGAAGGAATCTTAACCAAGACATCATTTTTAGTAAATGGTTAGGAAAATACCAGATACCCATCTAATATAGAATGTATGATATTTTTTCTCATGAGACATGTCAGTGCATAAAGGGGGTATATAAAACTAGACCCACCTATATCTTGTGTATCCTATTCATTCTATTTATTCTGAATGATTAATAAAATTCATTCTCAAAATTCCTTATAAGTAAACAATTATCTGTATTAAATTAAGAATAGAGGACATAAATATTTGACCCATAATTGAAATAATTTAAAAATATTATTTCAGTTGATACTATATATAGAAATGTTATATGGGTGAATCATCCCCAATATAAAATATTTTTTTTGAATTCGTTAACAATATTAAATATACAGTCACAAAGGAAAAAATAATGTCTAATAAACAATAGAGTGTGATATATAACATTATCACAATAATGTGAATGGTCTCAAAATAAGGTATAATCCAATATCAATAAAGGATGATAAAAGAAAATCAATTCACTATAAAATATGGGTTTCTAGTAAAAAAATCCTTTATAAAATAAAATTATGGAAATATATTAAAAATAACTTCCTTGTAAATTTTTGTAAAAATAGAGCAATAAATAGCTTCTCAAAAGTCCATTTATTCCTTTTAGAAAATAATACCAACTTATTCTGATAACATTTTAATTACAATTCCCAAAATATTGAAAAAAATATTTCCTTCAAAAATAGTAATGGAAAATTTTATAGGATTCTTTAAAGGAAAGGTTATCCATGATGGTGGTAAATGACATTTGTGTAGGGTATATTGAAGAAATGTTTATGTTGACACCTTTGGTAATCTTAATATTTATGTATTTACCAATCACCTCTTTAAAACATTATAACATTTTTTATGTTCTTATAAACATATAAACATTACCCATTTATGTTTAAACTCAGGTTACTAGGTATTTTAATGAGAAAAATGTTAAATAAATAACCAATAGTAATATTCTAATCCAAGGAAACTATGTAAATATTTTATTCTAGTTTGTGTTGGATATTTTAGAACTATATTTTTCATTTAATAATCAATATATATTAAATCTATAGAGACAATATTTCCAATAAATAAATCACTTGAATCCATAATTCTCATTTTCTAAATTCTCTATATAAATACTTTTCTCTAATAGTTTTAAGAATGATTCAAAAATGAAACTTATGGTCATTATAGATTTTAGAGTATATAAGGATATCATCAAAAAATGGAACAATGATATTATTTATATAATCCATGAATAAAATTTAAATACGATACATAAAAAGAGAGGGAACATTAGTCAATACATAGTACATTACTATAATGTTTTAATTTATATGGCTTTTTTAGATCTCATCATTGAATATTTTCCCTCTTTACTCACACGTGTTGATACCCAAAACAAATATCAAGATTTAAAAAATATTAATCTATATAAATTTGATCAATAAATTCATTTAAATGGGGAATTTGATAGTTTATCTTAATGTTAATTACATTGATTTCCCTATAATCAATGCACAAACCCATGGACCCATATTTATTCTTAAAAAAGAACATGGGATCCCTATTGTGAAACATTGGGGTGTATGAATATAATATCACAAAACTCCTATAGTAATTTCTTAAGTTACACTAATCCCACTATGGATATAGTATATGGAGTCTTAGATATAGATTTTTTATCAGGGATGATATCAATGAGAAACAAAACTTTTATCTTTGGTTGATTTCTAGGTAATTATTCAGGAAACAAATCAATATACTATTTCAGAATCAGTAATTCCTTAATTATAAGGAAACCTTTCCTATTAATAGGATTTGTTTCATTTTCATCTGAAAAAGATTCCTTATAAAGAGATATAGAATATGGATCTCGATGTATTTCTGAGGATGT
Source organism: Viscum album (assembly GCA_963277665.1). Lineage (NCBI taxonomy): Eukaryota > Viridiplantae > Streptophyta > Magnoliopsida > Santalales > Viscaceae > Viscum > Viscum album. Next base: position 1,078,037,604 of record OY728134.1, on the reverse strand, counting down.
TATCACCCAATAAAAAGAAGGGATTTCATATCTCCAATGTCAATCATAATCTCCCTCTCTTGGAAATAAATTTTTACCTTAAAATTTTAAATGTAATATGTTAAAAGGATTGGATCAATGTCATCCATAGAAATAAAAATCACAATTGAAAATAGGGTATGTCTATGTGTCAAAAATGTGATGAATGACACATCCTTGTTGATATAATATTTCCACTAGAAGTCTTGATTGAGGACTCTATCCTTAGGGTGATAGGGAAATATCTAATTTTCTTTGAAATCATGGAAGACATAAAATAGGGATAATATTTAGAATAAAATTAATATTTGGATAAATTTGAGGTTATGATCAAAGTGAAAACCAATTATTTGGGAATTTAAGCCACATTTTTAGTAATCATATAAGCATGGGCTAATCCTATTTGATAATTATGTCAATGGTTTCCTTGACATTAGTACATTGGTTTGAATAATTCACCATCTCTATATAGTTAAAGAACTGGGAAGAATTATATTATTTATTTTCCTTTCATAAAGAGACTCTTAGCCCCATTATTTATAATTAAAACAAAATATTCCCCCCACTAAACTTGTCTGGGTGTTTCCTTATATAATTTTCACTTTTTAGAAGTATCATATTCCATTTTTTCTTCTTTGAAACATGCATTTTCTCTTGGTTCTCAGTAAAACACTTCATTTATTTATTTCCCTTAAATAAATGAGACCTAAAAAATTGTTTCACTCTATTGATAACAATTGATAATATATACTTAAATGATGAATTTTTTTGATAAAATATTTTCCTTTAAAGGTGAAGCTTAAGATAATAAAATAAATAATAAATCTTTATTTTTAAATTACATGTGTAGACTAAGATATGAATCTATAATAAGGTAATGTTATCATCAAACTCTACAAAAATTTATTCTTCCTTCATCTCTTAATTGAGGAATATACTCTCTATTTATTCTCTATGATCTCATGGAACAAATTTGTTGAATAATACCACTTTCATGTACCATCTCAGGTCAACCCTAAACCAAACACCCAAGCTAATCTGCAACATGGCTCAAGAGGCATTCTCGGTCCTCCGAGGTTGAAAAATTGTTCTAGGACATCAAAAGATAAACTGATGGAATGATTTCTCCCAATGTTAAAATAAATTAAGTAATTGAAATAAAATAAGTATCCCAATATATATAAATTTCTAAACTAAACATAATTCATACATGTAACTAGAAATCAAAAAACTAAACAACAAAACCCAACTAAACCTGATTCCCACAATGTTTCCATGTAACCCTGAGGGTCACTATTTGATGCCAAAATCAACCATATCCCACGATGATCGAAAATGAGTTGAAAACTACTCCATATGAAAAAAAGAAATAACTATAGGTATGAGAATCAAAACCTTATAAGCATTCTTGAAAAAATCTATTCCCAATAAACTTCCTTTAAATAAAATAAACATCAACTTCAGGTTTGAGATACAACATATAAAATTAATCTTTTCCATGAATTTTACACTTCAAAATAAAAACATGATCCATTTAACTTTTCACTTTAAATCTATATTTTTTCCAAGAAAGAAACATTAACATTTTCAAGCAAAGAGAATATTATTTTATTACAAAATAGGGAAAAAAGAGTATAAAACATTTCTAAGAAACATATTTCCATAAACCATGGAATGCCATACCATATCATTCCAAATAAATACACCACACATGAAAGCACCATAATTATCAAATAATAATGGAAATAGAAATAAATACACAAGAGTAAACAACCAAAAAATGAATAAAATCATTTTAACCGGACTACTAAGTACCAAGGGACATTGGAAATCCTAGGATCCCATAAGAATAATCTAGAACATACTATATATCTTGAATCATCTTGAAGGCATCCCTCACCTGATGAAATAAAATTTACCCACACACTCTATCTCACCCTATCTTGTTTGACCAAGGGGAACTATCCCATAGAAACAAAATAAAATAAACCAATTCCCTACTATGGGCCACTAGCCAGGACACAATCCTAACTAGTGGAGTAATATTTCAAAAAAAAATACACTAGATATATAAGGTTCCCATGTAAAAAGTATAGCAGGGGTGAGACAATTAATTAAAACTGAGAATCCAATCACATTCACATACACTGTATATAAATAATTCACACAAAAAGAATAACCCTGAGACACCCCAAGGATCAATCTATTGCCTTACAAATAATATATATCAAATGAGTCCACACCGAGGATCACCTATTCCCCTCAAAGAAAATAGACCATGAGGAGTCCACAATGAGGACATCCCACCCATTCAAAATAAATGGATAATGAGGATTCCTTAGTGAGTAAATTCAATCCATTCAATATAAACATGTAAAGAGGATTATCTAAGAATTTTTTTCAAAATAATCATTTTTACCAATTTAAATAAGTGCCAAACTGGCCTTAAGCACCCTTCAAAAAAACATCATTTCTCAAAGAACTAAGTCCAATATTCAAAAAATTTGAAATAAAACATTCTAAATTTAACAATTATTTTAGAAAATTCCATTTAAGTACTCATGTCACATTTTCAAATTGAATGCAAATTCATTAAAATGCCAGATGGGCCAAACACCATCATCACATACCAAACCATTTTCCAAACCATAAAACATCCACAACATTAAAATCCAAACCATTTAGAAACCTATTTTTAGAAACCCAAAACATATTTTAAAATTTAAAATATTAATTTAAAAATCCAAACCATTATTTAAATATCCCAAATAACTCACGATGTCGTACCATAAATTTTATCCAAATCTTAGTGTAAAAAATTTAATAAATCAATTCCATTTTTCTGAAAACAAGGAATAAATCACCACTAATCAAACCAAAAAGTTTTTGAAAGATCCTAAATTATGATTTGTGATATATGGAATGTTCAAAAATCATGAAACCAACATTTCTTAAATGTAAAGGACCTATGAAAAGGGAAACCTACCTCAAATCCCGCGTTCTTCAATAACGCCAACCTAAAACCACTCCATGACAATTCCAAGATTCAATTACTACCTTGAGAAACCTTAAGCAATAAAAAAACAGTATTAAAACCTAAATAAAAATTAACCCTAGATCCGCATGACCATGAGATAAGAGTAAATGAAGAGTAAATTGAATGATAAGGAAGATGAAGAAGAGGAGAAGTGATTACATTGAAGATTCACACTAAATCATTGAAGAATCACTAGATCCACACCATATGAGTGGAGGAAAGGCAAGGATAAAAAGTGGGAGGCTCAATTTGGGTCACAAAAACCCATATAAGGTAATTATGGGAGTTTTGGGGTTAAAATATTGAGGGGGTAGAATATGAATTTCACAATTTTTAAGATCTGGGGACTGTGCATAGTTTCGCCACATGGTTTTTCAAACCATGCACCCACCCTGAACCCCTCAATGGAAACACATAGAAGCCACACAGTTTGGACACAAATTTTGGTAAACTATGTGCCAACCATGTGAAATGGTTCTTCAAAGATACAAAATAACCATGTAAGCTTTACACATGGTTTGACAAACCATGAACAGGTCATACTCCAAGCCTCAAACACCAACCCTTAAGCTGCACAGTTTCTTGGACTATGCTACATGGTTTCCTCTAACTATAAACCAACTGTGTGCCTCCTACTTTCAAGCCCAAAATCCCGTATTTCAACAAAATATATTGGATTAACCAAGGAATAAACACAAGGACAAATATAGACAAAATAACATCTCAAAATTTAAATTCATCACACCCAGAACTCGAGAGAAAACGAAAAGCCAAAAGCTGAATTAGCAAAAATGATGAGATTAAAAATCTAAGTGTGATAAACAAATTAAATTGTATTCATTCCATACATTATATTTATCCAAAAAATTTAGTCTTACAGATTGATGATCACCAAAGATCCACATACTTCTTTAGGCAATACACTTCTAAAAATAAACATTTCCCTTTTAATACTTATCAGGTCTAGAAATATGTTTTATAATGACTTAACCCATTTTAATATACTAATGGATTATTATTTCTATTAAAATATAGTGTATTATTATGCATTAAGTGATCCAACATAGGTGAATGACACTGTAGAATAATTGTTTTCTCTATATGGGCATAATTATTCCACATAATTCATGTTAGATTGTTTAATATAGATAAAATATACCCAGTTCCAACACCAGTTTTATTTCCTTACTCAATAGAGAAATACCTAAATTAACTATGGGGTTTGATTCCATTTCTTACAATAAGATCCTTATCTAAAAAATTTAACATTTTCAGTAAGCTCATAATCACCAAGAATATTGAGCCTGAAAATAAAAATCTATATAATTATAGAATTCATAAAATTCCCTAAGGAATTATCATAATTCTAATGTTATTTATGTTCATTGGGAATCTTGGTCCATAGGTTTCTACTAAACAAACTTTTATACGAAATATAACTCCCCATCTATAGTAAGCAAAGCTAGTGTATATTTTATTTCCTTGGTAAAAGATATAAGGAATCTCACCATGCAGGATAAATCAATTTATATGTCTTGGAAAACTAGAAAAATAAATAATTCCCATGTTATATTGTAAATATAAAAAATATAACATATGAAACACTCTTGAATACTTGAAATTAATAAAAACATATTTTTAATATAATGGGAAAAGGAAAAAAATAAAGGGTGATCTAAGATGCATAGTAAGGGTTATGTAGAGTTGAAGATTTCATGAGTAGATAAGGCATAATAAATATGGTACAGTGGAAAATCAAAACACATTAAATTCAATAAACAAATTGAGTTCTATAAATATCCATGACTTATATCAACATTGAAATAACACTGATAATGGAAAATGAATTCTTACTAATGAAAATTGAAAATTCTAGACATCCATGGTCAAGGAAGCTAAACTATAATATGATAAATCATGCCATAAAGTCCTCTCAACCAAGAAATTATTCATAATAAATTGGTAGGTGTAAACTAGATACCCATCTAATATAAATGCATACTATTTTCCCTCATGTCACCTGTTAATGAATCTTATGGCTATTTAAAACCTATCCTCACCCATCACTTACTTATCCTATGCATTCCTTATTTTTTAATGACCAATAAATTTCATTTTGAAAATTCCTTGTATGTCAATAATTATTTGTTAATAATTCAGAATACAAAACATCAATATTTCCCAGGTAAATGAAATTACATAATTAATAATACTCCTTTAACTGATACTGTATATTGAAATTGTATACTATTGAAAAAATTTCAATGCAATAGAAATGATCCGAAAATCATCGATGATATAAAAAATATGTACGCGAAGGATAAAAATATTATCTAATGAATAATGGATAGTGATAGAGAACATGATCATAAAAAAGAGAGTGACCTAAAAATAAGCTCTAATTCATTATCATTAAAGGATGAAAAATACTATATATTCTTTAGATATTAAGTTTTTCTAGTTAAAATAAGTGTTTGTTAAATAAATAAGAGTAATAAATTAAAAATAACTTAATTTTAACTTCATATTAGAATAGAGTTATAAATTACTTTTCAAAATTAATTTCATTCCATTAAGAAAATTATTCCATTTTCATTTGATATAATTTTAATTAAAAGTTTAAAAATAATGAGAAAATTAAATTCTTGGAAAATTAATATGGAAACTTGTAAATGAATATTCAATGAAAAGGTTATTAATGATTGAATGAAAATATGTTCATTTTGTGTATATTAAAACAATGATTCTTTTCACACATTTAGTAAAAAGTACCTTATTTGACAATAAGATTCCTTTCAAACCATTTTATAGGAATTCAAAAAATGGATAAAAAATAACATTAATTTTTTTTGGAGTTTTTGGAGAATATTAAAAACAATATTGAAAACCTTTTCATGAAAAAATGGACTTGGAAGAAAAATCATTGGATGGAAAACTTCAAAATAATATATTTAAAATAACATCCATTACATATGACATACTTGTTGATTCATGATCAAACACGAGAATAATTGGAATATAAATATTTAAAACTTAACATAAATAGAATAAAATAAAAATATATTGGGTTAAAAATATTTTGATCTTATTAAATTCCCAAGGAAACATGAACATCAATAATCTCAAAAAAAATGTGATTGTTATAGAAATATCATACATCATGTTTGACTTCCCTTATGAATGATTTAAAAGTAATTTATAATAATGTAAAGGTATCAAACTTCTATAATAAAACCATATAAATAATTATAATATCATATATGGTCCATTTATAACATTTAAACACCTTTTTATTAATAATTATTTACTAAAATCATCATTGTTGAGTGTTACCATCTTCATTTTCCATGTATGTTTTGGTACATTAGTTTCATTCCATGAATATTTATAATGGTTTCATAATATGAAAAATTATATTAATGATATATATATTGTATATATTAATTATATATATTTTTATTATAGTTATTTAAATGCATAAATGAAAAATTAATCTCATCACCTCATGGAGGTGGTAGTCCTCACATACACATGAATGTCGTTGTCATTTTTTAATGGGTGTAAGGGTAAGATGGTAAATAACATAATTTATGTCCAGAATCAAAATAATTTCATAACTACGATATATATTTATGTTTATATATTTTTTATCACCAAAGTGATGTGTTGATGAAAAAATAATTACACCACTATACAGAGATGAAAAGTAATACATACACATGAGAGTTGTTTTTTATTTTTTATTGGTTGGATCAGTAGATGAAAAAGTGTTTTACCATAAAAATAATAATATTTAAATATATTAGATATACCAATGTAATTATATCATAACTGTTTTTCATATTCTCTAAGGAGGTACACATAGAAATAAAACAAAATCACTCGGTTATGAACTATACTTATTCTGTATAAAACCTCTATATATTTATACCTAACTCCTTCATAGGATGATATTATAATAAAATTATGTCTTATAGGATGTGTGTTTATATTTTGGAAATGTGTTTTGGTAGTTATTTTCTCAGATAGGAGTCTTTAGATCTCTTTATATGATACAAGAGATGATGACCTTTTATAAGTGATGGGGAGAAATACACGTAATTTTTCAACATATTAAAATATATTAATGTCTTACTCAAGACAAAAAACACAATAAGGAATCATAGTCATAGTGGATTTTGAATATGGTCAATATATGACCATAAAAAATTATTTAGAAAAGTGTATAGGGAATTTTATCCCTTATCATTTTAGTGTTAACCCTCTTAACCTATTCTAGCTCTTACTATGGTAACTAACTTTTCAATCAAATATACTTTTCCTAATGAACAAAAATGAAAGTGGCATAATTATAAAATATGCAAATGAATATTAAAAATATGGGTTCCATTTTATGACGTTTAATTTTTATAATTGGGAAATATTAAATTAATAATTGACCTAAAATTTTCTATGAAAAATGTTTATCCAGAAAAATAGATTTTATTTATAAAAATATATTTACCAAAATGTAATGTATACTTCTGATTCCAATGTAATTAATTGTATTATTTTAAAAAAGGATACTTATTTATCTTTAAAACCAAACCAAAACTGAAAGTAACATCATAAGTACTTTATTAAAAGTTAATAACTAAAAATAGTATTTATTTGAATAAAGCAATTACTTAGATTTCCATGTATTTATAAGTTAAAAATTATATTTTTATATGAAAAGTATTATTAATTAAATATATATTTTTATAGAAAAATATATTTCATAATCATTCAAGTTATTCTTATGAACTTATAGTGCCATAATAGTGATGGTTATATAAAATCAGAATTTACAAAAATTCACCTAAAAATTAACTATTTATGAAAATTCTCAACAATTCATCCTAAGCTATTTTTTTTGAAATTATAAAATAAAAAATTAAATTAGTTTCATGAAATTAAATTTATGAAAATTTTAGTTTATTTTTTAATCAAATTATTTTATAAATCTATGTGTATTATGCAATAGTTTCTTTATAAATAAAATATTTCTTACTATAAATTAATCTCATGTGTTACATGAAATAAATCAACCCAAACTAGGTATTACTATTGGATATGTATTTTTATGGTTTAAAACAAGAATACATGAAATGGTTTATAGAATTTTATTATTTTATTCTTGATAACTTGTTTAATATGAGTAAACATGACGCAAGTTTATATTTAAAATATAATAATAATAGAATGATTTAAATAATTTTATATATAGAGGACATTCCAATAATATAAAATAATTTCAAAAACTCACCAAAGTTGACCCTAAACCAGAAACCCAAACTAGATTCGGAAAAGGATCGAGAGGCATTTCTGATCCTACCAGACTTGAAACTAGTGTTTATAATCAAGTATTACTCAATTGGGAATGGTTTTACCTAGTAAACATATGAAAAATATGTAAAAATATAATAAATAAGGTAAACAATGGTATCATAAGAGAAATTTTCAACTAAACATACATCCATGTTTTCTCATGGGTAACCACCAACCACTGAACTATGCTCACTCTTTGAGAAACCCAATGCCAAACCAAATCAAAAAATTAAATAACTAAGTATGTATGAGAACCTAGATGCTTAGTAAGGAGTCTAAGAGAAAAAATATTACTTATTAATTACCTTTAAATGGGATATTTCTTCATGAAATTTTGGAAAACATTATATATAAATATGTTTTTTCATTTGCCTTTAAAATAAGTGGCCAGATATTACTTTATAAAAACACTTCCATTTTTATTTTAAAAACTTTTACCTATTTTTGTGAGACTTTCTGATAAAACATTTATAAAAATAAACTTGTGATATGGTATGATTTTGTATATGATAGTATAATTTTGAAAATTTTTATATAAAAGTTTCATAAAATAGAGGAAAGTAGAATATATTTAAAATGGTTATCATAGTATCCTAGGAGCTAGTAGAAATGATCTCAAAAAAAGCTAAAAATACCAATATATTAATTTACCACCAGTGTTGGATACTAATAATTAGCATTCCTCAACATGTGGCATCACCCTAACTAGCTTAAACGATGGGCATATCCCACAAGAAGACATGTCATCAATATCAAGGACACTAATCAGGCTGTAATACTAAACTAGTGCATCATGTGTTCTTAGACCCCACATTAAACTACTCAAGGATTATAATGACATATAAATGGGGGTAAGATTATCAAACCATCATACACATACAAATAATTTACTTTTTACTAAAATAAAAAATTAAATTTCATACCTTCGAGCTCCCTCTTAAGATCATCCCCTACTAACTTCTAATGGAAAATAAAAAATACACAAGCCCCCATGTCAAGAATACATTTTATATCATGAATTTAAAATTTCACAATATAAGGGGAATTCATTATGAGGTGTTTTAATTTTCAAGGATGCTTCTCAAAGTTCCAACTAGGCCTCATTGTTTGAAAGAAAACACTGATCATCTAAAAACCCATTTTCAATCAAAATCTTGTCATGTTCTAAGTTACCCTATATAGTTATACACATATACACTTCAATATATATAAGTACCCTTTTTCCTAATGTACATTTTAAAATATCCTTGTGAGAATATTTACAAAGAAGATTCTTATATATATATATATATATATGTATATGTGTATAAGTCATATTTGAAAAAGAGGGTGAATTATAAACAATTTTGAATGTCTTTTTAAATAAAAAAATCCATTAAGACTTTATGGAAGACCATTCATGAGAGAAAAATATCCTTTATATTTCAATATTGCATAAATAAAATAAATTTGAAAAATAAATCATACACTAATTATGATTAACCTATCAAAACATATTTTTGAAACATGATTTATTAAATAAAACCCTTGGAAAAGGCATTGTAAAACATAGTATGCATGGAAAGGGACAATTTTAATCATAAAAAACATTTTATACATTACATTTAATTCATAATATAATGAAAAAATTCATTTATCCACTCAATATATCGTGGTTCTCAATTAAAAGGCATAATCATAGTGTAATCTACATAAAACCTCACCACCCTTAACAAAGACACCTTAAATCAACAACAATGGGGATCAAAAAGTCTTAAATAAACAAGGGAAGCCTAAAAAACATTAGTTTTATTAAAATGGATCCAAAAGTAACCCTAGTTCATAGGACCATGATTGAGTTAGAAAAGAAGATTGAAAATAGATGAAATACAATAAGGAAGAGGATATAGATTATTTAACTTGTATAATCAAACCCAAATCATGATGAAACTCAAAGAATACACCATGGATGGAGAATTAACCAAGGGAGAGGTATCCCTAGTGTATCATGATCCAGGTGATGAGGAGGGGTTCATTTTGGTGGTAAAAATGATAAGGGGAAAGGGGAAATTGAATTTTTTATTAATTATGGACATGATAGATGGTTTAGAAAACTATGTTTCAATTGTGCACCCATTACTAGTATTCTAGAGAACTATTCATGGGTCGGAAAAAATATTTGTAAAATAGTGCACCAATAGTGTTATTGGTGTAGTGAAAAATGAAGAGGTTGTCATACGATTTCAAAATGGTTTTTAAAATCATGCACCTTAATAGTGTGACATTCTATGGATTCTCAAATAATTAAATATCTAGAGAAAAACTACCTGTAAGGAGAGGGAAATAATTAGGGACTGAAAAATAAATAAAAAAATATTGTAGTGTTGGATTGGGTGTGACAACTCTCCCCAACCTGAAACTTGCTACCACAGAAAATACCCAGAGTATTGGTTGATCCAGGAAGAAGTGTGGATAACTACTACTCAAAAAGAGACCCTAAAACCCAAAGACTAAATAAACAACAATAAAAAATTTCTCATATTGAAAATCCAAAACTAAAGAATAGGAAACAATAACATCCTAAAATATCAAACCAAACCTCTATGAAGATATATAGTGAGACTAAAGAACGTTAAATATCCAATTAATTAATGAAATATGAAATAGAATCATACCTATAAACACAATCTAAAAATAAATAAATCCCTACACCCAAACATATAAATTACCAAATAAACTATTTGAGGCCATTTTAGGACCTCCATGAGTGGTCATCACAGTATTCGTAGTCCAGGATGAACAACCTACCATGATTGGGGCCAAGAGGTTTGGGGATAAAGAATTATTCAATAAATATTATTTTAAGATCAGATCACCATGATCTAAATCTATGTTGGACACAAAAACTAATTGTAATATACTCAAAAAATTAATTTCCCATGCTAGAAAAACTCACGAGTCATATAGAGAGACAATGAAATGAGAAAAAACATAATGAATGAGAATCCCTACAAATCCATAATAAAAAATTTCATAATTTTCCAAATGAAATTTACCATATAAAAATAATTCCTAGAGGATCCACAACACCATCCTCCATTCACAATCAAAAGGAATCACCACTAAACAAAACATTCAAAATTGGGAACATTTAAAATGAGAGAAACATTAAATAGATCTTACATCAGTACCATGATCAAAAAAATAATATAGAATATTATTCTAGAGAGTGGATCTAAGTCCATGTATTTTCTAAGAACTATCTCATAAAAACATTTAAAATGACCATGATGACCCTAGGTATGGTAAGTGTTTCATGGATATTATCAAGATGACCTCTTATAACTTAAATTTCCATAATATTGTAACACCATCGTTTTTATTCCAGATGAATCAAGAGAGATGAAACATGAAAACCTTTCCATATAAATTTCTTAATGGACATTAATAATTTTATTATCTTTCCATTTACTAGAACCACAACCACCAATACCAAGGATATGTGAGGCATCAACCACCTCTATCTTTTTATCTAAGCCATATTTGCACCAAAAAACATGTCTCACCAGATCTTCATAAGTGTCATGTTAGAGTAAAGACATAGAATGAAGAATTAATGGTCATAGGAACCTTCCAAAGTACTGAGACATAAAGTATTCATCTTAAAAAATATCTCTAAGATATGACACAAATATGATGAAACTCTTGATATAATCCAACACCATTGAGTCACATTTCTAGAGGCTGTACAATTCCATAAACATTAGAATCCAAACATATTTGAATATTTTATTCAATATAAATGAATCTATAAAGCTTTCCCATGACCTTCCTTTTCTTTTTTTGGTATGAATAATGAACTTCCACCAATTCAAACTTTGAGATGCTAACATAAATATATTAAAATTTTTCTTAAGAGGCTTGGAAATCCCAATATGATTAAATATCTCCTCAAAGCTTCCAAAAAATTAATTAAATTTTATTTTTTATGAATACTAAGTGAAATTATTAGGGTTTTGTTGAGTGGATCCTTTTCATTCTCATTTTGATTTAGTTTTTATAATTACTTCAACCCATCAAAATTTGTTTTCTAATAAATTTGTAAAGTGTTTTAGATATAGTATATCAATGTATTTATTTTATATCTAATGAAATAGTGATCATATTCTTATTATGTTTATTCCATTGGAAATATAAAAATATTATATTCATTTAATCTATTTATGTCTAAATCTAATTCAATTGTTTTGATGGTGAAAAAATTCAGCGAAACTGTTACAAGTTGTTCACGTGATATTGCAGTTTTCATCTTAAAGTAAATTTGGAATTAGGATGATATTTCAAGGTATATTGAACATATTCATAGAATAATTATACCATTATGTAGTATTTATTTTACTATAAGTTCTACAGATGTTGGAATCACTCAAAACCCAGGGAGCTAGAGATCCAATGAGATTATTACTTCTTTTTTTGAAGATATTGGGCATTGTTGAAGTCGGAATGATTCTATTATTGAACCATTATAAATATCATGAAATTTAATAAAAATAATTCTCTTGAGATTAAGGATGAATATAATGTTAAAGGGATAAAAAAATTTAGTGAATTATGAAGTTAAGTTGTTTACATTTTCGAAAAACATTGTTCATACCCTATGATGGTAAGTGTAACGTAAGGAATGAACCCTAAGTTTATAAATGTGCATATGGATTATCAAACCTACACTAAAAATTAACCATATGGATTAGTTACCTTACATTTACTTAATAATAAATGTAAGTAATATCAACCCTGTGTTGGATTCCGAAATTACAATTTGAAACCCTACGTTCGGAAAAGTTGAACGTATGGTTAATCAATGTTACGTTTGGGATTTTATCCTGAAAAAGATGAATGTATGGATCATAATTCCTATGTTACCTTTTATCCCTATGTTATTTTCAAATAAAATTATGGATAAGGAACCATATTGTAACACCCCAAGCTTCCACGGTATGTTTCCCTTTGAATAATACAGTAGCTTGCATTTTACGCAACTTGGAGTTTTAATACACCAGGACCAATGGAACTAGATGTTATGAATAGTAATACACACTTTTTCAAATTTTATAAATTTTAATTTTCAAAATGGACTTCATTTTTGGATTTGGAATATCAAAATAAGCTTAGGGTGAATTTTTGGTATTTTTAAGAGAACTTTCAATATTTTGATGAATAGTAAAAAACACTACGTTATTGTTTAAAACCGACTTTTTATTTAAATAATTACTCATTTTATTTTAATTTATTTTAGGTCAAAATAGATACATAATACCTATATATGTTCAATGCAATTCATTGGATTCATTTTATAATAAGGTTAGATATATAAAATTTTATTGAACTTTTTACCGTCTTTTACCCACCTTCTAGGAGCATTTACAAATTTGCATAAAAATTAATTTTACCACTTTTGTGAATTGAATTTTAAAAAACTAAGAGACATGGTTGAAATATGTATATAAAATTTGGTTCAACAAGATGATTTTTTTTGTGAATATTAACTTTTGACTTTTATTTACAATGCTAAAAAGTAAATAGAGAAATTAAGGGTAAAAATGATATTATAATTACCCAAAAACATGTCCTAATTCTATTGGATAAGTGTAATTCGACCAGAAGAAAACTTAGGAATAAAATATGATCCTTTTTTCCACTTTTATTAGATTACGACATTTATCATTATTTTATTTAAATAAGAGATAAAAGTGTTAAATTCAAAGTTTAATAACTAAACCATTTTTAATATAGGGTTATAAATGAGATAAATTCAACTAAAAATATTGATTAGAAAGATAAAATTATTTCATAAATAATGGCATTTAATTTCTAATTTTTAAACATTAAATAATTGATTTTATTAATGACACAATGATGATGCACTAATTACCTTAATAATGAAATATTAAAATATTTGATATTATAAATATCCAAATAAATGTAATTTGAGAATTTTGATGGATTCCACTAATTTTATAGGTTAATAGGATATGTTAGTGTTGATTAAATATTTTTTTTCCAAGTAATCATGCTGTTATGATTTTCACAAAAACCAAATACTAAATAGTGTCAAAATTGACATAATTGAGTTTTTAAACAAAATACCAAATTATTAATTGATTTAATATTCCTAAAAATATAAGGTTTATACAAAGGACTTATATAAGGTTATATATATTAATAATGAACCACTTGTGGTTTGTTTGGCTTCTTATAGTAAGTTTATTAACCATATTATATAAAAATACAAAGATACATGGTAAAGGTCAAACTATTTAACTAAGTGTTAAATCTAAAAGATAAGGTTAATATGTTGACATAAACTTGTCTAAAACGTATTGGTTGAAAGGTTTTAGACCCATACCCACCTTATCCTAGAAATAAATTATTTTTGATCCATTATAAATTGAAAATTAGTTTCCTGTAAAATAATATGTCAAGCTTTTCCTAAAGTTACCTCACCTCTCTTATAAAAGGTTACTTCCTCTTCTCTTAATTTAACACCTCCAAATCCATTTGGCTCGACCAAACCCTACCCAAATATCCTACCAACTTACCTAAAATCAACCTAGAGTCTTTAATTTTATCAGAAATTTAACCTAAGGATCCCTTTTGATCAACTCAAAAGGAAACACCCGAAGAAGAGGTAATAATTTCACCACCCTCTTTCAACTTCTTTTCTTCTTCCACTTCCACTTTCTTTTTTGTTTCCATTCTAAAATAATAAATCCAGTATCTTATATATACTGTGATGTTATTATAAAAATGGTACAACCATATTCATTATTCTATCCATCATATGAATGACAAATTCACCATACGTGCGTACGTACGCCTTACCGTCTCCACATTGTTGTGTAATTTTTTATTCAAAAACTTCATTATTTGTATGGGTATAATAATGAGTATAACTGTTGTAAATAATAAATATAAAATGTTAATTATTCTATATATATGATATACCATCCAATTACATATGATTTTACCATCAATATAATGATATTGTCGCTCGTGCGTATGTACGGATTACCGTCTCCATGAATGCAATGAGATTCATTTCCCATCATAATCATTAAAAAATAATTTTCATTTTATGATTAAAAATAATGTGTAAGAACTTAATATAATTCTATATGTGAATAAAATACATCCTATCCATAACAAACATGGCTTACATAACCGAGCATATAAAGGAAAACAGATCAGTTAACACCCGAAACAATGATACTGCTAAAATTTTATTAACACAACAATATTAGAGGATCATATATGATATCATATTTTTGTATATAGTTATTTTATAATTTAATAACAATTATTTAAATATTATACAGGAGGTTAATGTACCATCTACCAAGGAAAAGTACAAGGTAAGAGTTAATTTCACAATCTCTTTGTTATTCGAGGTTTTTTTACGTAAGTATGTATTGGAACCTCTTTATCATCCACATCCATGTTTCTTAAAAATGTATTTCGAAACATTTTTACTATTTACTAGAATATGGGTTATGTAAGAACCTGGGTTTTTAGAACGGGTCAAAATCCTAACCCTGTTTAAATTTTTGACTTGTTTTTGAGGAAACTGGAGGAAATGGGCAATTTCTGGAAAATTCTAGACTACACACAGTGTACTTTCAGTACACGCCATGTATATGTTAAGAAAGTGACTGGCCATTTTCTCACCGAGTACATTCCGTGTGATGACATTGTATAAAATTTCTTACTACACGCCGTGTACCCCCGACCGTGTGGTGGCTATATATGGTGTGTAGCCTATTGGTCGGGGAGAATCGTTGAAACCAAGTACACGCCGTGTTCCCCTTGGACACACTGCGTAGTGTAGCCCTTTATGAGTGATATACATGGTGTGTAGGCCTGTAGGCCAGGTAGATTTGTTTAAACTAAGAACACACCGTGTTCCCCTTGGACAAGCCATGTAGTCTAGCTGTGTATAAGGGATATACATGGCGTGTGGGTAAGTCGGCGAGGAAGAGAAGGGAAACCAAGAACATGCCGTGTACCCATAGTTACACGCCGTGTACTCATGTTGGTAGGTTTAGAATGTAATTCGGCGAAATTACAGCCGCCAAATGAACAGTTAAATGATATACACGGTGTGTAGTCATGAAGTTCATGCTGTGTACTTTTTTTTGCGTTAAAACGGGCAGTAGCTTCGTACTGAGGCACAACCTCAATATCTCACCGTGTTTCATGAACCAAGCCATCCAGAACTTCAATGCTCTCCCGAATCATCGTCCTAACTTTGTTTCGATAACAGAATGATCCATTGGAACCCCCTTAATAAGGCTTCAATTCCTCTTGATCCATTTTGTTTGATTTCTGTTCTAGAACAAGTTATAGGGGTTTGAGTGGTTTAGATTATTTTGTAGATATACTGTGTTTTAGACCGAATTGAAGGCTGTTACTGGAGGAGTAGAATCGTACGAGTCTCCGGTAGGTGTTACATACCTCTTTTTGTGTTTTCGTGGTCATTTGGGTAATGTGGCCTTCGGTGCATTTTCGGGTATTTTGAGCGAGACCCAGTTTTATATGTTATTGCTTATTGCATTGTTTATGGACCTATGGGATGCATTTGGGTATGTCCTATTACTAGTTTTTCTTGAGCTGGGCCGGGTGAGGGGTCGTAGCTCATCAGGTCATTTTGGACGGGGATGCCAAAATGGTTATATTTGATTTATATTGTTATAAACTATTGAGTTTAATTTATTACACCTGATATAAATTGTTAGAGGCATTCAAGACCTCAATGCTGGTATGTGACAACACCTTGTGTAGGGAAATTCAACTGTTTATAATGTTTTTCCTTTTTATGTTTTCTATTTAAATATGTTATATATGCAATTGATGAATTGCATTTGATGGAACCTTTGGGTGGTGTTGGGCATGGCCCAGATATTTCTGAGTGATGATGATCATAGGTTGGGATTGGCCCGGGTTACTTCAGGTGGTTCTAACCATGGGATTTGGCGTCATGGACGTCGGCTTGAGGCAGTATGACTATCAGGTTGGGCATGCCCCTGGTTACTTGGATGGAGGGACCATCAGACTTGAGCGGCACGGTCGCAAGGACATGAGGTGTCAGATGTGTGGGTGGCTTAGGTATGATTTTTGGTTATTACTTCTCACCTGGACATTGAGTAGTGTGTACACAGAGATACTCTGCGATGAGGTGGTTTTGACCACTCGTGTGGGTAAAGTCCCCCATTATTTGCGGTTTATATACTATTGGTTTGGGGGTGCTTTCCATAGGAAGCCACGTGGGAGGTGAGGAGCCTTCAGGGGATAGCATTGAGGCTATTGGGTTGGGGGCTGAGGCTCACCGTTATTTGAGGGCAGATATCACTGTCCCTCTAGATAATTTGTTTGAGGGTAGACATCGCTGTCCCTCCATCTATTTATTTGAGGGCAGACACCATTGTCCCTCCGGTTATTATTTGAGGACAGGTATCGCTGTTCCTACAGGTTACTTCTTGGGCGTGCCTTTGGGACGTTGGTACTTGAGACACGTGGTGTCAGGGGGAACATGGTGCCGGGTTACATGACAGAGATTATGGCGTTGGCCAAAGTAGGTGACACTCCTTGGTGGCTACTGAGCACCAGTGAAGTTAATGTTTATTTGTGCATTGTTCTATTTACTGCTTTCCTTATAAATGAATGCATTCTTAAACAATTATATTAGGTACGCACCATTGTGTGGTATCCTACAGAGATTTGTCTCACACCCTACATGGACCCTCTGGGATGTGTGTAGACTTTATGGATTTACGTGTAGGAAAGAGGCCAGCTTCAAGAGATGGGATGCGTTATTTGTTTCATGGAGATGGTATGGACCTTGAGGTCTTACCTAGATGGATTTACTTTGTTTTGTTTTTTTTTGTGTCGGCATGCTTACTTGTTGTAGCTTGTTGGTTATCCATTAGCGCCCTTTTTATATTCAGTTATGTATGACCTGCTTTGGATGCATGTTATACTATTCAGTAGAAGTTACATGTTATCAGCATGCTTTTGTGTTTATTTCTGCTTCTGTGGTTTATATTTACTACTTCTGCTGTTTATCTATATTTATTATTCTTCCGCTTTGCGGGTCTGGTTTGAGTCTACTGAGTCTTTTATTCCACTGCATGTTTATTATTATAATCGGACCAGTACCCTTATTATTATCCTCGGAGAGGGTATATCCTCCCCACTATACCTAAAATACCATTGCTGCTAGTCGGCAGCCTTTGGCATTTCGAGAGGTGCACCTAAGGTAGTAACACCCGACCCGTTTAGCACTGTTCAAGTGGCTTTTCAGGTCCAGGTCGTTATAAAGTGGTATTAGAGGGGTTCTTGACAGAGATTTAGTAGCACTGTTTTACTGGATACTTATGATATTGATACTTCTCTTTTCTTCTGCTAGTTTTACTATCTGGGATATGGTAGACTGAAGATAGTTTGTTACTAGAACTGGGTTTCTAGCTTGTGATTGGGTTCCTATATCCCCAGGTATGAGGGATGGACCAAGTTACCTTTGGTGAGCATTGCTGTTTTCTTTTTTTCTCAGATTACAGTTTAGATGATTTCCACCTCAGTGTCTCACTTGTTGTGTGAGGTTATTTATTTTGATATGTGACCCTTTACCCAGTGCGGTAAGGGAGAATTGGACCTTGGTCCGTTATGGCAAGGCTTGTTGTTGGCTTTTGATAAGCACATTTTTAGGGTATTTCAATTTCATAATTGCACGTATGCTTTGTGAAGTGATAATACCATGTGAATAAAATCAGTTTCCATACTTTGTATTCCTTCAAATGTGAATAGGTAAAATTCCTAATATAATTGCTTGTTGTTACAATGTGTATTCCATGATTTATATTATAAAATTGCATGTGACAGTGTTTTTGGGTCTGAAACTTATGAGGGAAGGAAGGTACTATTAGTTGAGGTGATTTTTTTTATCACCAGGATTGGGTGACTCGGTCGTCGGTTTGAGGCAATGTTTGTTGTTGGGACATGCATGGCCTGAGGTATTTTTGATACATGGCTCTGTTAAGGGTGGGTAAGGAGGCCATGAGTGTAACAGCCCGAGATTTTATGAAAAATATTCTTTCTTATTTTACTAATGTCTTGTGTTATACGCTACACCAAAAGGAGCTTTCACAACACGCATCCTTGACTTGCCTTGCATTACACGCAATCGCAACCTTCCTCGATAGCGTGTGTGGTACGTAATCCTGAGTTTCACGAAACAATGATATGCTATTAAAATATTATTAAAACTAGCCGTTATGAATAGTAATAACCACTTTTTAAATTTTAGAAATTTTAACTCTCAAAATGGACTTCATTTTTGGATTCGGAGTATCGAATTTAGCCTAAGGTGAAATTTTGGTACTTTTCGGATAACTTTCATATTCTGATGAATAGTGAAAATTACTAAATTATAATTAAAAACAACTTTTTTAATCGAAATAATTAATAGTGATAAATCATTAATTTGAGTGGTTTTAAAGTATATTTAGAATATATTTTTACAATTTAATACAATGTTGGTCATTGGATGTAATTTCACATTTAAACTAGACATAAACAAGTGTCAATCTTTTGATAGATATTGTTTCTTAAAAACACGCTATTTGTTTTAACAGCGGGATTTAATTATAAAATTAATTAATGCAACTTTTATGTTATGAATTTGGTAAAATAGACTTCATTTTTGAATTCGGAATATGAAATATATCTTGGGATGAAATTTTGGCATTATTCTGAAAAACATCAATTTTTGATGAATAGTGAAACTACTAAGTGGTAGGTTAAAAACTGAATTTTGCATAAAACTTAATTTTACCACTTCTGTGAATGGAATTTCGAAAATCCGAGAGACACGGTTAATATCAAGGACTAAAATGTGGTTCAATGAGATGAAAATAATTTTTTTGGTGAATAGTAACTTTTTACTTTTTTTACCACGGTTAATAGTAAATAAGGTAACTAAGGGTAAATATGATATTAATATTACCCTAACACATGTCCTAATTCTATTGGACAAGTGTAATTCGACCAAAAACAAACTTAGGAATAAAATATGACCATTTAGGCCCACTTGGATTAGATTAGGACATTTATTATTAATTTATTTAAAGAAGGGTTAAAATAGTTAAAATCAAAGTTTAATAAGTAAATCATTTTTAATATGGGGTTCTACATAAGATAAATTCGACTATAAATATTCATTAGAAAGCTAAAACGATTTCCTACATTATGGTATTTTATTTGTAATTTTTAGACATCAAATAATATAATTTATTTATGACACAAAAATGATGCAGTAATTATCTTATTAATGAAATATTGACATAATTGATAATATAAATACCAAAATAAATGTAATTTAAGACTTTTTATGAATTCCACTAATTTTCTAGGTTACTATGATATATTAGTGTTGATTTAATAAACTTGGTTCGAACATGTAATTCTGTTATGACTTTCACAAAAATCATATATCAAATAGTGTCAAAATTGACACAAAATAGTTTTTAAATCAAATATTATATTATTAATTGTTATTTTATTCCTAAAAATCTAAGGTTCGGCCAAATGACTTAGATAAGGATATATATATTAATAATAAACAATTTGGGGTTCGTTTGGCATGTTATAGTAAGTTTATTAACCATATAGTGAAAGAAAACAAAAAGACACGGTAAAAGTCATATTAGTTAAATCTAATTGATAAGGTTTAAAATAAGATCCAAACATGTCTAAATTTGATTGGTTGATGAGATTACAACCCTATCGCATCTAAGCTTCGAATATGAGTCATTTTTGGAGGTTTTTAAGTGGGGTTAGATTTATTATAAATTAATATTTTTAAGAATTCCTAAGGTGCCCCTCTCCTCCCTTATAAAAGGACACCTCCTCCCCCTCCTCCTCACACCAATTTGAGCACTCAAGCTCGGCCAACCCCTGCCAATTTCTCCTCTCCACTTCCCTAGCAACATCCTAGAGGTTCTGGTCTTCCTCAAAGACCAATTTTAGTGCCCTAAGAGGAGGTCTCAAAGAGGCACTTCAAAGAAGAGGTAATTACCGTTACCAATTCTTTCATCTTTATTTCTTCTTCCACTTCTTCTTCTTAGATTGTTTCATTATGAAGTAATAACATCAGTATCACTCATATACTGATATGTTATTATAAGTATGAAACAACCCTATTTCACCATCTATCCATCCTACGGAAAAAGAAATCACCGCGCGTGCGTACGTACGGAATACCGTCTCCACGCCGTGGTGTAATCTATTTTCCACCACCACCTTACATGGATGGGTATAATGGTGTAAAGAATAACTATACATAGTTATTACAACATCATATTGATTCTGATATATTGTATAATACACTCCAATTCAATTCAATATTTATATAAATGATATCATCGCTCGTGCGTACGTACGGAATACCGTCTCCACGACGCGATGAGATTCATTCTCCATGTTAACCATTTAAGAATGATTATAATGTATATATAAGAAATAATAATGAAATATATGACATTATAAAGCTACTGGATTTATGTATATATATACATATGTATGTCATCTACTTACCTCCATTTCAAGACAATAAGGAAAGGAAAACAGCGTTCATGCGTACGTACGGACTACCGTCTCCATGAACGGTGTTTTTCATTTTATTTATCTACCTATTATATATATATATATACTGAATATATATGATATATAAATCATATTTTATATTCTGGAAGTAAGTAAATCATGATATAAGTAATAATGATGTCAAGAACAACAAGTCAAAACACCTACGATAAATGAAACGATTTTACCCAAAACGCTTCTTTAACATGGAATTTACAAAAGAACGGGTAATATAATGTCATAAGTGAACCATATATGATATCATAACAATGAATATGATTTTGTAATAAGTCAATAACATGATTTAAATCATTATACAGGAGGTTCGGACACTTACAAAGCAAGTCGGACCTAAGGTAAGGGAAATATCACAATCTCATTTTTATCCGAGATTGTTTATTCGTAAGTATTTACTGGGGTGTATTTTACCATCCACATCCATGTTTCTTCAATATGTAATATTATTTCCATCCACCTACAATTGTTTAAATCCAATTTTACCCTTTGGTGAGTTTTTAGAAAAAGATATGAAAGGAATCTTTTGTCGTTTTTCGTACGAGGTACATTTTGACTTTTTCGACAAAAGTAAAAAAGAATGTTTTTTTTAACTTATACGGCACGAACGGATTTCTACTGTTTTATGAAGCCTTATTTTCATGAAGCTTCCTCTAAAAGATTTTATGACTATTTTCAATAAATATCTTTCTTTTAAAATTGCATGATGTTTTGTGAAAAGAAATTGATTTTGAAGAAGAAAGGATATTTTCCTCAAGAATTCAATGCAAGTGTTTTATCAAAATTATTTTCCATCTAAGATAATAAAGGGTTCTGTTTCTATCCATATTTTTACATTGATTTGACTATGTTGTGATGGAATTATGTTTATGAATTCCTTTATCTTATATGAATGGTTTTATGATGTCATGTTGTTTAAGAATCCCATTTTTATTACATGGGTTATGCAATGATGTATGATTTATGATTTTGTGGCACACATAAGAAAGGATTCATTAAGAGATGGGTGGGACCTATATCTCCCTCCAATGCATTGGGTAAAGATTTTATATCTCATGAGATAGACATGGCTGGAATGGTAGGTTATACCGGTTCAGTGAAACAGGACTGAAACGAGGATTACTCGATTCAGAAAGGGACTTTGTCCACTAAGATAGTCTTGGCAATGAGTCATGACTAACAAGAAATGATTTTCCATGATTATGTGTGCATGCCACAAAGTTTCAAGTTTCATGTTATGATTATGGTGATCTCATTTTCACTTGTATGATTTGTTACATGTTAAGATATTATGATCTCTTTTGCAGGTTATGATTTTCAAAAAGATATGATATGATTTTTATTTCTTTTGTGTACCCTTACTGAGCATTTGAGCTCACCCTTTTATGTTTTCTTTTCCCCAAGATATAAATAAAGGTTTTAGGTAAAAAAGGGAAGATCTTTATGGGAGATATTGAAGATCTTTCACCAAGATTAGAAGATTACGTTCCGAGTTTCCAAAGACACTAAACTATTACGATCCTTTAGTATGTGTTTTTGTTATGTACTAAGTATTCCGCAAAAGTAATGTAATGTTCATGTACGTCAGGCTTCGGGTCTCCACAGTTGGTATCAGAGGGAGGTTTAGTCAACCTTTGGAAACTAGGATGCGAAAACGTTAGTGAGATCCCTAGAGATATTTCTAAGGTATGTCTAGGGATGTCTCTAAGGTTAAGTATACGTATAGGTTATAGTAATAGAATTATGCTAACGATCATAGAATTAAACCTAAGATGTTGGATATTGAAGGTACTCCCCCTTTATTATGTTGGTTTCCCTAGCATGATTTTTGCCTCTCACACTATTCTTTATGGGTTTTAGACGATGGCTGGAACCCGAAGGAACCGTGTTGATCAATGCAATGGACAATGCAATGATTGCCCTCCTGAACAAACAAATGATATGGGAGATGGAGTGCAAAATCTTATTGCTATACTTACACAAGCTATGAATCATTCTGGACTTCCAAATGAGCAGAGAAGGGAACAATATTCTATTGAGTCCTTCATGAGGCAACGTCCACCTTCTTTCAGTGGGTCTACTGATCCATTAGTTGCTGAACAATGGATTAGTACTACTGAAAAGATATTTTCAGTTCTTCAATGTTCTGAACATGATAAAGTCATCTTAGCAGTATATCGTTTGGAAGGTGAAGCTGATCAATGGTGGAATCTTATCAAGAATACGAGGCCAAGAGATGAAATTGAGTCCATGGAATGGGACGAGTTCAAGATCTTGTTTTTCAGTAAGTACTTCCCTCGTATTCTTCGAACAAAGATGGAGAAAGAGTTTCTTGAACTAAAGCAAAGGGATGATGAATCTGTTGGTACCTATGAAGCAAATTTTACAAGACTTGCAAGGTATGCTTCTGGAATTATCATCCAACCTGAAAGTAAAGTTGATCGATTTTTCAGTGGCTTAAAACCAAGTCTTCGAAGGGCATTAGCTATAAGAGACTTCAGTAGCTATGAAGAAATTGTGCGTTGTGCTATCAAGGTAGAAATGGAAGTTGGTGTTACATATCCATCTCATGGTTTTGACAAGAAACGAAAGATGGAGTTCAAGGAGAAATCTCAGAATAATGGTGAAAAGAAGATGAATGTTTCCTTATGCACAAAGTGTGGAAAGAAGCATGGTGGAGATTGTCTAAAAGGGACTAGAAAATGTTTTAAGTGTGGAAAAGAAGGTCATCGAGCAGCTGAGTGTCGAAGTAATGGAAAAAGGGTTTCTAATGATGTGAATAAAGCAAACACTGCAGAGAACGCACCGCCAACACTTCAATGCTTCAAGTGCAAGGAAATGGGGCATTATGCTAATAATTGCCCTAATCCAAGGGTTAGTGATGATCAACATGAGCAACCACTGAAGGCAAAGGACAAAGGGAAATCACATGCGATCACTATTGACAATGTTGAATATGACAGCGATGTGGTGGAATGATTAAGTGTTTATGTAATGGGATTCCAAAATAATGTTGTATCATTGAGTATTGCAATATTTATTGATGTGGTATTCAAAGTGATTGAGATATTTTTTGGAAATAAGATGATATGCGCATAATGAAGACGAGAAAATGAAATGTTTAATAGTATTCATGAGCTCATGATTGATATAAGGACTAAGTGATATCATGGTTTGAGTATATAGAATTTTGAGGATTTTGGTATGTGGAAAGTGTTAACTTTTAACTGCACTCATGTTTTCACTAAGGTATTCAAGAGAATACACGATTAAGGACTTTGAATGTTTGGAATGTGACCAACAAGACATATCTTATGTGGGGATCAACGACAGTATTAAATCTCTGGTAATCGTTGTCACTATATTATGAGAGTGGACTGCAGTATTATGTATAAGCCTAAAGATTAGACTGGATTATGTTGGACATAAGTTAGTATTGTTTAAGGATAGAAGATTTTCGATATTATTGATGGGATGTTATAGTAACGTAGTTTTAGAAAAAGGGACAACCTGCAGGACGGGCGACAGCCCATCGCTTCGGACAAGGCTGTAGGAATCGAACCCACAACCGAAGTGCGACTGGCCTTTATCGCCTACCACTGGCCTACAGGAAGTCCCTGTTTAGTAGAAACTAGTTTTATTATATTAATCAGCATGATATATGAAGTATAAGTCCATTTTAGGAACCATATATGATTAATCTCACTATAGAATGACTTATGTATTTTTAATAACTTTTGCTAACCTTTTGTTTGAGACAGATGGAATGAACAGTCATTCTATCACATGATCTTCTAACACTTCACAAATAACAAATTCAACTTCATTTATTTAAGAGATGAAGTAGAAATTGTTCAAGGCACGAACAAAAGTGATATTGTACCAAAATAAAGTAAGTATTTATTCTAAGAAAATTTTCAACTTTAGGGAAATGATCTTGAAAACCAAAAATGTTGTCCTAGTGATCTTATACCTGATGAATCAGATGGTACCTTATATCATCGCAAATCTATGGATTTGTGATTACTGGCTTTTCCATAGCCATGTTCTCTACCACTCTCCATCAGAACATGATGGTTAGATTTCTCTTCCATATCCATATTTTCACCTATGTGGAAACCCAGTGATTAGTTTATTTGGGTAATCGTTACATTTCATACTTTAGTTTTTAAAGCCAAGTTTTGGTATTCCCTTTTACGATGTGGGTTTCTATTAAAGAAACTTTCGAATAGTAAATCATTTATAACCCCGACGAATTTCGAGGGCGAAATTCATTTTAAGGGGGGTAGAATGTAACAGCCCGAGATTTTATGAAAAATATTCTTTCTTATTTTACTAATGTCTTGTGTTATACGCTACACCAAAAGGAGCTTGTACAACACGCATCCTTGACTTGCCTTGCATTACACGCAATCGCAACCTTCCTCGATAGCGTGTAATGCAAGGAAAGTCAAGGATGCGTGTTGTGCAAGCTCCTTTTGGTGTAGCGTATAACACAAGACATTAGTAAAATAAGAAAGAATATTTTTCATAAAATCTCGGGCTGTTACATTCTACCCCCCTTAAAATGAATTTCGCCCTCGAAATTCGTCGGGGTTATAAATGGTTTACTATTCGAAAGTTTCTTTAATAGAAACCCACATCGTAAAAGGGAATACCAAAACTTGGCTTTAAAAACTAAAGTATGAAATGTAATGATTACCCAAATAAACTAATCACTGGGTTTCCACATAGGTGAAAATATGGATATGGAAGAGAAATCTAACCATCATGTTCTGATGGAGAGTGGTAGAGAACATGGCTATGGAAAAGCCAGTAATCACAAATCCATAGATTTGTGATTATTGGCTTTTCCATAGCCATGTTCTCTACCACTCTCCATCAGAACATGATGGTTAGATTTCTCTTCCATATCCATATTTTCACCTATGTGGAAACCCATGGATTAGTTTATTTGGGTAACCGTTACATTTCATACTTTTGTTTTTAAAGATTGGTTTTGATATTCCTTTTTACGATGTGGGTTTCTATTAAAGAAACTTTCAAATAGTAAACCATTTATAACCCCGACAAATTTCGAGGGCGAAATTCATTTTAAGGGGGGTAGAATGTAACAACCCAAGATTTTATAAAAAATATTCTTTTTAATTTTATTAATGTCTTGTGTTGTACGCTACACCAAAAGGAGCTTTCACAACACGCATCCTTGACTTGCCTTGCATTACACGCAATCGCGACCTTCCTCGATAGCGTGTGTAGTACGCAATAACGAGTTTCACTAAACAGCGATATGCTATTAAAATGTTATTAAAACTAGCCATTATGAATAGTAATAACCACTTTTTAAAACTCTGTAGATCTTATTTTTCAAAATGAACTTCATTTTTGAATTTGGAATATGAAATATAGCTTAGGATGAAATTTTGGCATTGTTCTGAAAAACATCAATTTTTGATGAATAGTGAAACTACTAAGTGGTAGTTAAAAAAATTAATTTCTTCATAAATCTTAATTTTACCGCTTCTGTGAATGGAATTTCAAAAATCCGAGAGACACGGTTGATGTCAGTAAGTAAAATGTTGTTCAATGAGATGAAAATAATTTTTGGTGAATAGTAACTTTTTACTTTTTTTTTACCACGGTTAATAGTAAATAGGGTAACTAAGGGTAAATATGATATTACTATTACCCTAACACATGTCCTAATTCTATTGGATAAGTGTAATTCGACCAAAAACAACCTTATGAATATAATATGACCATTTAGGTCCACTTGGATTAGATTATGACATTTAATATTATATTATTTAATGAATAGTTAAAATAGTTAAAATCAAAGTTTAATAACTAAAACATTTTTAATATGGGGTTATACATAAGATAAATTCGACTATAAATATTTATTAGAAAGCTAAAAAGAGTTCCTACATAATTATATTTTATTTATAATTTTTAGACTTTAAATAAATTAATTTATTTATGACACAACGATGATGCAGTAATTAGCCTTTTAAGGAAATATTAACATAATTGATGTTATGAAGGCTCAAATGAATGTAATTTGAGACTTTTTATGAATTCCACTAATTTTCTAGGTTACTATGATATATTAATGTTGATTTAATCAACTTGGTTCGAACATATAATTCTGTTATGACTTTCACAAAAATCATATATCAAATAGTGTCAAAATTGACACAAAATAGTTTTTAAATCAAATATTATATTATTAATTGTTATTGTATTCCTAAAAATATAAGGTTCGGCCAAATTAGTTAGATAAGGATATATATATTAATAATAAACAATTTGGGGTTCGTTTGGCATGTTATAGTAAGTGTATTAACCATATAGTGAAAGAAAACAAAAAGACACGGTAAAAGTTAAATTAATTAACTTAGAGTTAAATCTAATTGATAAGGTTAAAATAATACCCTAAACTTGTATAAATCCTATTGGTTGATAGGATTTAGACCCATCCCCACTTTAGCTTCAAAATAAGACCCTTTGGAACCATTATAAACCGATTTTGACTTTAATATAAAATAATATTATGAGATATTCCTAAGGTGCCCCTCTCCTCCCTTATAAAAGGACACCTCCTCCCCCTCCTCCTCACACCAATTTGAGCACTCAAGCTCGGCCAACCCCTGCCATTTTCTCATCTCCACTTCCCTAGAATAATCTTAGTGGTCCTGGTCTTCTCCAAAGACCAATCTTAGTTCCTTAAGTGGAGGATTCAAAGAGGCGTTCCAAAGAAGAGGTAATATCCATTACCGATCTTTTCAATTTCTTTCTTCTTCAACTTCTTCTTCTTTAGTTGTTTCATGATAAAGTAATAATATAAGTATTACTTACATACTGATATGTTATTATAAATATGAAACAACCCTAATTAACCTTCTATCCATCCTACGGAAAAATGAAATCACCGCGCGTGCGTACGTACAGAATATCGTCTCCACGCCGTGGTGTAATCTATTTTTCCACCATCACCTTACAAGGATGGGTATAATGGTGTAATGAGTAACTATATATGATTATTATGAAGTAATATTGATACTGAAATAATATATATATATACTCCAATACAATTCCACGATCATAGGAACGATATCATCACTCGTGCGTACGTACGGAATACCGTCTCCACGATGTGATGCGACTCGTTCTACATGATCTTCATTTCATAGTGATTATATAAATGAATTGAATGAATGAATATGGTATATAATACACTAATACCATTCTGTAAATGAATTATCTATAACCTAAAGATAAGAATAAGAATTTATTCGACAAAACACGCATAAGAACAAAAAGTTATAAAGACCCGAGTAACAAGTAACAATGAAATATTACTAACAAGAATCTAATAATATGACCATATATGATATCATATCAATATGTATGATTCTGGAATAAGTCAATAACATTATTTAAACCATTATACAGGAGCTTCGGACATGAACAAAGCAAATCGGACCTAAGGTAAGGAAAATATCACAATCTCATTTTTATCCGAGATTGTTTATTCGTAAGTATTTACTGGGGCGTATTTTATCATCCACATCCATGTTCCCTCAATATGTAATATTGTTTCCATCCACTTGCAATAGTTTAAATCCAATTTTACCCTTAGGTGAGTTTTTAGTAAAGAATATGAAAGGAATCTTTTGTCGTTTTTCCGTACGAGGTACTTTTTGACTTTTCCGACAAAAGTACGAAGAATGTTTTTTTTTTACTTATACGGCATGAATGGATTTGTAAAACATTACTTCAAAGAAGCTTCCTTTACAAGTTTTCAAGTTTATTTTTAATCAACTTCTTTTATTTTAAAGTTGTATGACATGTTATGAAAGGAAAAATGTTTTTGAAGAAGAAAGGATATTTTCCTCAAGAATTCAATTCAAGTGTTTTATCAAAATTATTTACCATCTAAGATAATA